>CM031625.1:8104095-8129095 GCA_018398815.1 Conus ventricosus | reverse complement strand
CCTCCTTCAGTTCACTAACAAGTTCGTGACGTAAAGTTTCAGCAACACCAATTTCAGCTTATAGGATGCAGTTGTGTTTGAGACTGCCATGTTGTTCATGGCTGCTTTGTCGTTGGCAAGGGCCTTGACCACTTCCACCAGCTTTGGCACAGTATTGAAGGACAAGTTGTTCTCAGCAACAAAGCTGATCAACTGAAACAAAGAAATAGGATATATATCTGTTAAATATGCTGTTGCATGACTGTGCATTAGTATTATACTGAACTCACTTGAGAGAGAGAGAGAGAGAGAGAGAGATTTGTGTATTTGTAGTGTGTGTGTGTGTGTGTGTGTGTGTGTGTGTGTGTGTGTGTATACGTGTGTGTGTATACGTGTGCGTGTGCGTGTGTGTGTGTGTGTGTGTGTACTTGTGTGTGTGTACCGGCTATACCATGTGTAAACATATCTGAAAATATTTTCCCCATGTTACTTGCGCTTTTCTATTATTTCTTTTTTTTTAATCCTTTTCAATTTTCCCCGAAACTGAGTGTGTGTGTGTGTGTGTGTGTGTGTGTGTGTGTGTTGTGTGTGTGTATGTCATGTGTGTTTTCGTGCCTGTGTAAATCTGTAAGTATTTTTGCCATTCTTTGTCATACCATTGCTTCAGCATTTTCAGTCCTGTCTGCAAGAGGAGTCAGTGGTGACAGCTTGTCTTCGTTTCGTGCATGGACTTGAAGCACTGGTTGTAGTCCATAGTGCTCTTTTTCCAAAGGCTGACCTGTAAATGATTTCACAAGCTAAGTTAAAACCTGTTAAAGGGAGAGGGGGGAGGAGGAAAGGGAAAACAGGGGTGGGGTGGGGACAGGAGGGAATCAAAAGAAAATAAGTTGACTTAAGAGGTAACTTATTTAGTCATTAAAACTACAGTAATCCCTACAACATAGACATGGACCTGCGAACAAATAACTTTTAAAAATCACAGGTTATTACTAATGCAAAGAAGACAGAAGAAAATAACAACTGCATCAAATATATGACATGTGTCCCATGCAAACTTCCTTTCCAACTTTTTTTTTTCTTTTTTTTTTTTTTTTTTTTTTGGGGGGGGGGGGGGGGTGGGGGGGTGTGTATATGATGTATATCCCCACTACTTAAAAAAAGGATGGTACAAATTGAGTTGGATGGAGGGGTGAAGAGAGAATACAAGACTAGTAAGACTTACAAAAGAGAGAGAGAAATTCAGATTCACTACATTCAGATTCAAAACGTTCCTTAATCAAGGATGGAGATTTTAGGCATTGCCTAGTCTTACAATCTAATCTGTCCTTGCTAATCTACATAAAGCACAATCAGATTAAAAAAAAAAGTAAATAGAATGGATAAAAAAGAAACAAGAAAATTAATATAGACATGGCAATGACAAGCACAGACTGAGAGAGAGAGAGAGAGGAGAGAAGAGAGAGAGAGAGATGAGAGAGAGAGAGAGAGAGAGATCTTGAGTTTCCTTCATGCAGAAAAAAAGGCAATGGAGGGGGGGTGGGGAGGGAAAGGGGTGGGAAAAAAACACTAAAATGTTGCAAACAAACCTGGCAGAGTTGTAGTTCCACTCAGTGCCTTGACGTTCGACGCGTGCTTCGCTGAACGAATGTGATCCTCGAGAGCTTTCTTCCCGCGACCACCGTAACACACTTCCCTTGAGCACAGTTTGCACCAAGCTAAACCTGGTGTCAGCAACTTTGCGAAGAAAGTCTCCAATGACTTCTTCGTCAACTTTCTGAAGTGTCCACTCCCATTTCCACTTGTTTTTAATTGCACCGTCGTCAAAAGATTGACCCGCATGAACAATGTCTTCGCGCTCCGCCATTTTGTTTTTTTCCGGAAGTCTGGCCGGAAGCTTCTTCCAAGAAAAATAAGGGGCTATAACTTGCAAGCCGATCACGGATGCCTTGCTCCTTTCGGTTTTTTTTTTTTTTTTTTTTTTTTTTTTGACAAACCGAAATCGCGGAAATCCGCTCAGACGCGGAACGTTTTAAGCCCTGGCATATGTAAGCTTACACACACACACACACATACGATTATACACACACACACACACACACACACACACCACACACACACCACACACAAACAGCAGCAACGGAGACCACAACTACAACAAGAAAAAAAGAACTTTTTAAACGTGTTAATTAACTTTCGGACTATCGACACGTCGGAACAAAATTTTCATCGGGAGTGTCGGATAAACGCTTCTTCGGACTGTTGAAACAGATTATTGTTTCGGAATTCCGAAGTATCGATAGTCAGAATGGATGTCGACAATCGCTACGTCGGAACAGAAAACGTCGGACTATTGACTTTTCGGACAGTTGAACATCGGAACATCGGGCAGCGCCCTTGACGACTTGAAGAATGGATGGCACTGAAACTTAACCAAACAAGATCTTCATGGTTACTTGTAACGGACCTCCATTCAGCGAGCAATACTCTCTACTTACTGAGAGGTGAAGGGACAAGGAGGATGAGAGTGAAAACGTTTGAGCTTCTCCTTCAAAGGGATCCCGCAAGGAGGGGTCTGGTGATGCACGCGAGTGTCCTGGTGCAGGATGTTCCGCGTCCTTAGGATAAATGAAAGAAATGATTTAAATGCAGGTAGGCTACACATCTGTTCACGGGTGTAGCACGTGGAGCTTCAAGTTCAAATGAATCGGTCCCAATCTTGTAGATGTGGAAAAGGGCCAGGGAGGCGTGATGACATTTGTGACGTCACCATGCTAGACTGTCCTTTCGCCGTTCCACGATTATGTCTGACTATTCTTGCTGAGCTTTTAATATACTTTTTATCTTCATCATCATTATCTTTTTTTTTTTTGCTTTGCTTGGGAGAGAGAGGGAGTGAGGCGCGCACAGCTCAAAACAGTCATTGCGTAATTAGTAGTCGTGCACGCAACCATTTTTTAGTTCGTCGAACGAATAGTCGTGCCAATAGCCGGACTGGGTTGCGAGTCGTATTATCGCACGACTAGTCGTGCACGCAAACCAGTTTTCTTCGTCGCACGACTTGTCGTGCCAATATCCGGACTGGCTTGCGAGTCGTATTATCGCACGACTAGTCGTGCACGCAACACCGGCCTATTAAAATCTCTTTGTCCCTGCTTTTCCAGTCCGGAAATGACTTTCCAAACAAACTCAAAAACCGGAGATTATTTTTTTCAGCAATCGTTAAAACCGGATTTCCGGAACATTCCGGAAAATTAGCACCCCTGCCAATGTAGCAGTGGATTATCTTCCCTACTTCAGGTCTGCATTACGCTCTTTCAAGCAAATGCCCAATGTAGCAGTGGATTATCTTGCCTACTTCAGGTCTGCACTACTCTTTTTCAAGCAAATGCCCAATGTAGCAGTGGATTATCTTCCCTACTTCAGGTCTGCACTACACTCTTTCAAGCAAATGCCCAATGTAGCAGTGGATTATCTTCCCTTCCCTACTTCAGGTCTGCATTACGCTCTTTCAAGCAAATGCCCAATGTAGCAGTGGATTATCTTGCCTACTTCAGGTCTGCACTACACTCTTTCAAGCAAATGCCCAATGTAGCAGTGGATTATCTTCCTACTTCAGGTCTGCACTACACTCTTTCAAGCAAATGCCCAATGTAGCAGTGGATTATCTTCCCTACTTCAGGTCTGCATTACAGACCTGACTACATCAGCAAACCATTTCCAGTAGCACAGACTTCTGTTTCCAGTAGCAAGACCCTCTAACCAGTAGCCACTACCTCGGCCAGGTTTCAAACTACCGCGGGCTCGTTTCAAACCACTGCTATCTAATCATAAATGAAAAACTATGTTGCTTTAATATTTATACTACCTTCATTTCCTTGAGAGAGAGAGAGAGAGAGAGAGAGATGAGGAGAGAGAGAGAGAGAGAGATAAACTACCTTACAACATATGACAAACTCAATTTTGAGCTCATTACTGAACTTTGCACAAATTACAGTAGGCATAGTGTGAATCGCCATTATGACTGTTCACTATGCATGGCCATTCTTCTTCTTCTTCTTCTTCCAGATGGGGATGTTTAACCTGCCCCGTGCCCACAGTCTTCACGTAGACTATTCTGGCACACAGGTTGCATGCATTGTGTATTTTCGTGTAGCCGGTACTCACCCGTCTTAGGACACGAGCATCGGGATCTTTAAGAGTCCGTGTATGATCTTAGTGCATGTGACACAGACTAGACCTCGGTTTATAGTCCCATCCGAACGACTATATGGGGAATGGAGTCAGAACCAATGTTAACTCCGAGGGAAAAAATCCCCTATACCGAAATTCGAACCCGCAACCCCAGGATCACGAGTCCGGCGCTCTACCAACTGAGCTATCCGGCCCCTGTTCACTATGCATGGCCCATTCTTCGTGTAACTTTGCCTAAACGTTGCTCTGCCGCACGAACTCTTTTACGTTTACATTTGCTCGGCCCGCTTTCACTTCCTCGAGACACCGTCTTTCACCAGGTCGTGGAGGTGTTAAAAATCTCACAATCGCTTTCGCTCGCCGGTGCCGCCATTATCGATTCGAAGAGACTGAATGACTTGCACGCATGCGCGATAGGAACAGGAAAAACCGTGTCCGCTCAACACTCGCGTCTAACGGAACTGCTCTCCTCACTAAGCGCAAAATCTACTAAAACGCCATGATCGACTTCAACTTTGAAAAAACCGTAGCAAATTATCGCTCGTCGTAGCTCCGTAGCAGACCCTCTCAAATACGTAGTTGCTACGGCCGAATCGTGCAGTAGTCAGGTCTGGCATTACGCTCTTTCAAGCAAATGCCCAATGTAGCAGTGGATTATCTTGCCTACTTCAGGTCTGCACTAACTCTTTCAAGCAAATGCCCAATGTAGCAGTGGATTATCTTCCCTACTTCAGGTCTGCTTCAAGCAAATGCACAAGGTTAGCAGTAGATTATTTCCCTACTTCAGGTCTGCTTCAAGCAAATGCACAAGGTTTGCAGTGGATTATCTTCCCTACTTCATAGCTGGGGGTCGGAACAGCTCAACTGGTAAAGCGCCGGACTTGTAATTTGCCGATTCTGGGCTCGAATCTTCGCAGGACCATTTTGGTTCAGGGGGATTTTCCCTCGGAGTTAATACTGGTTCTGACTCCCATTTCACAAACAGTCCTTTGAATGAGATAAGCCGAGGCTTCATGTGTGAAAGCAGGCACATCATCTTGCACACACGTAAAATCCCATCACCAACTTTCAGAAGAGAAGGCCAGTTCGGCTGTTGGTATGTATGACACGTTACACATAGCATGCACCCTGCGTGAGAAATGGAAAGAATGAAGGAAGGAAACCAAGCGAAAATTGACTGGATGACACAAGAAATGACTAAGTGCCCGCAGGCAGTTCTTCAGTTGGCATTACCCAAGTAGGCAGCCATTGTGTACACGCGTGGGACTGTCAGCACCTAGAAACTTTGGCAAGGCTCTTTACAAATGGTATATTATTATCACATTATTATTTCTAAATTTCTATAACCCGTCTCCTCACCTCCATTCTCCTCCAGGGGGGCCTCCCCGTGACCCAGCCCCCGTCAAAGTTGTTGAACCCCATGCCAGGGGGCTGCATGTCCTTCTCCGCCAGCAGTTCCATCACCATATCTTTAGCTCGCTGAAAACAAAATGTAGGAGAGGTAAGGTAATGGTGGCTTATAGCCCAGCCGACCACCAAGGGCCATGTCAGGGCTGTCACCGCGCTGACGTCAACTCGCACGTCATTTAAAAAAAAACAAACAAAACGACAATACAAGAGAGAAAAAAAATGTACGGGATCATGAAAACAAATTATCGCTTTACCCAGACTCCACACATCCACAAGGCAATCGAACACATGACACTCACTTGACCCTCTAGCACTATTCATGAGACAAAATGCCTCTTTCAGTGTTGTTACCAGCCGACCACATAGCACCCTTTCAGCGCTCTTGCCAATGGAACTGTGGGATATACTTATGCTGTGTTTAAATGAAACTGTACCATGAAGCTATCTGGAGCTGTTGTGCTTTTGGCAAAAATCACTCTTACATTTTGGGTCATTTTACAAACAGTTGCAAGCACTGTAAAATCCATTCTATCTTGCGATGTCCGTCAAAACATGATCCTACCTGTGATTTAGTACTCGCTGTAAAATCTGTTCTACCTTGCAATGTCCGTCAAAACATGATCCTACCTGTGATTTAGTACTAGCTGTAGAATCTGTTCTACCTTGCAATGTCCGTCAAAATATGATCCTACCTGTGATTTAGTACTAGCTGTAAAATCTGTTCTACCTTGCAATGTCCGTCAAAACATGATCCTACCTGTGATTTAGTTCTAACTGTATAATCTGTTCTGCTTGAAATATCCGTCAAACATGATCCTACCAGTGATTTTGTACTACGTCACTGAAAACGGCAAAAGACAGAACACCTCAAAGTGCATTAAATAAACACGCGTGAACCGCTCATGTGAAAATGGGCTCCTCACTAAATGCATTTATTTGATCAATCTACAGAATCCTCTATCCCAAACTACTCTTGTGTGACCATAAAATGGCTAGGTTGACCCGTTTACCCTAAAACGGTTATTGGTGTACTTCTCAATTGAAATGAGTGTATCTTCCTTGTGTACACATCTACCAAATTTGTGAATTACTGTAAAGCAGCAGGTCCCTCCTATTGTTCCAACGTCATCCAGACGCTAGTTTGCGCACACGAGTCGTTACTCTTTGGTTGTACCGCTAAAACGCAATAGCTATACACCGCAACAGGGCTGAGATTTAGCAAGCCAGGCTAAGGAGCCAGCGGGCTCCTAACCTGGGAGGTTGAGGTTGCCAGAAAATTTTTCAGGTTACCAGACCCTTTCATTGAAAATGCAGTCCTATTTTAAATTTGCAGCTTATACACACGCTTATTTTCAACAACAATAACACTTTCTGCTAATTAATTTTGGAAAACAAATTTATTTTCAGTTGTCATTGATATTGCCACCCAGGTATATCATAACTGACAAAGAAAAAGAGATCTTTTATATCCAAAAGCATTTGACTAGTAGAAGTAAAAAGCGTCATGACAAGATTTGTCCCGTTTTGTACCTGAAGCACCTTCAGTCTACAGTCTGCCAAGGGCCAGATCATCATCATCATCATCATCCTCAATGTTGAAAAAGGTGAAGCAGCTTGGGTCTGCCTTCCTCAGGCCAGCAAAGTCATCACCATCTAACCCAGCACTGAGACTCTCCAACAACTCCTCTTCATCATCACTTTCTTCAACTCCTGTCTTCATCTTCCTCTTCTTGTCTCCCTCCTCATTTCCCAGAGTGTCAGTGTCAAGGAGACGGGCGCCAGCTGTGCTTTTCTTATCTTTCTGTCTACTCTCCTTCAGGCAACAATCTCTGTGTCCAACTGACTGTTCATGTTTCTTGATTGAATCAAGTTTAAACAATTTTGTGCCGATTACAAAGGGCTGCTGCTGCTGTTTGTAAGTCGTCATCCATTTTCGGCAGGGTGCACAGTGCATCTCCTTCTTGTCGGCATCGTACACAAGCCATGCTCTCTCCTCCCTGTTTCTGTCTCTTCCATCCTGGCACCCACTTTCCATCTCTCTTCTTCATATTCCTTATTCTGCTTTTTTTTTTTCTTCCGACTTAGTTTTTTTTTTTTTGCTGGAGGCTCAGAGACACCGGTTAAAAAGCGCCACATGGCCACCGACTGAACAAGTAAGCGGAAGAGCGGAAATGGCAAGCCTCGCGCGACTCTGAACCTCGGCCGGGAAAGCCCCAGCACGGCAGTGATGAAAGATGGCAGTCGGCAGGCGCGTGTTTGTTTTTACAGGGCATGTCGTTTGTGTACATATGGGTGAAACCTGGGAAAATTTAAAATCCTGAAAGGTGGGGGTCCAGGGGGCCGGGAGGCCCCTGGCGGGGTCAAGGGGCAGAGCCCCTTGTCGGGGGTCAGGGGGCGAAGCCCCCTGAAGCTGAAGCATTTTTACATTTTCGTTATTAAAATCAGACCATTTTGAGGTACTTTCAGCATGTTTTTATAAGTGAAATAAGACTAATGTTGTGTCCCAGAGTAACTTATGCTGCCCCCCCCCCAAAAAAAAAAAAACGAAAAAAAAACCCTCAATAAAAGCCGACCACGCACTCCTATTCTAAAAACTGTGTGTGTGTGTGTGTGTGTGTGTGTGTGTGTGTGTGTGTGTGAGAGAGAGAGAGAGAGAGAGAGAGAGAGAGAGAGAGAGAGAGAGAGAGAGAGAGAGAGATTGATTGATTGATCTTTAATACCCAAGGATGAAGATTTTAGGCCAAAGCCTAGTCTTACAATCTGTCCTTGTCAAGCATACATTATTTCAGCACATATCATTCATACAGACAATTCAACATGGCAACATGATAAGAGAGAGAGAGACCTACTCGTTTTTGAGTGAACCAGTATTTTAGGAAGAAGAAGAAGAAGGAGAGAGAGAGAGAGAGAGAGAGAGAGAGAGAGAGCGTTGCCTACCTTTGCATTTTCCTGGTGTTTCTTGTATTTGACATTCTTTTTGAGTGCCGTTATGCCAGAGCTTCCATACTTGATGTCCTGCAAGCAGACGATGCACCGGGCAACGCCAGCAGCTGTGGTTTTGCGGCACCAAGTCAGAAATGTGTCGCCCTTTCCCATTTCGCCATCATTGTCCGGACCTCTTTCGTCCAGCCATCGCCAAGACCATTTGTTGGGGACAGAAGCATCGATCAGCGACGTGTCTTCATTCACAGCCACAAACGGCATCGTGCTCAAAGAAGACAATGAAGTGCAGCAGATTCAGACTAGATCTAGGTCGACGGGATCGTTCCGACGTGAAGATCGTTGCGACGTGAAGACGTGCGACGTGAACACGCTGTAGGCTATCGTGAAAATGGCGCAAATCGGAAGACAAGTTTTGCAACAACTTGGACGGCGCATGCGCGAGTTGTTCAAGAACGCAGCTTCACTGAAAACTACCCAAAAAAGGAAAATCGACCACAACGAACGCCGATGTCCGGATTTCCGGACAAACGACCAATACGAAATCCGGATTCCGGATTTTCCGGACGTGTGGTTTCACCCATGTGTACAGGTACAGAATCACTGGCGGCGATTTTTAGGTTGCCAGCCGGGCGAATGGTACTGTAAATTGAGTTCGCCCGACACCAATTTTAGGGGCCATTGGCGAGTTGGCGAACGTTAAAGCTCAGCCCTGCCGCAAGTGCCACCACTGCTCAAGAACTTCGTCTCCAGATTTTTTTTTTTGTATCTTTTCCAGAGCTTAATCTAGGATTTTTGAAAAAGGGGGGCAGTCTCCCCCCCCCCCCCCCCCCCCCCCCCCCCCCCATCAAAAAAAGGGGGGCACTTTTCCTCAACGAAAGTCGAAGTCGAATAGAGTGGGTGCACGCTTCATTTTGGAAAATATCCAATATGGCGCCTTTAAACTCTCGCAACTTCTCGTCGGTGATCGAGATGGAGGAGATGAACGCCGCCGATTGGTTGATTTACACTAACAGCCAATGAAATATCAAGAAATCGTTCGCTCCTGCTCAGTCCTAGTTTCAGTTTTTCAAGCAGACGACAAACGAGCGCCCGCAACGATCTGTGAACAGTGCGGGCAGTCCTGCAACTGTGCGGGAGTCTGCCCGCGTTCAGACTCCATAATTGCGGGAAGGAACAGATATTCGGGGGATTGTACCAATCCCGCGCTCTAGATTAAGCTCTGCTTTTCCAGTTTGTTGTATTTAAGTGAGCAAAATACGGCAACATAGTATGGGTAAATAGGTCTGGCTAGGCAATCAAAAGAGCAAACATGAGCCTTGTTGCACTGGAGTCAGACATCCTGACCCCGAGTGACCCCGAGCGACCCACGGGCGAATGAGGGGAGATAACAGCGCTGGCAACTCACTGACCTGGCACTTGGCTGGTTCTCCTGAGATGCGCAGTGGTTTGTCCATGGCAGTGGGGGCATTGCTGTCCTGAATCATCACCATCTTCACGTTGGCACGCTCCTGCAACCACCACCACCAACACACACCTCAGTTCCCTTCCACCGCCAACACTTGAAGAAAATCCAACACATTCTTAACAGCAAATGTATGTTAATCAGCCCCACGTTTTCATTTCTGTTTTAGAATGCATTCTGAATAAATACAACATGAACCTGAAGGGGAAAAAATGTTCTACAGACACTACTGACATGGCTGAGCATTTGTGAACACATGGATGTATACGCAAGTGAGTGAACGAAGCAGCCTTTTAACCCGTTTTCATCCAAAGCAATAAATCATGAGCAATTGTGAACACAAGCATGCATGTGTATGTTGGTGCAGTAGCCTCTGAACCCATTTCCATCCAAGGCAACAAATTATTCAGTCCAGCGTCTGAGCTGAGAGTTTATCAGACTTCCAATCTGAGCCGTTTTTTTTTAATTGTGTGCTGGCCAGTTTCAGGTTCCCATCATTACATATTTTCCCCTCTGAAATGATTTGTTCATGAATAAAATCATATGCAACTGGACTCTGATACAGATTTTTAGATATGAAAGACATTAGATTTAATGAACTTCATTGATCACAAAAAATGCCAAGCCTGTGAAGTATGAATTGGTCTTCACATTATTCAGCTTTACAGACTACAGGACTGAAGCAAAACAGCAAAATGAATAGGGCAATGGGTAATGTTGCTTATAGCCCAGCCGACCGCAAAGGGCCATGTCAGGGCTGTCACCGCATTGAAGTCAACTCACCAGTCATTCATTCACACAACTCTTTTTAAAATACATCTAAAAACACACCCGGATTTTGTTAGAAATATAAATATAAAATCTCAGATCCGATGAAAAATTATCATCTCTTTCAAGAATTAAAAAATCGCATCAGGTGGAACATCTCTGAGCAAGATTTTCATGGAATCTGCTGTAAAATGTTTGTGTCTCACATCATGCAAGTCCCAACACTCTAAAAGAATATGTTTCATTGTGAGTTGTACATGACATGGAATGGACCTCGGAGCTTCTTCAATCTTTAAAAAGGTATGATTGAGTAAAATATGAATAAACTGTCTCGGATCGACTTTCATTATACTCCACCAAATACACAGCACAACACACCATGCACATGAACCTACACTGTACATACACATTGAATATACAAACAAATGTACATGAACGAGTACAAAGTACATGCACAAAAACATGTACACAAACACACCGATTACCTGTAGCTGACGGATGGTCTCCCTCCTTTGCCGATGATGAGGCCGACCTTGGGCCCTGGGATGGACATCTCCAGGACCGAGCTGCCCTCCGGCCCTGGTCCGGGCCTCTCTCCTCCGCCCCCCATCATCATCCCCCCCCTTCCTTGCCGGGGCGTCGCTGGCCCGCTCAATCACTTGCTGAACCAGCTGCTTGCATAAACTGCACAGGTACATACACAACTCTGAATAATAAACTGCACAGGTACATACACAACTCTGAATAATAAACTGCACAGGTACATACACAACTCTGAATAATAAACTGCCACCGGTATAGGAATCGACAGCAGACCTGAACATGCTGCCCCCTCTTCTTCACTATTACCACACCGCCTTCTACAATCACAAAAACTACTGGATATATGAAGTCTTCGAACAGGATACCTTTATGTCACCAAGCCCGGAATAAAAGGGGCCCCAGTGCAATAATCAGGCGCCATGCTTTGGAGCTGACATTTGTTGAGTTCAAACGTATGTTTTAGACCTACATAAGGAGGAGCGTTAGTGCTAACTTTCCATCTGTGGAAAAGGTGCTCCCATTTTCTTCCCAGAGGCGAGTTTTGTTCTTGTCAGTCAGAGAACCTGCAATCAAATGTCCGTCACAAACTGAACGGTTTTCAGAACAACAGGCATCATCACATCAGACTCACCTGATAGACTGAGGAGGTCCAGTCAGACTGCACGGCCTGTTGGGAAGACCCCCGCTGTCTGGGGCGATCTGCACTTTGCACCCCGACTCTGCCTGAATCCTACTGATCTGCTCGCCTCCCTTCCCAATGACTGAAAACACAGAGCAAAAGTCATGGTCACAGTTGTGCACACACAAGAGCTAGTCATACTCCTGTAAAAGGTATTACTGCCACAGGTTGTTGAACATGCCAGCCACAGCATACTGTGCCGGTGTCTCTGGCATCACAGTAATTACTACCTCAGTAAATACTAAAGAAAAATATCTCATGTTCTGCCTTTCACATTATCAATGAAAAAACAAACCAACCAACCCCCAAAACAAAATAAGGTATTCCTATTTTCCAGAGTGGTATGTTCACTAGGAATATGTTCATTATCTTTCAATCCTATCATTCCTTTTCTTCCCCAGAAAAAAAAAAGGGGGCGGGGGGGATAGGTCCACAGTATATGAAAAAGGAAACAACAAACAACTTACTCAGTCCCACCATCTTGTCAGGCACATGGTAAGTTTCCGTGGTGACCATGCCCAGTCCAGCATGGGGGCCTGGCTTGGGGGGCTGTTTGCTGGGATCGGATGGGTTCAACCCTAACTGACGGTTGATCCGGGCGGCCGCTTCCTGAGCTGCCTGAGCCGCTTCACTGCACACACAGCATCCACACGAGTCATGTGACCATCTTCTTCCCACGCCACAAAACTGTGTGCAATTCCCACATAAATTCTTCTGAATTTTACAAAACATTGTCAACGCTCCACTGAAAACAGAGACAAACGAATCACAAGACCAAACACGTCACGTTTCAACCTCGTAGTTTTTCTTCAGGCAAGACACACAACTTTTACTCCGGACAACATTCGGCGCAAGACAGGTGTCAACTTCAATGCCCATCTTGCACTGAATAGGATGAAGGCGAGTGATTGCTCTTCATTTTCGTCCCCTGTGTGGTGTAACTTGCCTGAAGAAGATCCAAGGTCGAAACTCGTCGCGTTTTCTTGTGATTCGTTGGTCTACATTTTTCCACAGAGCCCTCATATAGTTAATTTTTTTTTTTTTTTTAAATAGATTTCCACCTGCAATCAAAACTTCCTCCTATCCCTTATTAACCCCCCCCCCCTTCCCCCCGCATGGACCACGACATACCTATGGCTGACAGTAAGACAGACCCAATAACAGAAGCCAAAGGGCAATGAAGTGTGTAAGACAAAGAAGACACAATGTACAGAAGCCAAGGCATGAAGTGATGTAGACAAAGAAGACACCAATGAAACAGAAGCCAAGGCAATGAAGTGATTGTAAGACAAAGAAAGACACCAATGTAGCAGAAGCCAAGGCAATGAAGTGATTGTAAGACAAAGAAAGACACCAATGAAACAGAAGCCAAGGCAATGAAGTGATTGTAAGACAAAGAAAGACACCAATGAAGCAGAAGCCAAGGCAATGAACTGATTGTAAGACAACGTACGATGTTCATTTCCATCTCAGTAATGTAAAGAACATTCTTACTATCCTTTCCGCAAATTCATGTTTACTCTCCATCTCGTCCCTTTACAGATGTTCAGCAACTGAATCGAGGAAAGGCACAGTGCCAAGCAACAATGGGCAGAAAAGGGTGGGAATTGGACGGAAAACATCATATTCACCGTTTTAATTTAAAAACCGTCCGAATACCGCAAACACACAGATTACAAACGACGAGTTTTAAACACACAGGCATGCTGTCTTTCTGAAGCTTTCAAAAGAAATGAAACAAAACTATTACAACTACAGCGGGAAGCAGTGGAAGGTGCCAAGGAATGTGGGCAAAAATCACACAGGCAGTGGTCTGGAGCACCTGCTTCACCTCACAAAATAACAGCTTTGCACACTTGTATACCGGAAATTTGACTTGGGAGTATTCCAAATCCAAAATAAGAGTACCTTCTTTACAACAGGTGTATTCCGAGAAAGTTTAAACCACGCTGTGGCAAACATGCATCGTTTGCATCACAGCAGTGAAATACTACATTACTGTTAACTGCTATTGGTGTACTTCTCAACAAAAATGAGCGTATTTTCTACAGTGCCTACAAAATTCCAAATTTCAGTCAAAGCGGGGAGCGGAGGGGGGTACCTGGCATCACACCAGAGAGCCATCTTCCGGCTGTAACCACCTGATCTTGCAGCAACTACCGTGAAATAGGTTCTTTCTAATACAAAATACTTTCAAACCCGATTCATCAGCATACTTTAGCACGAGCTCATGCTCTTTCACCGGATTTTTCTGTATCTGGAGCAACAGATGCTGCCTACCGTTAAATTCACGCGAGGAAGTTAGCAAGAGTAGTCGCCTTTGATAAAAACCTCCGCCATGGTCGGACTCTGCTAGAGCAATTACCGCTCAAAAACTTTATCTCCAGAATTTTGACATATTTCTTTTTAGTTCGTCGTATGCATTCTATTTCCACCCAACATGTGTTCAAAATACGGCGAAATCGTATGAGTAAACAGGTCTGGACTTGCTGTTTTCAAACATACTTTCAACAAGTTTTCATTCAGACTTCAAACTACTGACGAAAAAGAGAAAAAAAATCAAGTAGTACGAGTGGCCTTTCAAAGGTTTCAATAAACAAATAAAGTGTTAGCTGACAACACATATGTTCAACAAGTTTTCATTCAGACTTCAAACTACTGACAAAAAAGAAAAAATTCAAGGAGTGAGACTGGACATTCATAGGACAAGGTTCCTATCAACAAAAACAAAGTGTTTGGTGAAGACGACTGACGTGCCTGGAACTGTGAAAGGACAAAGCAGTGTACATACTGCAAAATTATCAGATCTAGAGTCATATGAAATGGTTATACAAGTCTTCATTATCATCATAATTATGGCTATGAATATTTCAACCAAAACATACATACATGGGAACATTGGAACTCTGGTTGGCGAGCGCTTGAAGTTGGGCCCCGATACCACTCACAGCTTCTGTAAACATAGCCACAAACCTGTACTTTAACTTATATCTCACACATTACATTCGTTCCATCTACCCTATTCAAATGATGCAAGGTTAACAAAGAGAAAAAGGTCCTTTTTCAAATCAAACTTCTCAATTTTTCATGCAGGTTGTTAATTTCAGTTAAATAAAGACCTTTCTTGCAAGAAAAGAAGACAAATCAGTACATTATTTTCATCAACCTTGGAAAGAGCCAGAAAAACAGAAAGGTGACAAACACTGTCCATGAACGAATTAGTTTGGTCTGAGAGGCAACAGTGCCATGGGAAAACAAACTTCCCAGAATTAGTTTGGTCTGAGAGGCAACAGTGCCATGGGGAAACAAACTTCCCAGAATTAGTCTGGTCTGAGAGGCAACAGTGCCATGGGAAAACAAACTTCCCAGAATTAGTTTGGTCTGAGAGGCAACAGTGCCATGGGGAAACAAACTTCCCAGAATTAGTTGGTCTGAGAGGCAACAGTGCCATGGGAAAACAAACTTCCCAGAATTAGTTTGGTCTGAGAGGCAACAGTGCCATGGGGAAACAAACTTCCCAGTGTCTGGTTAAACACAGTTATCAAACCCAGGATGATAGGAAAAACAAAACAAAAAGTATAAACTTACGATCTGTTGCAGGTTTCTTTGTTTCAGGCTCACCTGAAACACACAGGGGGAAAACCAACCATGATCCAGCCACACTCAACATTTTTGCCGTTCTAAAACACATCACAAAAGCCACACTCAACATTTTCGCCGTTCTAAAACACCTCGTCACAAAAGCCACACTCGACATCATTTTCGCCATTCTAAAACACCTCATCACAAAAGCCACACTCAACATTTTCGCCGTTGAAAAACACCTCATCACAAGTTCTGATCCCGATCACTGTCTACCACTGCTCGGCTCAGACACAGGAACATGCAAAATGTTCACAAAATCCCATGAAAAGAAGAAATCTGTAAATGAATATCAGTAGGTAGGTCCAGCCTAACAGTAGCCACGGCTAACAGGCAGCAGAACAGGAGAAAACTGCCAATTTCAACTTGTGCATACTCCTCAACTACTCAACACTGTCAAATAAAAAATATCTCCACATCTAAAATGAACCTCTAACATGAAGTCTGTGTGTTTTTTTTATGGTATGAAAGAAGTGTGCTTTTATTGTGAACGACTGAACACACAAACCAAACACCGCGTCGGCGACCTTGTGCAACGATTCACGCCGCGGGCTATCCATGACCCGCAAACAACAACATCCGGAAAAGTGTTCGGAAACTTGACAAACTATATGCACAGCGACGATGTTGGTACCATATGAAACAGAAAAGCCTGCAGAATCGAATGGTATAAATTTCGTCATAGTTCCTTCTTATTAAGTGCCGTAAAATTTTGTGCCGAAAGACTAGCATAAACTTCAGAAGCATGGCAATATCGGTAATTCTGAACGAAACATGTTAAAGGACCACTCGTTTTGTAGAAAAATCGATGCTCTTTTCGTTCGTGCATATAAGGATGCACAGGCTGCTGTGTGTATAAGTTCCGGCCAGGATAAAGAGAGAACCCCGTAGTCCAATCGGCATTCAGCATTCCGACAACGGGGGGGGGGGGGGGGGGGGGTACGAAGCCGACACGATGTTCGAGTCGAGTGGCGAGTTGAAACCGATGGATCTCAACAGTCTTAAGCGTGATCTTGGTAAGTATGCGAACGATTCATTTGTTTAAG
Source organism: Conus ventricosus (assembly GCA_018398815.1). Lineage (NCBI taxonomy): Eukaryota > Metazoa > Mollusca > Gastropoda > Neogastropoda > Conidae > Conus > Conus ventricosus. The sequence continues at coordinate 8,112,432 of CM031625.1, read as the reverse complement.
CTCTTGCCCTGTTATTTAAAAGGAATTCGTGTTTCTTAACTGGAAATTATTTTAAAGTGATTTTTTTTTTCATCGGACAACGGGAGACATGTGCTCGGTCGAGTGGTGTTTGTTAGCTCCCGTGATCGGTACTAATGGTTGCAATCGGTGATCAACCTTTTAGTTTTAAAACAATTTCATAGAATAACTTTTCCCCAGTCTCGTTCAGATTTCATTTTAGAAGCTTTATGATTTTTGTCTAGAATGAAAATTACAAATAAAGATTAAAATTTGGCAACTGTAACTTCGACAGGGACAATAACTCGGGTTTCAGACCTCAATGAAAATTGAAAGTAGCAGATGTATTGATTTAATTTGCACTAATTGCAGTGCTGTTGTACCAAAATGAATCAATGAATTAATAAAATCAAATTGATAAATAAATGAGATAAAAGGAAAATTAAAAAAAACTAAAAAGTAAATAAAAAATAAACTCATTAACTAATTAAGAGAATGTTAGCTTGAAGCTGCAGTATGATTGTGGCTATGAACTAAAAGATAGGACCAAGAAAATCTGAATTTGGAATCTTGGAGCATGTATATAAAGTGACTAACTGATGTGTGTGTGTGTGTGTGTGTGTGTGTGTGTGTGTGTGTGTGTGTGTGGTAGCTGATAGCATTCACTTAAAAGTCTTGTTGAAAATTGAGGCAATGTGTGTTTTTACTGTTGAATCATCCATAAATTATAGAACTTGGTATAAAAAACATGTTCTTCAAAATTATCATGCACTTTCATTCAGTCTCTGAATTCAAACATTCCATTTTCATCATTGATAGATCAAAACAAATGTCCAGTTATTAACTGTGCTCAATTTAAAATTGTGTGTGTGTGTGTGTGTGTGTGTGTGTGTGTGTGTGTGTGTGTGCGTGTGTGTGTGCACATCACATGTCACATGATGTGCATGCATGCGTGTGTGTGTGTGTGTGTGTGTGTGTGTGTGTGTGTGTGTAATAAATTTCAGAAGATGACCAGTACCAGCTGCTTGCCGAGAGATTTGGTCCAAAGAAGAACCACAAGAGCCAGATAATTCAGCACTTTTGGAACATGAAATGAATATTTGTCATCAGTCTTCAGATGATGAATCAGACTGTGAATTTCCATTCAATTTCTCAGGCCAGGGACTGTCAGTAGCAGTTTTCTATGATGATGCATTTTACATTGGTCAAGTACTAGACATTGTTAGACCTGACCTTGCTTGTATTTCCTTCATGGACCAGAAAACCTATTCAGATGGCCGTTGTCAGACTCCATTGGGGAAGTTGCAAGTAAATATGTCTTTTATCAGACTTCAACATTTTACCAAAGAACAGAGTTTGGAGCATTGACTTTACCCAGTGGGGAACCCTGAACAGAAGATACAAACAGTATGTTAAAAAGTACTGTTAATTTTGGGGCACAAAATGGAGATGGCCAGTTTTGCCGTGATGGTGAGCTGACTGAAAAACAAGGACATGGAAAGAGGGTGATTTTTCTGGTATTTGAAGTTTTTAAGACAGTTGTGATTTGCTGTTCCATTTGGACATATATTTGCCTGTTATTTGGACCATATTTGCTTGGTGAAATTCTTGAGCATTTGATTCTGTCCCCGTGATAATGACAGAATATATGTGGAATGTGGGTGATTTTGTTTACTTTGATGTATTTTGTACATAAAGGTGAAGGTTAAACTCATGGATGTTTTTACCTTTAGATTCCTTCTTCAATGCTGATTATTTTGATACCTCTACTTTGTCTGCAGCATGTGTCATTCCCGAGTTATGGGTCATTAAGTAACGTACCCTGTGTTTGCCACTAAATGACACGTTGACAAATTAGCATTTTAGTCATTTTTGAAGAGGCACAGCTAAAAAATTAATAATAATCACTGAGCTCTGGAAAAAAATAGGCTCAGTGTATCCATCACAAATACTAACTCTGCCAATCTGAGAGCATATTGGGTGAATAGTTCAGAAGATATGAGGGTCCAAACATGGCCCTCTGGCCAAAACGTGAAAAACGCCATTTTTTACCAAATTTTAAAGCTCAATATCTCAAAAACTATTAAACCCATGGCCTTGAAATTTTGCATGTATATCACTTTTAATGGGGTCTTTTGAAAAATACAAAAACATTCCATATTTTTTCAAGTTTAAAAAATGGCTGGACCTACCTAAATATCAGATGAAATGAAAGAATCTGATAACACTAGCTGTCATAGTCAGATGAACATCAGGCAAAGCGTGTTATAACAGCAATGCAAATGATACAGATTACAACATCTACTCTTGGGTTTGTCCACCTAAGCGGAAAAGGTGCACCCAGTCCTCTTTACTTGCTGAAACGTCGTCTGTGGGTCAATCTGTTGGTCAATGCAATCAACTCAGCACACCAAGAAACTACTGTGGTCACTCTCAAAGCACCGACCACTGTCAAGTACTTGAGAACTTCCGGTCTAAAATTCCTCCATTCAAATTTCTGTTATATACATGGAAATGTTGAACTGTAATCCTCAAACTTGAAGTTTGTATGCTACAAACCCAAGCCTGTTTTGCTCCTCGTCTCTGTGCAGCTGCCAGATCTATCAGTAGTCTACTGACGGCCATCTATCTGACCATTACAGAATGTACACATTCAGAACCTAAAATCAAGACAGAAGACAAGACAAGCTATAAATGAGCCACACATCTTTCATGAAATAAACAGGACTGGGGAAGGAGGGAGGGTAATTTTGAAACGGAGCTGTACAAAAGTTTCATACAGATTTCCTGACCAAAAATTTCAAGGACTTTTGAAGTATTTTCCAAGCACTTTTTTTTTTTTTTTAACATTCAATGACTTACTTCAAGTATAATTTAAAGGAAAATAACCATAAAATACAGACACAAATCATTCACTGTCTATGACCTTTTGCATATGCAGCATAGGGCCTTGTTTTTGTCTCCACCTGGGTCTGCCTGCAACCATTTTTCGTACTCCTCTTTTTCCTTGCCAACAACGTCCAATGAACACTTCCCCCGCATGTTGGTTTCTCAATTTCACAACAGCGGATCATTCTATCATAAGTGTGCGTAGGCACCGTAAAGGCCAGTAACTCTGGTGTTCTGACCTATACTATTATAGCAGACGACTGATAAGCAGCATCCTCAGTCACCTCCTACTATTTGTTTTAATTCAACTTCAGGTTTTTGTTTGTTTTAACAGACTCAAGATTTTACACAGAATGTAAGCACTTTTTAAGGCCCTATAAACAAAAGCATGATTTTTATAGGCTTCAAAAGCCTTAAAAAGGAGGCCCCCAAAATTAAGGACTTTAAAGGACTTAAGAGACTGTGGAAACCATTCATTTATATGTAAATATGCTATCCATAGAGGCAACACACTAACACATACGCACACCCACAAGGGAGGAGAGAGAGAGAGAGAGAGAGAGAGAGAGAGAGAGAGAGAGAGAGAGAGAGAGCAAAAGCTTTTAAGGAACAGCACATAGCAAACGAATGAATGCAGTAAAACTGTAGGTCTTTCAGTTTTAGTACATAACTGGACGTTCAAAATATTCAAACACACACAAAATTTTATTCAGGCGTGCGTGCGCGTGTTCGCGCGCGCGCATGTGTGTGTGTGTTTGTGTGTATGTAGAAAAGCCTGAAAAGGCTTTTGTTGATTCATAGTAGTTTGGTAAGCAGTTCTAGTAAATCTTCGCAACGAAACATGAAAACATACAATATATTTGTGTTCAGCCATCAAACACTTATAATGTTCTCATCTCACCCTCAAAATCAAATAACTGAACTAAACTTACAAACACTGTCACCTATTACACTTTTATCATCAAAACACGCAGCCAAATCATTTCCTAAAAATGAGTGACAAGCAGCATGCAATATGAGGTCAGGATGTTATATATATGCAAAGAAAAAGAATCACTTTTGCAGCTGTAAATCACACATGCAAAAAGACAAGTTCAATGTTAACAAACAAAACAAAACGCCAGGTGCAAATGAAAGGTATGTACATAGGACATACTAAAGCAGTACTGGTACCAATGCTCCTCACCAGTTATAAATCACAAGTGTTTTTGTTTTTTTCTGCATTGAATCAATTCAATAATCAGACCCTCAGACCCATTTTCCATAAAACTGCAACTGGTATACTTTACAACTGAGTGCTTTTCTGGCAAGTGTATGTACACACCTTTCCAAATATCTGCAATGCTGTCCCCCCCTTCCATCCTTTCCTCAATGTTTTCACAATACCATCTCAGCAGAGGCTAGAGAAAATACCAGCTGATCTTCAAATAACTACAGTAGAAATAGTTTCTCCCACTATATCAGAGATGGGATTCTCATAATGTGAAAAAGGAGGGAAAAAAAGTGGCGGGGGTCCGGGGGCCTTCAGCGGCCCCCGGTGGGGACCAGGGGCAAGGCCCCTGGTGGGGGTCAGGGGGCGAAGCCCCCTGAAGCTGAAGATTTTTTAGAATTTAACCTGCAAAAATCAGCATCTGAGACACCAAAGTATTCAAAAGTATTAATAACCTTGATCCTACAACAAAAAAAAGACTTTCTCGCCTTCGCCATTGATGTCTGTCAGGAAAGACCATTGACACAGATTGGTGATTTTCCAGTTGCTAATAGTCACACAATTTTCCAGCAGTTGCAAGTCAGTTTCTCATTGCTGTCCTTCACATCACATTTCAGCGAGCAGTTTAGTTTCTAATAGTAATAGCCATCCTTCAAAATACTTATTTAAAAAGTTTACCTCAACACCAATCAAATAATTTCTTATAGTTGTCCTTCAAAATACCATAAGTCTGAAGTACTATCACCAACAGTCAATGAACAGAATGGGAGACCATGATTCAGATGAATGATGAACGTGAATTTTAACCTTTCAAAGAACAGTTTGGATCGAGTTGAAGAATGTCAAAAGAGCTGATGAGCAAATCTGTACTGCAGCCTAAAGCAAAAAAAAAAAAAAAAAAAAAAAAAGTAAGGTGAAAGTCACCGACCGTAAACTAAACTATTTTACACTCTTGACTTCTTCGCTGGTCTTGTGCAACTGTCAGAAGCAGCCTTTCTTTTTGTGGATAATTCAGTCAGTCTTGCAAGAACGTGGTTGATCAATGCTGACTTGCCCCGTGAGCCATACTTGATCGCGTCATTACACCATGTGCAGACTGCTTGTCCTGGATAGGTGATTTTCCTCATGCAGTCTTTCAGTCTGAGAATCACACTGTGGCTGACGGCGCCTTTGGAACTGGTCAGCATCACTTTTGCGCTCACTTCCTCCTCCAATCACTTCCAAGTCCATTTGTTTTTAACTGAAGCCTCGACTTGCTTCGCAAAACTTTCTCACTTTCTGCTATCTGACGAAACATTCTGGTTTTCGCTAGGCTACTCTCGTCACACCGAAAGAAAATGGCGTCAGGAAAAAAATTCGCAAACAGTTTGCTGCGTTCTCAAACATCAACTTCCGCTTTGATGGTTTCGGTCAACCGCAGAATGAAAACAAAGACAGCAGTCTCGACCGGCCCAAGCAGAAACCGGAAAACATCCATTTGCGAACGGATCAATTGAGAACACAATATCGATCGACCTCTCGCCGTACATTAGCTTCATCACAAACCTACCTCTATCCCCCCCCCCCATTTTCTCAACGGATTTACACTGATCTCAAAAACGACCCCTGGGGCCATCAAAAAGACGGAAATCCGCCAATCGGCGGAAAAATCCCATCTCTGCACTATATGTATCTTTCAAACCTGATTCATCCGCATATTTTAGCACAAATACATGTTATCCTGCCGAGGTTTTTTCTACTCGCATTTCAGGGTCTCTCGTCTCTATTATCATTCCAACCAGTCAGATTGCTAAGATTTTGACACAGCCTGATGCGATTTTGCATGCAACAGTTAGCTAAGAGTTGTTGCTCTTGGTCACAGCACAAAAGAACACATTCACATACCGCAAATGCAGTAATCAATCAGAGCACCTCGTCTCTAAGATTTTCTTTTCAATCTCTTTTTCTTTCAGTTGGTCATTTTCATCATAATTTTGCCAAGCATGTACACAAGATGCAGTAAAATCATATGGCTAAACAAGGCTGCATAATAAAATAAACGTGAAGCAAAAAACAACAACAAAAGTACATACAAACTGCAACTGGATTAACTTGTGAACAAATTTAAATATCACTATAATTACAAAGCAAGCAAACGAGCTAATGTCCTCACCTATGAGGGCATGAAAAAGAATTCACCCCCACCCTGCCACCCCAACTTTCAGCTACAAGGTGCAGTTTATGCCTCGAATCTACCACCTTGAAGTGAAATGGTTTTCACCATTTCTGCACTTCACATGTCCTGAGACAGGACGACACATTGGTGTAAACATTATCCAAACTACAAACGGTCAAAACCGTGAGATTCCGCGAGTGCTCAAATCCCAGCGGTAGAAAAACAGCTTACTGAACTGAAAGAGGACACAGAACCAAACTGCCTTCAAACTCTATTCCAAATCATGGCCACAAGGAAACATCACTCCCCCCCCCCCCCTCATCCCACCCCAATACCAAATCATCATGTACCAGGGTTATCTACGTTTGATCATGATGTAAAAGCACCTCTTTTCAACTGTTCTTATTCAAATATTTCCAAAATGAATGACAGTTATGTTCAATTAGTTTTGCTTTGGTTACAATCCTGGAGTAGCAGCAATTCTTTGAAATAATTCTTAACACCCATGCAGACTGAAGTGGCAACAGCCTCCCCATCTCCACCCCATGCCCCTGCCCCCCTCGAAAGAAGGGGCAGTTGGGTGGTGTTTATTACATATTTTGGTACAGCAGTCCCAGAAGCAGCAATTCATAGAAATTATGCTCCACTTGATTACCATCCACTCAGACAGCCTGCAGTGATAATAGCAAAAAAAAAGGAAAGAGACTGATATCAGTATAAAACAGGACACAGATATAAGCCAGTGAATTTCCCAGGTAAAAAACAAAACAAAACCAGTCTGTTTTAGCTGCCTATGATGATGGGGTGGTGGAGGACGGTTGGCGTGATCATCATTCTATTTCCCCCTTCTCTCAATTGCATGTTTACTTTTTTTCTTTTTTTAAATTCAAAAGTTCATTCAGTGCTTTATAAAAAAAAAAAATTTTCAATGACATGACAGTAATTCCAGATCAGAAACTGCAAACCTCTATAATCAAATCTAAAGTGAGCCTACAGTAAAATCTCAAGTCAGAAAACAAAAAACCCAAATCTTGACTGCACATGCATGCAAGCACTAAACAAGTTTTCCACCCTCTCTAATCATTCAAACAGGTGAAAAAAAAAAAAAAGGGGGGGGGGGCCCTCATAGAACTTATGTGAAGTTGACAAGCATCTATCCCCCCTCCTGATCCAGCCCCTATACTAACAGCAGAACTGTTTACCCTAGAACAGCTACTGAATTTCTGAACTGAAATTTGCGCATTTTGCTAATAATGTATGTACACATCTACCAAATTTGTGAATTTTTGTAAAACCAGATCCTTCCCATTGTTCAAACATCATCCAGATGCGAGACTGTGCACACAATGCGTGGGTTGTTATTCTTTGGTTGTAGTGCTTTAACACAATGTTATACATCACAAGTGACACTACCACTCTAAAACTTCATCCCGAAAATTTTTTTTTGATGCAATTTTCCAGTTCATCATTATCATCGTGTACAAAATGCTGCAAAATTTTACAGGTAAACAGGTCTGTGACGGGATGGTGAGTGCGTGTCTGTGAGGTGTTGGATGGAATAGAAGGTTACCAAAGTGGGCTTCACCCTCGATGGGTCTCTTGACACCTTGCTGCTGGCCATCCCCAGCACCTGGTTGATTTATCTTAGCTGCAATCTGCAAAAGCCAAGAAATGAAGAAAAAATAATCAGCTGTTCATGTGCAAACATTTTCTAGTCAAACAGGTTTCGGGTGGAACAGTAATTATCATAACCACACTGGCAATTTGTATTATAGTACACTCCATCTTGCCTAGTATATTCAAGTCAAACAAAAACAAACCCTTGAGCAGTACTTATGGTTACTTCAGATGCAGTGTTCATTTTGTGGGTGGGGCTGGCCCCACCGATATAACTTTCACAAGATGGGCTTTGAAGTGAATGAAGGTAAGTGCTTGATCGCTATTTTCATTGTCATGAATGTTTTGTATCTTGCCTGAAGAAGACCTAAGAGGTTGAAACGCATCACGTTTTTTCTTGTGGATTCATTTGTCTGAATTTTCTTGGCGGTGCGCTATTAATTACATTTAACACTGGTTTAGATTTCCA
>CM031625.1:8012673-8093760 GCA_018398815.1 Conus ventricosus | reverse complement strand
TACAGCAAGCTTACTGTCAAAGAATCGACGTTGCGCTCTCAAGCACTACCGGCTTTCACATGACTATCGGCTAGTTCTGTCAGCGTACCCCTCCCTCCACTCCCAACCCCGGCCCACTGGATGTTTATGCAGCTGATATGAGGGTGCTGACTCCCACTTTGCTGCCGTTATCAATGCCCCCCCCCCTGCGCACAGGCTGGATTCAGCCAATTCAAGCGGGCCCTTGGTGGTTGATGATAGCTTCTCCATGTCCTGTAGAATCGCCATCCGAAACCTGGCTATACAGTAATCCAGACTTTGCCATGCTGGCAAAAATTGCGCTGGCTGTGCCTGTGTCCAGTGTGATAGCTGAGAAGGATTCAGTGTACAGAACATGTCAAGACAGAGAACAGGAGCCGACTGAATGAGGAACGAGTAACAAGACTGATGAGACTCAACATCCATGGCAAATCTCTCAAAGACTTTGACTGCCGTGCGCTGTCACTCGCTTCTTGGGCATGAAGCCACGCAGGAAATAGGAATTTATTTTGTGTGTATGGTTTTTTTCTAGCGCCTGTTGTCACTGTCAGTTTGTTGTTCTGCAGGACCATCATTCGTGTGACGTAAATTCATGCTATTCTTCTTTCTTGTTCAGGATGAGAACAGATTTTTAAAAAGCAGAGGAGATTTTGTGTTGGGGGTCTGGGGCAGAGCCCCCAGTGGGGTCAAGGGGCAACGCCCCTGCCGGGGTCAGGGGGCACTGCCCTCTGAAGCTGAAGCATTTTTTTAATATATAAACAGAAAAATCCACATTTAAAACCATCAAAAATGTTTCTAGCTTCAATTCAAACCTCAAATTCTGAGGGTTTTTTGTTTTTTTGTTTTTTTTGTTTTGGTCAAACATGCAAATGGATTTATACAGGGCTTCCTGCGTTTGTGGCTGGTCGATTTACGTAAGAAATGGGTTTTTTCTCGAAAATTACCTGCCCTTGGCCCTGGTTCTATTATTAGTAACAAGACGTCTAGGTTTTTTTCACAACATAGTCAAATGACGAATGTTTCAGCAAACTGAGATAGTTTGACCATTGCAAATGAATGATAAAATATAACAAAGAAGCAGGGCTTAAAACGGTCCTATCCAAAAATCAGAGGAAAATTTCTGAGTGGCGAAGCCACGAATGCGTGCCTGCAAAGCAGGCACGCCCTGCTAGGGGGTCCGGGGCATGCCCCCCCGGAAAATTTTTAAAATCTAGAACAAAATCTGTGCACTCTGGCTCATTCTGAGCCTATTTTTGGGAAAAAAATTGCACAGAAAAAGTACAAGAATTTAATGCAGAAAAGGTACATCCATACAGATATTCAATCCACTGTCAAAGACAAGACAAAGGTCTTTAACATCTAAATCTAAAATGAGATTTATATCAACACATTTCATGTGAAAAGAGCATAAAAAAGACCAACAGGTTATCAAGACAAAACAAAAATGGTTATTGGTGGAGACACAGTTATCAAAATTCAAAACTCACGTTTGGAATGTGGAACTAAGCAATCTGAGAGGGCTGGTTCTGTCGCCTCTTACGACAAGCACAGCCAAGCTGCAGAAATATTCTTTCTCTTCCCCTTGTCTGCAGGGGAAAGCTCCCCATTTAATCTTTAGGATGGGGTCGGAAGAAGCATGACAGGGTGCTCTGCTTCTTCTTCTTTGGTGATGAAGGCATTTCAATTTCAATTACTTTCTGTAGTACGGATGCTGACTGCAGAAGGCACATTGCCTGAAGACCGATTCTCCTATCTTCAGCTTCAAGTCCAGAAGTGCCTTGCACAGCAGCACAGCGATCGCGGTGTCTCTTTGTGACAAGATGCTCTTTCAGTGCGACGATCCCGCGGAAAGTGTAGACGATGTCTGTGGTGCACAGTACACATCTTGCACTGCCTGCACGTCAACCTTTCGAATATGTTGACCGATCCGCTCGAATTCATCGGGATCTGACCTCACTTTCACGGACTTTAAAGTCCACTCCCACCTCCATTTGTTTTTGATCCCGCTTTCGTCAAACTTCTCTCCACGTCGATGATTCTCACAGTCGCCATCTTGATAGATTAGGCGCCTAAAGCTACCGGTGCGAAATGGCTGTTTGCGACTTTGAACCGAATACGAATCAGAACCATATGCGAATGCGGACGCGTTTGGGGCGTTTTAGATCGGGTTTCTTTTCCCCGAGGAAATCGATTTTTTTCCCCGAGGAATTTTTTGGCTTCCCGAGGAATTTCTCGGGTCCGAGGAGGATTTTAAGCCCTGAAGAAGAGAGCAAAATCACCAACAGCTTACTTTCCAAAGTTTAATTGTTCTTCAATGCAGCGACACGCTGCCTGTGAACCAGGCGTTTCATGTGGTCAGCAATCGTAATGAAGCCACGACTTCCGAAGCTGATTTTCTTGTTGCAAGCATAGGGAGTAGAGTTAGAGATAGCATATGCTATCTCTAACTCTACTCCCAAACCTCTAACTCTACTCCCAAACACACCTCTTCCTTGAGCCAGTTTTCTTTCCAACGGTTGGGATTTTTTTTTTTTTTTTTTTTGCGATTTCGTTCGACGCCATGAATCACAGATGACACTCGGTCGATCGGCGCTGAAAGCGGATGTGCAGTGGTTGGCCGAGTCAACCGAATAAAAACCAGCTCATTTGGGTATAAGCCTAGAGTAATCTCGCCGAGATTGGGAGCAAAGAAAATCGCGATAGCTTTTTTTTTCCGGCGGAGATTTTTTTCAAACGGCGGACTTTTTTTTTTAAGACGGCGGAACGGCGGAGCTGTTCTCATCCTTGCTTGTTCCTACGCTTAGCGCTCATATAGGTCTTTTGTTCAATTTAGATTTAGTTTTGTTTCCAAACAATCCCCCCCCCCCCCCCCCCCCCCCCCCCCCCCCTCAATAGTTTCGTTCTGTCACAGTGCGTACCGGTTTTGATTTTCTGGGACCGATGTTTGGGGGGTTGGTCAAGATATCTCTGAAATGGCAACTCACGGTACCCGGTTTTCAAAATCCTAGCGCGAACCCTGCAATCTGTCTGTCTGTCTACATGTAAGGTGTCACTGGACCACATACCGCTATATATACACAATCTGTCTGTCTACATGTAAGGTGTCACTGGACCACATACCGCTATATATACACAAATCTGTCTGTCTACATGTAAGGTGTCACTGGACCACATACCGCTATATATACACAATCTGTCTGTCTACATGCAAGGTGTCACTGGACCACATACCGCTATATATACACAATCTGTCCTGTCTGTCTACATGTAAGGTGTCACTGGACCACATAACCGCTATATATACACCCAAACTGTCTACATGCAAGGTGTCACTGGACCACATCCGCTATATATACACAATCTGATTATATTGTCTTCGCAAGCTGCGATCATTTCATGTGAATACTGACATCTTCGGACATTTTATCATGCTTCTTGAATCTGTTTTAACTTTCTCATTTATGTGTTGGTATGGTGGGCTGACTGTGAAGAGTAGAATGTGCTTGAGAAAGTGGTGAACGTGGGAGGAAAAATTGTTGGTGGGAGACAAAAAAGTCTGAGTGAGCTGTACAATGCCGTGTTGTCTGTAAAGCGAAGAAGATTGCGTGTGACCAGACCCACGTTCTTGCAAGTCAGTATGACCTTCTCAGTCAGGACGAAGATATCGGTCAGTTAAATGCAGAAGTGTCAGATTTAAACACAGTTTTATTCCCCTGTCCATTGATTTTCTTAACAGAGGTGATGTTTAATTGCTTTTTAGCTATGGATTATTGTTACATTTTGTTTTATAAAGATACATAATTTAAGCTCAGATTGAGCATACTGTTGCATTTAGATAACAAATAGTTGTGTTCTTTTAGTTTAAAATCTCATCTTAGAATTTATTGTCAAATGCGTTGTAGGAATGCAATTTTATACAGTAATATTCTTATATTATTTAGTCACCCTGAAATCCAAATTCTTTTATATGAATGTATGGCAAATGTGACAAAATGGGTGATGTGACAAAATCATTGTTTATTTGCTGTGAATGTGTATGACCACAAACTAATTTCTCGAACTGAGATAATAAAGTTTACTTGACTTGACTTGACTTGACTTGACTGTCTGTCTACATGTAAGGTGTCACTGGACCACATACCGCTATATATACACAATCTGTCTGTCTGTCTACATGTAAGGTGTCACTGGACCACACACCGCTATATATACACAATCTGTCTGTCTACATGTAACTCCGCTATATATACACAATCTGTCTGTCTACATGTAACTTTTAAAATTCAAGAACCACCATTCTCATTCTTGGCAATTCCCAGCGACAACAAATTCAAATGCATGCCCCTCCTCCCCCCTGCCCATCCAACCCCACCTTCTGAGGAAAATCAAGCATACTGAAGGTCGGTGTGAATTGAGAAATGAAAACTTTTGATTTCCAAGTTGCTGTTAAAAATTTTTTTTTTTAAGTAGTCAGCCAGTGGGCGTTGGGGCCACAGGGATACTAACACGTAAACAGTAGAAACAGGTAAAGAGCCCGCCACAAGCACTTCAACCGATACAAGAGCTTCTATACTTGAACACTGACGGGGTTCATACACGTCTTAAAGAGTCTGGAAATTTGAAGTCCGTTTTCCAGGCCCTGGAAAAGTCTGGAAAATAGCACTATAGCCTGTAAATTGAAGAATAAAGCACAATTGTTTAAAATTATGCATGGCTGCTTTAATTTTCAGCATCATTTAGCGTTTATAATGCAGCAAAAAAAAATTATTCCGTGCCCTCAAATGTGATACTTTGTCTCTTGTGCATTTGTGTTCATCACTTTAAGACATTGCATTATGAACAAAGTCTTGAAAGTGGTATTGAAAATGCAGATATTGGCCTCGGAAAAGTCTGTCATTTTGAGATGCAATGAACCCTGACTGAATATTTTCAACTGCATGAAAAACTGCATGTTTCTCCCCATGCACACATCTTCGTTTTCGGGTGAGAGAGAGAGAGAGAGAGAGAGAGAGAGAGAGAGTGTGTGTGTGTGTGTGTGTGTGTGTACCTGCAGGCATGCGTTTCATTTTTTGTATCTGACATTAGCATTGTGTCCCTACTTATTTTTTACAGAAGGAACCAAATGACTGATGCATGTTTTCACCAAACTAAACAATTCACATGATTAACTTTTAAAAAAGAAGAAAAAAAAGGACATGACATGATTAGGGCTCCAAATTTCTGCCGTTTTCACAAAATAACAAAGAATTCTAAAAATAAACTGTCGGGAGAAATTCAGCGAACAAAAATTCAGACGGGGACCAAGAAAGTGTCCATGGAATCATCGGTACATTCTTTCAGATTAATTATAACAACATTAACAACAACATAACATTTATAAAGTGCCTTGCCAAAGGTTCTTGGTGCAGACAATGCACTCTCTTGTATGTGCAAAAGGCTGCCTACCTAAGTAGCGCAACTGAAGAGCTGCCTGTTGGCACTTCATTCAGTTGTTTCCTGTGTCATCCAGTCAATTTCCAGACTTCTTTCATTCTTGTAATTTCTCATGCAGGATGCATGCTACGTGTTGATGTGTCGCCCATACCAACAGCCAAACTGGCCTTCTCTTCCAACAGCTGGAGATGGGATCTTGCGCGTGTACAAGATGCCATGCATGCGTTCACTCGCGGAACCTCGGTTTATAACTGGGTTCCCCGGTGCTGGGCATGAACCAAAAAAAGGACCTTTAACGCACTTATAAGGACCTCAGGTCATTTTAAAAGGACCTTCACCTACATGACTTTATAGTATAATCTGCAGGAAGAAATTCTTCCATCTTCCACCCAGTTGCTTCACAGCCTGTGCGAAAGGCATTGTGCAGCGTGTAGGCCAAAGCTTCCAACATGCAGCAAGGAAACCTCACGGTTGTCTTTGAGGTCACAGTTGGTGTTACAGACCGTCCAGTTCACGTTGGGTCCATCCATGCCAAGCTGTGACAAGTCACTCTTTTAACCCTTTGCCCCTTGGACCGTCTGAGTGCTTACTAGTATCAAACTCTTAAGGGAAGGTAAGTAACTCCGTAAATTGGTTGTACTGATGTTAAATAAAAAATCAGAAAAAATACAAACCTTGGTCATAAATATGTTTTATTTGCTCCAAAATTAAGTTAACATTTTGAAGTAAAATTCCACATGCATCAAAGCTTATATCTTTGTTGATAAAATGGTGTAAAAAAATTATGCTAAGTTCAACACTACTGACCGAACTGCATGAAACGCCATCCGCGGCCATCGTAATCGGCATAGTATTAGTTGATGTTAAGATTTTCGCTGAGATCGCCTCCATCAGCCACCAAAATCGACATCGGACTCCTCTCCTTTCACTATTCTTCTAATTTAAAGCCAGTAAATAGCTCATCACTGTCACTGCCACCAAAAATGTTCGCCAACATCTCCACAGTTTCGTCGTCCATCTTGCCGAAGCGAAAATCTCGATCACAAACTTGCTCTCAACTTCAAAAAATCACTGCGACCGAAGTCCTCCATGAAAAAATGCGCTGTTTGGACTGGAAGGAAGTTGGAAACCGGAACTACGTCACTGTATAACGCCGCAAAGCATTGTGGGAAAAATTCGTCTGCTAGGGGCAGCCAAACGGCATCAGTGTATTTCGGGCCACAGCGGGCGTTACAAGGATACGAAAGGCATCGCGTTTCGGGCCACAGCGGGCGTTACAAGGGGCAGAGGGTTAAAGATTGAAATCTTTGAGGACGGACTGACATTTGTCAGTCATGTCCTTTCCCTTAGCATGGCCCAAAAACTCTGTCAGATAACACGTTTTCACAACAGAATGCTGCCAGATGCGGACAAAAAAATTCCATTTGCTTCATAGGCTTTTGCTTGTTCAAAGACTCGTCGAAAAGCAAAACACATCAAGTTGAGAGGAAGTCTTGACTTTCTTTTGCAGCAAATCAGTGTTCCAAGTCCAAATGTTGTCAGGCATTGGCATCTTGTTCCCCCACATTTAAATCTGGCAGCTAAGTCATTGTCTGGGAATATTGATCTGAACAATTCTTCACTCTATTCAGAAGATTTATAACTGCAGTGGCAGTCAACTTTCAATGCCCGCATCATTTTTTCACTTTTAACCGATCGTTGTCAAGATTGCTGCCAACCCTAGATAAGGCATGAAAGTGACCAGCAGCCAAAAAGGCGGAAAAGTTGGCGGGGGTCTGGGGGCCGCCGTAGGTCCCCAGTGGGGCCCAGGGGCAACGCCCCGGCGGGGGTCAGGGGGCAGAGCCCCTTGAAGCTGAAGCTTTTTTATGAAATAAAAGGCCTAAAACTGCAAATAAACCCTATTTCAGTGCTGTTAAGAAGGGCAAATAAGCCACATTTTCATGTTTTCAGTAATGAAAATAATACTTCGAAAGTATAAATATACTTTTATATGTGCATACTGACTCATTCACTCAAAACAATGAGACAGCCTTCATCACAACATTGATTCAGTCAGTCAATCTTTCCACATGAACACAAAATGCAGCGCCTTTTTCGTCTAATTTGCGAAACACATCACCAACTCGAACATCGTCCACTTCCTGGTCTAGCCAGTCCCACCTCCAATCGTTTCTCATCCCTTTTTTTTTTTTTTTTTTGCCGTGAAATCGCGACGCGCTTGACAAACTTCGCCATTTTAATGACGTCCAACGTTCGACAGGCGCCAAAAGACCGGATGTTGATTAACGGCGGAAGTGACCGGTTGACTCTTTTGAGAATAACAGAGTTGCAAATTGTCCAATTGGGAATAGCATCGAACGAAAGTTTATTTCAGGATTTTGGGGGGTGGGGGGGGCCCACTTTTTTTTTTTGGGGGGCGGGGGGGGGGGGGGGGCGGCGCAGATGAAAAAAAAATCGGCGGAAAATCCGCCTTAGGCGGACGAATTTCATGCCTGCTAGATGGCTGTAGCTGGACTTGAGCTGATGGACATTAACTGCTGACACTACTAGTAGTACTACAGGTACTGGAAGCAACTGTACTTGACACACTACTTTCTGTTGAAACAGACGTAGAAGGAATGAAAAACTCAGTCATGTTTAAAAAAAAAAAAAAAGGCTTGAAATTGGAACCACCTGTCTATACTGCATATAATACTTTGAAGAAAAACTTTGGATCTGTTATCAACAGGGATGAGAACATTTTTAAAAAGCAGAGGAGATTTTTCTGTTGGGGGTCTGGGGGCAGAGCCCCCAGTGGGGTCAAGGGGCAACGCCCCTGTGGGGGTTAAGGGGCAGCGCCCCCTGAAGCTGAAGCATTTTTTTAATATATAAAGAAAAATCCACATTTAAAACCATCAAAATATGTTTCTAGCCTTCAATTCAAACCTCAAATTCTGAGGGTTTTTTTTTTCCTTTTTTTTTTTTTTTTTTTTTTTTTGTCAAACATGCAAATGGATTTAATACAGGGCTCTCTGCGTTTGTGGCTGGTCGATTTACGTAAGAAATGGGTTTTTTCCGAAAATTACCTGCCCTTGGCCCTGGTTCTATTATTAGTAACTAGACGTCTAGGTTTTGTTTCACAACATGAATGATAAAATATAACAAAGAAGAGAGCAAAATCACCAACAGCTTACTTTCCAAAGTTTAATTGTTCTTCAATGCAGCGACACGCTGCCTGTGAACCAGGCGTTTCATGTGGTCAGCAATCGTAATGAAGCCACGACTTCCGAAGCTGATTTTCTTGTTGCAAGCTAGACATAACGCCTGCTCGTCACTGCTTTTGCATATGCTATCTCTAACTCTACTCCCACACACACCTCTTCCTCGAGCCAGTTTTCTTTCCAACGGTTGGGATATATATATATATATATATTTTTTTTGGCGATTTCGTTCGACGCCATGAATCACAGATGACACTCGGTCGATCGGCGCTGTAAGCGGATGTGCAGTGGTTGGCCGAGTCAACCGAATAAAAACCAGCCCATTTGGGTATAAGCCTAGAGTAATCTCGCTGGAGGCGTCTCGCCGAGATTTTTCAGCGGAGATTTTTTCAAACGGCGGACTTTTTTTTTTTTAAGACGGAACAGCGGAGAACGGCGGAGCTGTTCTCATCCTTGTATCAAAATGAAAATGCTGAAAGGTGAGGCCCCACGAGTTATCTTTTTTCAAGCTACCACTGTTCATTTTGTAATTTGTTTACTTCCCAAGAAGAAATGAGAGAGAATGAAGGACATCTATGCACTTCTTAATCACCATTTTTAATACCTAGCTTGTAAGCAGTAATTGTTAAGGATTTTATCTCTCTTGCCTTTTTTTGAACATTAATAATGGATCTTTTGTTTTTCTAGTCATCATTAACATTTGAACTTCGCATCTTTTCAGGAGACATTTTATCTTTTGGTAGCAGCTACCAAAATGCGGAGCCTTTGAAACAGTGCACCTCTGAAGGCTGGTACGCAGTAGGCCCTACCTGCTTTGAATGGTGGTGGTTCGACACAGCAGTGACAGACTCACAGAGCCTACAGGCCTGTTGATAGAAATCTAAACCACTCACACCTGCACGTTTGGACACCTCGGTCAAGCGCACAAGGGGACAGGATGAACTGTTTTCTCAAGGTGGACCGAGAAAAACTGCTTTTATTTTCTGCATCATTTGGTTTTAACTATGAAACTGCTGATGGTGAGCCAAACAACAACAGTAATAGTCATTATAATAATAATAGCAAGATAATGTTGCTTATAGCCCAGCCGACCGCAAAGGGCCACATCAGGGCTGTAATAATAGCAATAACAGCAACAATAATAATCATCACAATAATAACAGTGCCAACTAGTTACAAATTTAACAAGACTGAATACTCTGATGAAACAAGATTTTCGAGCCACCAAAGCCAGGTACATTACCTGAAGAGATGGACAAAACTGTTAACAGATTTGCCAGACTGATGGCTGACCATTTTAGTGGGCAATAGTCAACTACACAAACTTGATGTATAAATTTGCACATTGTGGAAATCATCTATCGGTTTTGCCATAGGATCGGAAACTTGATCAACACTTGTTTTCCATTTCAAAAAATCCTAGAAACTTCTATAACATGTTTAGAGTCTAATCAATGCCCACTATCAGCTGATTCACTATGCAAATCACCAGTGAAGTGTTCATTCCATGCTGGAAACCATGATCAGCATAGCCGAATTCATGTCAACGTGTGCAAACGCACGCACAAACTCTTTGATTCCAGTGACACACACTAACAAAACATACCAAATCACTATAAATCTTATTTTTAATGATGTAATGGCAGAATCCATTGAATGAGTAACTCCCTGTATCTCTTTGCTGGGGAATAAAAGCACTCAAATTTAACATAGGAAGTGGGGGTACCAAAGTCAGTTTTAATTAAGTCAAAGTGAAACCCTCAGTCGACAAGAAGCCAGGTGTTAATCTTATTTCAATTCTAGCACACTTACCCTGGTGCAACATTTCTTTATCTATCTTGGGGCCTTGTGCAATATTTCTTTTTAACACATCTCTGCTCAGTCAATGTCACAAAAACTGTCTCCTTTTCGTGCCATGCTACTTCAGTACTTGTGATGCCATGTCCATGATGGCTGTTTCGACCACGAGATTTTGGGGCAATGTTCTTTTTGTTTGTTTTGTTTTCGTTTTTGTTTATACATCAGGCTGTGTATAATTCTGGACACTAATACTTGGACAACATCGGGATTAGAAAAAAAAAACTGAACAAGAAATACATTTTTTTTTTAAAGAGAAGAAAAAAAAAGACCGGCCCCGCGTCTTACGCGCACGCCTCACGATACAACCCACTGAAAATGCCTTATGAGCAATTTTGAAAAGCACACATCGGGCTTTAAATCCAGGAAAAGAAGCCCTCTCTTCAAACAGAAACAAGGAAATGGCACACGAACATTAATTAATATCTGCACTGCATATCTAAAACAAAAAGGTGAAATAGAACCCACGTGCAGAGCCCGGGAATCTCCACTCACCCCCAATTCAGCTTTGTCCAAAAACTGTCTTCATTTTCATTGTAACATGACACTAAATACAAAAATATTAGTGACTTCCAACATTATAATGATATAAACACGATTTACTCAACGTTAGAAATCATGACAAACCTGTCTAGCTCTTGCTAGAGCAGATGCAAATGCATTGTTCTGATCATCAGCCATCGTCTTACACTTCAAAATGGCGCAGTAAAGAATGAGCATTAGGGGAAACAGAAGCAGCAAAAGACAGGACATTTTCGATTGGTCAAAAAAACTTACAAAAGCAAATCACGTGGTTTAAGGCCGTACACCAATAAATGCCCATTCCTAACAGGTCACCAGCGCGCATGTTAAAAAGTAAAATAAAATAACATAAAATAGTGCGACTCAGACTGTTGGCCCCTGGAGCAAATTTGGCAACAAGGGGTCGCACTCGATATTCAAGAAGTTAAAATCAATGGCCAGATTCAGGCCCAGGTAACAGTAAAATATCTGGGGAAGTAAAAATAGAAAATCGTCAATATGCAGATCTCAAAACTGTCGTATCAATTTGTTTTTTAAATGAGATTGCATTTGTGGCAATCTTGATGGCACCCGGCAGTGAGTTCCACAGCCGTACAGAACTGGGATAAAAAGAATGTAAGTGGCTGTCAATATTTGATGCAGGTATGGTATAACATTGACCGCCACTCCTGGTGCTACTTTTATTCAATACTAGTTGTTCCATTGGAATATCAATTACTTTAGCTCTGCCCTTGAAGAAGATGTTAAGTTTGATAAAAGCTCTTCTCTCTTCTAAGGGTTTCCATTCTAATTTCCTCATGTTCTTCCTAGTATTCCCCTTTTCTCTGATGTGGTTCCCTGTTACGAACCATGCTGCTCTCTTCTGAATCTTTTCGAGGTTATCAATGTCCTTTAGATGGTAAGGATCCCAAAAATGAGCAACCATATTCCAGTACTGGTCTAACCAGTGTTTTGTAGCAGTCGTCTTTAACCTTTTGGGGGCAGTCATTGATATTCCTGTATAAGAAAGCTAAGATGTTATTTGCTTTCTTACATACTAAATTGTAATGTTCTTTCCATTTGAGACGACTATCTATAATCACGCCTAAATATTTTGCAGCATTAGTTTCTTTAAGAATAGTATTATGGATAGAATAATCTGATCTAATTGGTGAGCGTTTGTTACATATACGCAACACTTGGCACTTTTGGGGATGAAATTCCATTTTCCAAGTACTTTCCCACTCTTGTAAAGCGTTTAGATCTTCTTGTAGAATGCGTGTATCATTCTTGCTTCTGATTGTTCTATATACTAAGCTGTCATCTGCAAAAAGCCTTATAGTAGTTCCAGGAGAGAGATTTCTACTTATGTCATTTATATAAATTAAAAAAAAACAAGGGCCCCAGAACAGTTCCCTGTGGTACACCTGACAAGACTGGTTTACAATGGGATGATGACCCTTCCACAACAACTTTCTGCGTTCTCCCAACGAGGAATGATCTAGCCCATTTTAGCAAAGAACCGCCAATGCCAATGTGTTCTAATTTAAGCAGCAGGCCCTCATGGTCAACCTTATCAAAGGCTTTAGAAAAGTCTAATAAAATTGCATCTATTTGCTGTCTGTTGTTAAGACAGTTATTAAAATCATTGAGAGTTGTTATAAGTTGAGTCTCACAACTCCTTCGCTGCCTAAAACCATCCTGGGCGTTATTTAAGAAGTCATATTTGTCAAGATGGTCCATTATGCTACTATATATTATGTGTTCAAGTAGTTTAGCTGATATGGATGTAAGAGATACAGGTCTATAGTTCTCTGCTTTTGTTTTGTCACCCTTTTTGAATAAGGGAACAATGCTCGCATCTCGCCACTCATCAGGTATTACTCCCTGGTCCAGTGAAGCTTGGTAAAGTAGTTGGTATACCTCACTCAATTCATTGGCACATAATTTTAAGAGCTTGCCAGGAACGCCATCGGGACCAGTAGCTTTGTTTTCATTGATGTTGGTCAGTAACTTAAATACTCCTGCTTTGTTTACTTTGATGTTTTGCATTTCAGGGAGTTTATCATCATCCTTTAGTCTAACGTTAATTAAAGGTTTGGGATTTGAGAAAACTGAACAAAACTGCTTGTTTAGTAAGTTTGCTTTCCCTTCAGGGTCCTGTATTAGGTTATTCTGGTTGTTTCTCAGGTCTGGAATCCCAATGTTGTCCTGTCTCTTACTCCTTATGTAAGACCATAATTTCTTGTTTTGATGATCACCTTCTGAAATCATCGAATTAACATAATTGGAGTGAGCAAGCCTACATTCTCTCTGACACCTTCTCTTAATATGTTTATACCTAACCAGTAATCTTTCTGAATTAGGATGTAGTTTCAATTTCTTAAAGAAAATATGCCATGAGTAACAAGGAATATTTGGAGGAAAGGTACACAAATGATTTCGATTATACATATGTATACATATTGTAATTATACTACAGGTCAGAAAACGTATGAATGAGTGTGCGAGTGCATGTGCACTGGCACACACACACACACACACACACACACACACACACACACACACACACACACACACACACACACACACACACCAGCGCACGCGCACGCGCACGCGCAGGCATGTAGGCACCCACGCATGCACAAATGCACGAACGCATGCATGCAAGCACACACACACACACACACACACACACACACACGCACGCGCGGGCGTGCACGCACGCACATGCGCATACTCATGCGCAGACATGCGCGCGCCGTCTAAGCCAGGAATAAAACTTAATTATTGTTACACATAAGTCATTAAATGGATCTATCACTAAATGTTAATGTTCTTAAGATAATACGGCAGTGCTTATTGAAGTTTTTGTTAGTATTATTTCTCGACATATTATATTGAACTATTAAAACAATGATGACTCGAATGTCGTCACTCTGTTCAACATTTTCAGTTGTTGACTTGAGGTACGTTCCCTGATTCTTGAACTTGAACTTGTAGGTGTTAGAGGCCTTAAAAGGCCTGTTCACCATTCTAAATATTACACTTGGGATGAAAAACATCGCATGCGTGGATGGAAGAGTCACGACTGAGACTATCTATGCTGATAACATTCCGGATTGTATTTTGTCGGAAGTTCCTGCCAATGAGTATCTAACCGTGATTTGAAGATGTTGACTGTAGGGGCTGTTACTACGGAGTCAGGAAGACCATTCCAAACATCAATCACACGGAGAGAGAAGTAGTTTCCCCTGATATTCAGTCTGTGATGAACTTTGGATAGTTTCAAGGAGTGTCCTCTGCTGTCCCTGCTGGTAAATAGTTCAAAACATGGTTTATCACTCCGGTAAATGCCATGTATGAACCTGTACAAGTCTATCATGTCTCCCCTTTTTCTTCTGTGCTCCAGGCTTGGTAGTTTGAGAGTAGAAAGACGCTCAGGATATGGTTTGTCTTTAAGAGATGCTAAAAGTTTAGTTGCTCTGCGCTGAACATCTTCTACATCCTGGCACAGTGTTTTGTGGTGGGGTTGCCAAACTGAATGTCCGTACTCTAGTACTGGTCGTACAAGAGACTTGTACAGTTGTAGGCAAGTATCTTCAGTCAGAAAGTCAAAGGAGCGACGGATGATACCAACAACTCTATTTGCTTTAGCAGCTGCCTTGGACACATGTTCTCTGAAATTCAGTTTGTTGTCAATGTAAACCCCAAGGTCCTTCTCAACTTCAATTTCAGACAGAGTTGTGGTACATGTCTCACCTTCGATTCTCCTTGCCTTTTAAAAAGGGTGAACCCAGGAATTTCATTCTCTCTCAATAAGCATGAGTAGGAGGAGAAAACTCTAGGGAAAGGCTGACAGCAGAAAGTTTACAGAGAAAAATAAAAACTTCAGGCAAGTATTTCCGTCCTGAATTGCTTCCACTCGAGGGAAACCCAGGCACATCCGGGTCATCACTCCTTGTTGCCTTCTGACGGCGGATTTTTTTTTCTCCTGACGTTGAGGGGATTCGAACCAGCAACTTGTGTGTGTGGGTGGGTGTCTCATGGTTTTTTTTTAGACGTATGTCTGATTCCCATTGCTACGAGGCAATGATCTAGGTTAGGAAATTTAAGCCTTACAAAGTTCGTTTTCCTCCTCAGTTTGATCCAGCTGGAACTCTTTTCAGCTGCCTTTGCCATTGCCTTTTTGGATTCTGGTTCTCTTCTTCCCAGAAATCGCGAGCTGAGATCATAGGCTGATGAGGCTGCAGCCCCCATAGCTCAAGCCTCTATGGCGAGGTTTCTTTTGGTTTGGAAGCTAGATTCCCTCATTTGATGACTAAACAAGCTTATTTCTCAGTGCTGTGAACTTGTCTCATTTCTGCTTCCATGCGGCACAGTGAGTTCAATCAGAATCAACTGGTTTGATGACTCTGAGTGCAATATCCAGTCTCATGCCACCCTTCTTGATGATTTCTGAGTGGGTGTTTTTTTTTTCATTTTAAAAGATCTGCTGAGTACCCTCAATCATCCACTCCATCCAATAAATTCTTCTTCCATGCTCTTGATGTCATAACTGGTCCAGACCATGAACTATGACCTTTTCTTGTATAGATGATTGACACCCAGTCCTGTTCATTTTCTTATGTGGAAACTTGCCATCACCTGTATTCTAATTTTGTGTTGATGTTTAGAATTTTTTTCCCCACTGTGCAAAACCTTCCATTTACCAGTGTCACGAGGCCTGTGATGTTGGTCCTTCTTGGGCTGCAGTATTATTTATTTATTTATTTATTTTGTTGTTGTTGTTGTAGTGTATCAATCCATTAATGTGGTTTGTAGGTGTTTGCACCTTAATGTCGTTCAGCTCAGGTTAGGTTTACTTTTTCTCTCTCTCTCTCTCTCTTCCTCTCTCTCTCTCTAATTTCACTGTCCGTGCAATTCATCCTGCAGGTTCACGTGTGGCTGGTGCCTTTCTCTTAAACTGGCTGTCTCGATCTGCCTCTCACCTGTCTTTTTACCTGCCGCACGTGCAGCATTCCCCTTAGCTTGAGGTATTCTCATATCTCACTCTGTGACGTATGGTGGCACGTTTGCTGCCAACGGTTAGGAAGGTTTTCTCTTCACTTGTGCGGAAGATGTCCCTGGGAGCGCCCGCTCCAGTTATGGTTCTCGACCATATCGCCGAAGGTTCAGTCAGTACCTTCATTCCTGCAGTCGGCCTGAAGGGGAGGGATGTCAGCGTTTCCGCATCTGCTCGGCTGGTTCTCTCGACTGGACACAGGGCAGAGAGTCGCTTGACCCACCACTTTCTTGGGTCACCCACGGGTAGCTGGTAAGCATCAGTTGTTTCGTGGTTGTTGTTTTTTGTTAGCCGGCTAATTCTTCTGTTTTGCGCAATTTCTTTTTGTTTTCAAAATTATAAAAGAAATATTGTTTGAGACCATTTTTCTCTGGTTAATTCGATCTTTAACTTGGCCATTCAAAATTTGACATCCAAAATTCTCTCTCCTTTTAATTCATCTGTTGATGCAGTAGTCGGTGGGGATAGGGGAGAACCTGGTGATTTAGGGTTGGGACTTGCTAGGTCTCACTTGTCCGCCCCAGTCACAATCGCCAGTCTTATATCCTTCGCCCACCGTCTGCTTGTGTGTGCAAGGGGAACGAGTGTTTTGTGTTTGCGAGCGTGCGTACACACGATTAGACGTTTGGATGCATGGTTTGGGAATTGTGTGATTCTTTTGAAATGTTACTATAAAATGTGGGGATAATCGTGCCATTAAATTATGATTATTTGCAAATGTGGTGGCAGTTGTAAAGCAATGATTGCTGTACTCTTCATTTTAAATCTTAAGAAAGGAAAATGTGTTGGGATCATTGAACGTGAGTGAAGGAGGGATGGAGATATAAACTGCTATTCTTTTCTTCAACCTGTTAATTCGGTGTCATTTCTTGCCTGCCTCGTGTGAGAGGTCCTTTAGCGAACATTCCTCATTTGTGTTGTTTACTGTTTTACGCTCAGGTCTGTGTTGAGCTGGTGCTACTAATGTATTCAGCAAACACCTCCCCTCGCCCTTCATGCGGGTGGCTGTTAGGATTTAGCAGCATATTTCATACCATACTGACTGCGGGGTTCTAGTACCCTTCCTTTCCTGTTCCTTTCCCTTTTTCTTTTCTCCTCGCTGGCTTCACCCGGGGCTGACGTTCTTGAGGCCGCAGTGTGTGAGGAGCACACGTTCTTCACTGGATGGTCCTACCCCTGTCCGGGACCTTTGACGACTACCACCTCGTCCGGCGGGATGTGTTCTACACTGTCTTCAGACTTCATGCAGCCCATGTGACAGCTAAGCAAGTGTGGTTAGCTCTGTGTCGTGCTATTGGGGGAAGTGGTGAGGGTGTGTGCTGAGGGTGTCGGCACTGAAAGACTTTTCGGAACAGGCCCGTTATGTACACCCGATTGGACATGATGCTCCCAGTGAACTTTGGGGAGGTAAGGGTGGAGGACAACGGGAAGGAACAAACGAATGTGTATTGAAATGCTTATTTGTGACTATGTATATGTTGTGTGTGTTGAAATGCTTATTTGTGACTATGTGCGTGTTGGTGTGAATAAATGGTGTGTTGTATTGTAATCTTTCCTGTGTTATCTCTTGCGGAGCGTGTGAGGTCAGTCACTCCCTTCACTCCCTTTTAGACCGATCCTGTCAGGGCCGACCTCCAGGGGCCAGTCGTGACAACCAGCATCAAAATAGAAACTACATGTACAACGCCATTCCAATAACACATTAATATCCCTTTATATTGTCGGCGGAAAGGTGAGATCAGTGTAAATGGTGGTAGATTGTAGAGTGTAATGGGGGGGGGGGGGGGGGGGGGGCGTGGGCGTAATGGTGTTGCCACTCTCTTCACATCCGTCCAACAGTCTTCTGAATAGTTCCACATACTATCCAGTCAATGCCCCACTATGGGTGGACGCCAAATAACTCAAAATAATAACAGAGCCGGAACACCCTTCAGTCAATGTCTTATCACTGCTTCGACCACCACTTTCAAGCTTTCAGAGGAAAAATGGAGAATTTTGAAAATGTTACGAATTACAAGCTTCACCCTTCAACTGAGAAACGTTCCATAGATCGTGGCAAGAATTCTCGCTTGCTTGACGAGTGTAAGCGTTTCATAGCACACTCTGGCGGAAAGCAAGGCTATTAAAAAAAAAAGGAGTTTGCTAGACTATCTTGGGGCTCTGTCGCATGCGAGAGAAAATGGCTGACAGTTGTCACGTCCTGTGACAGGCGCACGAAAGGTAGTAACATTATCTGATTGTTACAGAAACCAATCAAAACGCTGACCCTTTAACAGCGAGAAGAGCTTTAAGAAGCAGTCACATTGTTCATTTGATTAGTTGTTTTAAGCCTCTTACATCCCCAGCTGCAAGGATACCTTAAACAATTTTTATTGGTCCATGCTCACGATCACCACAAAGACCACCATGCACAAACTGCATATCTTCATTAACATCTGCTAGCGAAATATCCACATCCACTGGCCGGAGATAATCAGCAACAAAGAGCTGAGGGAAAGAACCAACCAACTGCCAGTAGAGCAAGACATTTGGAAAAGAAGATGGCGGTGGATAGGACACACTACCAGAAAGTCCCCGACAACACCACCAGAAAAGCTCTGACCAGGAATCCTCAAGGCAAGAGGAAGCGAGGAAGACCAAGAAACACCTGGAGGCGGACACCAGGCAGATAGGTTACAGCTCGGGAGAAATAGAAAAGATCGCCCTGGACCATGATCGTTGGCGGGCAGCTATTGATGGCTTATGCTCTAGAAAGAGCAATGGGCCTAAGTAAGTAATGCTATCAATCAAATTGTGTGGGGATAGAAAACCTTGCGAGTTCTCACATCTGTGATACTTGACTCCGGACTACGAAACAAACGGAATAAGTCAGCCGGTCAAGTTTAAAATAACTGACCGACATTTCTGGCCCAGACTTTTGGTCGAATTGTGTAGGGGTGGAAAACGTTTTGTCAGTTTACTCGTGGAGGTCAATGGCAGTATCCCTGTGGCATACCATTCGTGTTGACAAGATGCAAGGTGCGGCAACATAAGCATACCACAAATAGATTCATCCGCTCAAAGTATTTCGTCACGCTTGTTCAATGTGTTGTATATTTGCTGTTGTGTTGTGTGTTGTGTATCTGTGTACATAAAAATTGTTAACGTGTGCTCAGAATGTAGCCTGACAAATCATGTACAAATGTAGTACAGGGTAGGTCCAAGTATGATACCCAGAGAAATACCACGTAAAATCTTCTGCCTATCTGGAAAAGAACTCATTCACTTTCACTCTCTGCTGTCTATTGGTTTAGGGGAAGAAGGTCTTTATCCATGTATGTATTTTACCTCTTACACCATTTGCCATGAGTTTCGTCTGAAGTCATCCAAGTGGTACAGAGTCAAAAGATTTCTTTTTGTCCCAGAAGAAACTGCATGAGGCATGACCTCAGTATGCTTCTGGAAACCATGCTGTCAGACTGAATCTATGTATAGGTTATCACTCGTCATGATTCACAATGGCTCTACCTGATGACTCTATTATCTTAAAATAAACCAAAGGGAAGACAGACAGGTCTAAACTTTCAAGGGTCTGTCTGTGTACATTTTCCAGATAGCGCTGTAACGTTTGCAATATTCCAGTCGCTTAATACATTTCTGTTTAAACCTATCTGTTTAACAAAATAATGAGGTACTGATATCATTTCACCACCGTTTTCGAGAACTCTTGAAGGTATCCGACTCACTAAGTGATAAGGTAATTACGTCTATTTAGAGGTATGATTGGCAATGGATATACAAGAGAGCAATTTAAAAAAAAAAAGTTATGAGGGTAAGGAGAAAATATATTTGATATTAAAAATTTCAAGATAATGTGGAAAGAGCCAATAAGCAGAATCTTGCGAAGGAGACAAAGAAGACTATTAATAAGCAGACAAGAACAGGGTGGCTGCTCTGTTTCTTTAATGCAGTAATTAGCTAGCATTACAGAAAAATGCACATTAAATATATCTGATTACTGAGAAAATGTATCAATTCAAATGTAATGAAACGGTTAACTATCATTAAAACCTACTGATATTACATTAGCTTGAAACAAAATCGCTGTCAAATAACCCCCCCCCCCCCACCCACACCTGTAGAATGTAAGGCAAATTGTGCGATTTAAGTCTTGGTTGCCCGACGGTCAGTTGTTTTAACAGACTGAAGTGTGCAGAGTGTCGTGCTATTTTACTGAGGTCAATCGGACACTCTCGCGAGGTTGGTTATTTTCAGGTGTGTGGCCATGAAAAACGCCGCTTCATTACTCGCCTCCAGAAATTCATTGTTCAGTCATTGTTATGCGGTGGGTTTTTTTTAATGCTTTTTTTTTCAGACCGAAACTGAGTCGTTGATTGTGCCGCACAATTAAATCAATGAGCTGAAATTACCGAAGTCGCAACCTTGACAGGAATTAGAAAATGCCGGCGTTTAGGTTATGTCATGATCAGGGGAGGTCACTCTTAAAGGTTCAGAAACAATTGGCAGGCTACAAGTTGTTGAACATTGTAACATGTTTTCCGAACAGGTTGCGTTCAGGTTATACTCGGCTAGGGTCAGGGTTAGCTTCAAAAGGTGCACAGAAGACAGGATTTCATACAGCATTACTAAACCGAAATTGTGATTTGCAATGTCACGTGATTGATGTTTTCGCCAACAAAGCGGGAACACAGGCGTGTGAAACCGGAGGCACGTGTCCATGATGTACACCAACAGTGAGCTGTGCAAACAGTACAGATGTTTGTCATGGTTCACATGCATGCCACACACACACAAAACACCACACACCATTTGCGTTTCTTTGTCTTTTTCTTCAGTTAAAAGCCCAGCCTGCGACGATCGCACAAGGCTGGGGGGGGGGGGGGGGGGGGGGGGGGGGGGGGGGGAGAGGGGGGGGGGGGGGGGAGGGGAATGGTCCCGTTTTGAAAAAAACCGACTGTAGGCCTACTTAGCAATGAATAAGTGGAGTCTTATTATGGGAAAACGGTCCCATCCTTTGGGAAAAGAAAATATGTGTGTGCGTGTTTATATAGTTTACACACACACACACACACACACACTATATATGTGTGTGTGTAATATATATGTGTCCTCTCTCTTTTGTGTGTGTGTGTTGTGTCAATAGGCCTCTCATTATGGCATCAATTCTAGAGACTCATGGGTTGGTTTGACAGGCCTGCAGGTGGGCAAGTTGCCGCACTGAACACCTTCATCTGCAACATTGACGGTGTGCCTGCCACAGAGGCAGCTACATACAAATAGGTCTCCTCTTCAATTATAGACTACGTTCTAGAATATCACGGGTGTGGGTGCCTTACGCTCACAGCAGAGCCATATCCTCACAGAAGTCCCAAACTGAGCACTTTGCCTTTAATTTCGGCACTTTCCCCAAATTATCACAAACATGAGCATTGTAATTAATGCCCTGGGTATGGTATCCACCGCAAAAAAGAGAATAATTGTAAAGAAAATATGATTTTTGTAATTAAACAGAGCAATACACCCTCCCTTTACTAATGAATGAATGCATAGCATACTATCATCTGTCTTTTGCGTGTCAGTTTCTCAGTCCGCACCACAGACACATAAAGTCATTGGTCCTCATTATCACTCTCACTGGGCGCAGTAGTGGTAGCAGCCCCTGCTGTTGCAGCTGCTTATTCCTGCTGGGAGGTGGCATTAGCAGCAGAAGGCGGCTAGGCGGCAGGTAGACCTAGGGTGGCATCGACTACCTTCCTCACACCAGCAGTGACGAGGGGACTGACCTGTGTCGCCGGGGGACAAGTCTCGAGACTGTGGAACAGTTTGGCGGCAAGGTGCTGCCGTTCTGCGACTTCACCAGTGGCCTGCACGACCAGCAGGGCCCTCTTTTAGGGGGACGGAGAGGGTGGGAACGTCCCCCATGGGCGCAGACTGGACACCGATCTACGTGCAGCGGCTTGGCAACTTTTGTCCTACACGTCTCCCGAGTCACCTCACACAGCACAGGACCATTGCTTCTCAACACGAGGAAGGCCGCCCGGTAGCCCTGATGATAGCCTCGGAGGGAGGGCTACAAGAAGAACAGCATCGACCATCCAACAACGAACAACTTGCAGCAGTGAAGACAGGACTAGCCTGTGCCGCCGGAGGACTGCTCTCAAGGCTGTGGGGCAGTTCGACGGCGAGGCGCTGCCATCTGCGACTTCACCAGTGGCCTGCATGACCAGCAGGACCCTCTTTTTGGCTAGTCATGCTTAGTTAGTGCTAGTCACTCTTAGTCCCACAGCTGGGCAAGGGCTGGATGTAAAAAAAAAAAAGCATATATTTGCTTATCTGTTACCCTTGGAAATAAAGATTATCATCATCATCATCATTATCATCATCATGGGGCCAGAATAGCTCAGTTGGTAGAGCGCCGGACTCGTGATCCTGGGGTTGCGGGTTTGAATTTCAGTACAGGGGGATTTTTCCCTCAGAGTTAACATTGGTTCTAACTCTATTCCCCATACAGTCCTTCGAATGAGACTATAAACCGAGGTTCCGCGTGTGAAGCACGCACAACATCTTGCACACACGTAAAACCCCATCACCAACTTTCGGAAGAGAAGGCCAGTTTGGCCGTTGGTATGGATGACACATTACACATAGCATGCACCCTCCCTTAAGATGGAGTATGGCTGCCTTAATGGTGGGATAAAAAACGGTCATACACACAAAACTCCACTGCCTGTCTAGACAGGCAGTGTCCGCAGAAGTATCAGCCTGTGTACACAGAAAAAAAAAATCATCACGGGGAGGGAAGAAGGGAATGTCCACAATGGGCGCAGAGTGGACACCGATCTCTATGCAGCAGCTTGGCGACTTGTGTCCTGCACGTCTCCCAGGTCAACCTCACATGGCACAGGACCGATTGCCACTGGAACGAAGATGACCGCCCAGAGGTCCTGAAGATCTCCCATTTCAACCTCCCATGACAGAAGGAAAACGCCCGACCATCTACGAAGGAAGAACTTCACCCAGGCTCCTGCCTGAGGACGCTGTCTACCCTGGGTTCCTCCTCACGTCCACAGATACCAACTCCGACCAAACCTGCCAACATACAAGTCTGCCAAGACAAACGACTCCATGCTGCAGCTTGCTGTGGTCACAAACTTGTCCCCTAAAAGCTTTTGCTGTGAGGACATTAAACTCAACGATATTCTGAGAGAGAAAAAAGAAAAATTCTAGGATTGCATAGCCAAATCCTGTGTTGTACTCCAGTACAAATAGATAGATAGATACATTAGATGGATACACACACTGTATTCCATAGTCCACTTCAAACGGACGGCATTGTCTGTCGGGTTTCTGATGTGTTTATACTGATGTGATGGTGTGGAGTGGTAGGGGGCACAGGCGAAGACAGACAGATGCACAAACATGAGTCGTAGAGAAATACAAAAATAAGTTAACAATCATGACATGGTGGGTACACAGCGGAAGAACAATAGAAGTGAAATTATATAAACGAACCAGAGTGTGTCAAATCCACACAAAAGCACACAATACAGGGCTGACTAGTTTTGCAATGCAGAAGGAAAAAAATCCGACTAGAATGAAAGTCAGCGTCCATAGTTTTAAAAATGTGTGCTAAGGAAGCTCCTGTATTGACTTCTGTCAATTCAAAATAAAGGTGTTTACAATGAGATTCATTATACTTGCAAGATAGAGAGAGAGAGATTATTGTATCAATTACATACGTGCAGCATGCAATATATAACGCTGACAGACAAGTTACAATGCCCGGTTGAAATTGACAAGCCCAAAAGTGAAACTGTGAAATGTGACGCAGAAGCATTGTACTCTTGTAATTGCTACTGTATGACAGAGAAAGAAAAGCAGGGGCAGTTTACAATGAGAGAGAGAGAGAGAGAGAGAGAGAGACGGGAGAGAGAGGAGAGAGAGAGAGAGAGAGATCAATATGGCATATATTTACATGAATATAGCCGGATTGTATGTATTCATACACATGCAATATACAAAAGATCAGGATAACAAATGAAAGGTATGAGAAAATATTCCTGTACAAAAGATAAATTATTTACTTAAATGGGAGTATGTATTAAGAATTAAGATCTTAACAGATACTGTGGTATCTGTTCATACAAACATAGTCACATTTTTTTCTTCAAGACAAAGATTACATTAGGGTGTTCAATATGACAACGCAGATTAAGAAAACAAAAGGAGCCTTTGTTTTGATACACTTAGCAAATCAGGTTATCTACTCCTGTTACTTTTTGTCATCAACCATCAATGAGGATAGGTTCAGGAACCAAGGGACGACAGCCAGACAGAGAGAATGCTGAAGCAGACCTGCCTACCCTTCCGTAATCGTCCGTAATCTTACGGAAATTAACCCCCCATTACGGAGGTACGATTTTCCGTGCGAAATTACGGAAAAGAAAATTGAAAAACTACGCAAATTCCAGACTCGAAAAATTGTTCGACTGCTAGACCTTTCCGAGACCACAGAGTAACTTCCTTGACTCAAGCCGAAACCACAGATGGTTCGGAACTTGCGATTCAGGATTGGTCAATGTGGTGCTGTGGGCCAACACGACGCGCCATCACATCTGTGCGCGCCATTCGAAGCCTTTTGTTCAGCCATTGTAAGACAAAGTTTCAACCGATTTTTTGCCGGCGATTGTATAAATGGCGGAGAAATCTTCTAAACGTTTGCATGAAACCGACGACGAGGGTTCGAAAACCACTGTGCCCACACGGAAGAAGGCAAAGAAGCAAGTGTTCCGAAGTAAATACACGCGGACTTGGCCTTGTCTTTTGCAATCCAAAAAACATGGACCTGGATTTGTATACTGCTCGGTGTGCAATTCAGACTTCTCCATCGGACATGGGGGAGCAAATGACTGCAAGCTCCATATCTCGGGGAAAATGCACAAAGAGACAGCTGCGAGTGCCTCCAGTCAGAAGATCACATCGTTGTTTACGAAATCCAGCGAGAGCAGCCGTCAGACCCACACACGGAAGATCACAGACGCAGAAAGACTTGTGTGAGCTGATCTGCGAAAAAACTTGTCCCTGAGCTGTGCTGACAAGATAGTCAGGGACAACACACACACATATTTTTTTTTTTTTTATTTTTTATTTTTTTTTTGGGGGGGGGTGTACATTAGGTTCTTCATCAGTGGTGTCATCTGTGGTGACTGCTGTGTAAGTTACAAACTGTCAGGTATATCACCTTTGAATTGACCTGAAACTCCTGTCCTGAGTCCGTCATCAGCCATCACCCCAAGGTTTTTTAATTCTGCTTTGTTGTTTTTGTTCCTTTTTTACTGTTTATATTTTTTGTTTAAAATGTTAAAAATGTAGTTGGAGTTTTGTACACATTATTTGTTCAAAAACGCCGTGTATTACGCGTCCGTGGAATTA
This sequence comes from Conus ventricosus, assembly GCA_018398815.1. Classification (NCBI taxonomy): domain Eukaryota; kingdom Metazoa; phylum Mollusca; class Gastropoda; order Neogastropoda; family Conidae; genus Conus; species Conus ventricosus. The sequence goes on along the minus strand of CM031625.1, from coordinate 8,068,254 downwards.
CTGAAGGAAAATGCAAAATTACTGAAAATCTCTGTGGTTAGTACTGATGAGCATAACATGAGGTAGGCAGGTCTGCTGAAGGAACGAAGTGAAGTTTCCCCTTTTATTTCACTTCCAAAGCCCGGAACACACTCTCTCAACTGTCTGTCTCTCTCAAAACAAGGTTAAGTTGCATTTTACGTCCTCACAGCAAAGCTTTTAACAACTGGTCCCTAAAAGCTTTAATAATAATAGTAATAATAATAACATAGCATTCATATAGCGCCTTGCCAAATGTTCTTGGCGCAGACCATCTACACTCATGTACACAATGGGCTGCCTATGTGGGTAGTGCCGACTGAAAAGCTGCCTGCCGGCGCTTCATTCAGTTGTTTCCCATGTCATCCAGTCAACATCGTTCGCTCAGTTTCCTTACTTCCTTCATTTTTTTCAGTTTCTCACGCAGGGTGTATGCTATGTCACTTTGGCCATTGATATGGATGACATGTTACACATTATGTGTAACATGTCATCCATATCAATGGCCAAAGTGGCCATCTCTTCTGAAAGTTGGTGATGGGGTTTTACGTGTGTGCAAAATGTAATGCGTGTATTCACACACTGAACCTCGGTTTACAGTCTCGTTCAAAGGACTATTTGGGAAATGGAGTCAGAACCAATATTAACTACGAGGGAAAAATCCCCCTGTACCGAAACAGCCCGGTGGAGATTCAAATCCGCAACCCTAGGATCACCAAGAGCATGAGTCCAGTGCTCTACCAACTGTGCTGTTCTACCCCTGGAAGCTTTTGCTTCGTTTTGAGAGAGAGACATGCTGAGAGTGTTCCTGGCTTTGGAAGCAAACTAAAAGGGAAGAAACTTCATTTCGTTCCTTCGGCGTTCTCTCCGGCTGGCTGTTGTCCCTTGGTTCCTGAACCTACCATCATCTGTCTGTCTTCGCCTGAACCCCTACCACTCCACACCATCACATCAGCATAAACCTGTAAGAAACTGACAGACAAATGCCATTAGTTTGATGTGGAATATGGAATAAAGTGTATCTATCTATCTAATCTATTGTTCTGGAGTACAATACAGGATTTTGGTATCCAGCGCTGGAGTTTTGTCTTTTTTTCCAAAGGTTTGGAGTAAGTACACAATTTCGTATGTGTGTGTGTGTGTAAGTGTGTGCACACATTTGCATGGGCGTACTACCAACAATTGGCTCATAACTTTTGTTCAGACTCCCTCTCTCTCTGTCCATCTGCCCCTCCCACTTTAAATTGCCACCTGTGGACACTCAATGGATGATGATGATGATGAAGTACTGTCTCAAAGGAAATAATTCTTCAATGGAACTATTGCCTCAATGGACTGTTGCCATATCAGACAATGCTACAACATCGGGCAATTGAATGTTGGACTATTTCCACGTTCGACTATCAAACCACATACTCTCTTCTGCAATTACATTTTCCCGCTCATGTCTGTGCTTTGATTTTCAATCCAGGCGTAAGGACACGCCCTTCAGTGGTTCTTGATGCAGGGACCGCAATAGCACAGTCGGTAGAGTGCCTGACTCGTGATCCAAGGGTTGCGGGTTCGAATTTCCGCTGAGCGTTTTGGTACAGGGGGATTTTCCCTCGGAGTTAACATTGGTTCTGACTCCTTTTCCCATACAGTCCTTCAAATGAGACTATAAACGAGGTTCCATGTGTGAATGCATGCATAACATCTTGCACACATGTAAAATCCCATCAACAACTTTTGTTAGAGGCGGGCCAGTTTGGCGTTGGTATGGACGACATGTTACACATAGTATGCACCTTCCCGAAGATGGAGTATGGCTGACTTAATGGCAGGATAAAAAATGGTCATGCACACAAAACTCCACTCCCTTTGTTGGGTAGATGGGATCAATACTTGTCTGTCCATACAGGGAGTGTCCGCGGAGTATCAGCCTGCGTACCAAGGTTCATGATGCAAAAGACAAGTATTTTGCAAACAGAAACTTGCGTGCACACATACTGTATGTTATTCTCGTCTGTTAAAAGTTCACTGAGAGAGAGAGAGGAGAAAGTGCATGTGTAGACTTGTGCAATGGACTGTCACTGTAATTCCACACATTATCTGCCAAGCAAAAATACACCGTTACGGACTTCAAGATCATGACACAACTGTGGTAGACGACCTCCCTTCCCTGCCCTCCTCTCCCTCTTTCTCTGTCTCTCATGACGGTACACAGTATCTTCACACCTGAGGACAGTTGTTCATGGGGTAAGGAGGGTGGCGGTTGTCAGTTTTAGATGGTTTCAGTTTCAGTTTCATCAAGGAGGTGTCACTGCGTGCGGCTTTGTCCATATATGCTACACCGCATCCTCTAAGTTTTTGAGACCACACTGCATGATTTAAAGCTGATGGATCAATGAATTAATTAATGACTAGGATGAGAGAATTTAAGAGAGGGTCCATGGCTACAGCTTTGCAGATGTCTGACCTATGTATTAGCCAATGTGCTGGTCAGACCTCGAGTACCTACATAACATTGGTTGTGCCATTATTTTCATTGTATATGTGCGTGGCGAGTGTACACATGTGTGTGTATGAGTGTGCGGGCATGGGCCTGTGGTGTGTATGTATAGCATAGCATGTGTGTGTGTGCATGTGCGTGTACATGCTTGTGTGTGTGTGTGCGTGTTTGTGTGTGCATGTGTATGTGTGCAGATGTGCATTTGCATGTGATTTGTGGGCTTGGTGAGCATGCTCCTGCGCTCGCATATCTGCACATGCATGTGTACGTATATGCGTGTATGTGTGCATGCCTTTGTATGTGGGCTATATATTGTGCATATGTGTATGTGCGTGCGCGTTTGTGTGTGCACATGTGTGTATATATGTGCATGCATGCATGTGATGAGCATAGGAACGAGCGCATGCGCGCGCGCCTGAGTGCATGTGTGTGTTATAACTAGGACTGCGTGTTTGTACACCTTTTGTCAATCTCGGTCACTTCTGCAGTACTGTGCCCGATTTTTAACATCTCTTTAAATGGGTAGACAAAATGGCCACTTCCCACTCGTGCAAATAAATGTACACAGTATTTCATGACATCTCTGTCGTGCACTAGTGGAACACGCACACAAAAAGTGACAAGCCTCCAAGGATCTCACTGCTCTTTTTTCTTCTCTCCTGTTTTTGTTTGTTGATGATTTAGACTGACATTATATTTTTCTTTTTCTTCTTTGATGATTCTCATTTTCACATGTACTTGAAATCCACAAAATTCATGGAGAAATGGAAGCTCAGAGTTAAACCACGACAGCGTCCCCACATCCCACCCTTCCATCCATCCTCTCTCTGCGTCACACTAAAAAAAAAAAACACACACACGAAGCAAAATACATGAATTATACTTTTTTTTGTTGTTTATTTGATGATCACTGTCATACACACACATTTACGTTGATGAACACTACAAACCTCATGTTTTGTTGTTGTTTTGTTTTCACTTCTCACCAGCCGAACCACTCAAGCAAAAGAACGTGTTATTCTCCTGGTCACTTTTTCCGCTGACAGCTGAACGTCGTTATCAAAACTCAACAACTCTCACCGACACATTCACCTCCTCACTCACCACATTTTCCCACCCAACAAATTTGACGATGACCACATCCAAGATAATCATGACAAATATTGGGTTACTTTTGGACAACATCAAATACATCGGCACGCCTGCGTTATTGCCAACTGTCGTACTTGTGAGAAAGAAGTCGCTTTGTTCCAGCAGTGCCGAAGACTCGTTGCTTTTGAACTTGTCGACTGTGACATTGAGCGAAAAGTCACTTGTCTTCCTCTAAGAACGTTCTCTGCTGGATTTGGAAAAAAGGGGGCCCCTGAACTGGGGTTTTATGGTTAAATGATCAAACAGCTGATGACCACAAATGCATGACTTTCATGTCAGGCAGCGCAAGGAACTTGATCGATAATTGTCATTCTCTATGACAACAGAAATGCATGTTGACTGCATTTACAAAAAAAACAACAAACAAACAGAAAACAAAAACAAAAGTACCCAGTTCACCACCATACTGGTCACGTTCTTTCAAGCCGGATTCAACCACAAAGACCACACACCTGAAATACACAATGGACCCAAACCCCATGTGCTTCTGCTGTCATCTGTATAAGTAAGAACACAGCTGTTTGAAAACATGCCACCACAAAAAAAACAACAACTGATGTTTCTTTTAAGATTTTGTGTTAAAAAAAAAAATTGTGGGGAAAAAAAAGATGACTTTGGCACTCTGGGTTCACCATACTAATGTCCTCAATCAGGGGCAACAGGGCAGAGGCGCTGAGGAAAGTAATCATGTTGTCACTGGAAAAAAAAAAAAAAACCAACACAAAGTTTGCTCCCATCACACTGAATACCCATCTCTCTACCACTGGATATCTGGAAAGTGAGGCAACTGCTAACACACAGACCTAACTGCAGGCCAGTCCATCTCTAACAGCACAAAGACATATGACGAAAAAGAAAACGACGACAACTACACCACCACCACCACCACCTCCACAACAACCACCACCACCCCAACAACAACAACAAAGGTGTTTCTCCACTCTGACCCTGGCGACGGCGTAGTGCAGCGCAATTCTGATGTGCTGCACTTTGTGGCGTAGGTCACCGTTGCGGGTTCAAATTCAGGCAGCAACAGAATGAAAAAAAAAAAAAAAAAAATGGCAGCAGAAGGGCCTCTGGGAAACCATGACCTGAATGCGGCCCGGACCCCTTAGAGTGTAAGGAGTTCAGGCTCTGGGAAACCATGACCTGAATGCGGCCCGGACCCCTTAGAGTGTAAGGAGTTCAGGCTCTGGGAAACCATGACCTGAATGCGGCCCGGACCCCTTAGAGTGTAAGGAGTTCAGGCTCTGGGAAACCATGACCTGAATGCGGCCCGGACCCCTTAGAGTGTAAGGAGTTCAGGCTCTGGGAAACCATGACCTGAATGCGGCCCGGACCCCTTAGAGTGTAAGGAGTTCAGGCTCTGGGAAACCATGACCTGAATGCGGCCCGGACCCCTTAGAGTGTAAGGAGTTCAGGCTCTGGGAAACCATGACCTGAATGCGGCCCGGACCCCTTAGAGTGTAAGGAGTTCAGGCTCTGGGAAACCATGACCTGAATGCGGCCCGGACCCCTTAGAGTGTAAGGAGTTCAGGCTCTGGGAAACCATGACCTGAATGCGGCCCGGACCCCTTAGAGTGTCAGGAGTTCAGGCTCTGGGAAACCATGACCTGAATGCGGCTCGGACCCCTTAGAGTGTAAGGAGTTCAGGCTCTGGGAAACCATGACCTGAATGCGGCCCGGACCCCTTAGAGTGTAAGGAGTTCAGGCTCGGGAAACCATGACCTGAATGCGGCCCGGACCCATAGAGTGTCAGGAGTTCAGGCTCTGGGAAACCATGACCTGAATGCGGCCCGGACCCCATAGAGTGTCAGGAGTTCAGGCTCTGGGAAACCATGACCTGAATGCGGCCCGGACCCCTTAGAGTGTAAGGAGTTCAGGCTCTGGGAAACCATGACCTGAATGCGGCCCGGACCCCTTGGAGTGTAAGGAGTTCAGGCTCTGGGAAACCATGACCTGAATGCGGCCCGGACCCCTTAGAGTGTCAGGAGTTCTGGCTCTGGGAAACCATGACCTGGATGCGGCCCGGACCCCTTGGAGTGTGAGGAGTTCAGGCTCTGGGAAACCATGACCTGAATGCGGCCCGGACCCCTTAGAGTGTAAGGAGTTCAGGCTCTGGGAAACCATGACCTGAATGCGGCCCGGACCCCATAGAGTGTAAGGAGTTCAGGCTCTGGGAAACCATGACCTGAATGCGGCCCGGACCCCTTAGAGTGTCAGGAGTTCAGGCTCTGGGAAACCATGACCTGGATGCGGCCCGGACCCCTTGGAGTGTCAGGAGTTCAGGCTCTGGGAAACCATGACCTGAATGCGGCCCGGACCCCATAGAGTGCAAGGAGTTCAGGCTCTGGGAAACCATGACCTGAATGCGGCCCGGACCCCATAGAGTGTAAGGAGTTCAGGCTCTGGGAAACCATGACCTGAATGCGGCCCGGACCCCATAGAGTGTCAGGAGTTCAGGGCTGAAACACCTGTCTGAGGGGAGGGGTTCTTCTCTGAGGACCTTCTGCTGTCAAACTCTGCCTAGAATATCTTCCTGCGTATCATCTAATCCATCTTGGAGTCCGAGCAGTCTGCTTATATCAAAAGCCAGAGTTTCCCATTGTGTGTTTTTTGAGGGAATAAGTGGCACAATGTTAAGTGGCACAATGTTTTCTTCCTTTTTTTTGTTTTTTTAAATAAAAAACTATTCTTTTTAACAATCTATACACCATACTATTTTTCCTGTAGGCATTCATATATTGGCGACTCCTGTCACTTCTGTTCTTGTTCTGTTACTGATGCTTTGACACCTTCCTTCATCGTGAGCCCTGATGTGGCCCTTTGCGGTCGGCTGGGCTATAAGCAACATTATCTTATCTTATCCTTCATCGTGAACAGCAAACAGTCTGTTCCGTGCAGACACACCATCTCAAACTAACCGCATGCACAGGACATGTGGATCACCATAACAGAAAAAGACACACAACCTGACAACATCTGGAGATGTTCTGCTCCATGTACATGACCACTGCTGAAAACAATAACAGCAACAACAACAACAACAACAACACACACACACACCACACAAAAAAAACAACCAACAACAGATTTTTAATTTGAAAATATAAAGAACTACACAGTAGCAAGTCGAGCTATTCCTTTTCCCCAGGGAAAACACCAAACACACACAAAAACAAAACAAACATTTTTTTTGGGTCATACACTTTGAAGACAAAAAGTTTACCATGGGAAACCGTTTAAGCTTCCTGTCCCATCATTATGGATTAACTGTTTTTCTTTCCCCCTCTAACCCCCTCCCCCCTCCCTTTCTTTTCCTGCTTTAATTTACACTGCTGAAAAGTTCCCAATGCGGAATTAAGGGCTGTAAGAATTCTTAACATCATAACTGTGGTGAGGATTATTGATTGTGTTCTGGTGAAAACGTTTACCCCCCCCCCCCCCCCCCCCCTCCTCGAGTCCAGTACAAGTTACTGCCTACATGAAAGAGCTCACAGGTGTGTGGAGTTTTCATGTAACAGGATCCACCATGACGTCTTCAAACTTCAGCTGAGTACTTGCAGGTGTTGAGCAAGTATTGCCCGCACATTTCACTGCAGCACAGACAAACACATCAACCTACAGGTATGAATCTCGCATGGCTTCACTAGTATTTGAAAAATAATTCATTCCAGAGAGCAGTTCTTGTTTGTTTGATTCATCTGTCTCCCTCCCTTCAGCAGCGAAAGCTTATGAACGGTGAGAAATCACAGCGTTTATTGTTATCATTATTATTCAGTTTTCATTTCATTATTTGATGAATTACTTAGTTTTCATTTCATTATCTAATTTCGGTTTCATTATTCATTTAAAAAAAAGAAAAAAAAGTTTAACTGCTTCATCTCAGTTTCATTCCTCACTTTCCACCGGTCATAACTTCTGGTCACTGTCAGTGGGGAATAAACCCCCCCCCGCCCCCCACCGTGTCCCCCACGACGCATAAACCCCAATACACCAATTCACCCCAACCAACCAACCCCCCCATGTCCAGTGCTCCCCCCCTGGACACTTTGCCAAAAAACCGTTAGTCCCCAAACTTCACAGCAAAAGGATGTCAACAGAGAAGAAGAAAAAAAACAACAAAAAAAAACCAAAACAATTTCGATAGATCCTTCGCACAATAGCGTCTTACAAAAAGACACGCGACATGGTACAACCTGCCCTCGTTTCCCCCTTCAAAAGAAGACACCCCCATCAGCCCATCAGTCTCAAGTCTACCCCTTTCCCCCGAATCCCCCTTTTTTCAGACGTTTTCCCACAAACTTACCACCCCAAAAAGAAAGACCAAGAAAAAGGTGTTTTTTCAATACCCGCCAAAATTTTTGAACATACAAAAAAAAAGTCCCCTTTCAAAAAATGACAACTCCAAGAAAAAAACAGTGTGTTCCTCACCCAAAGACTTGATTACAAAAAAAAAAAAAAAAAAAGAAAAAAAGCAGCCTTGCTTATCTGCCAAAAGGGAAAGATGAAATCTGGTATGTGTGGACGTAAAACCCAAAACATTCAATCCCCAAGGAGCTTAAAAAAAACAAATTACACAAAAGATGGCAAGTCCCTGAATTCGAGCTTTATTGGATGAGCAGGCCACCAACAACCCCTACGTGTGGTTCTTTTCAGGGGCAACGTGGGAAAACGTTTCATTCTCGTCCAGAAAGTACCTTGCCCCGAAAAGGGTTGGTGGGGGGGGGGGGGGGGGGGGGGGTTTTTTCAACCAGTGTCCATCCCACCGGCATTGACCCCGGTTTTAAGCTTGAAAAGATCCCGTTCAGACATCCTTCCGCGTGGGCTCATCAGTAAACCCGCGGTTCACCCCCGCGTCCCCCCTATCATCCAATTTAAAAAAAAAAAAAAAAAAAGGAAAAAAAAAAAAAAGAGAAACCCCCCACCTAACCCCTGTAACGCCGCAATTTTTTCACATTTTTTGGGTGGGGTTGGGGGTGGTGGTGGTTTGGGGGGGGGGAGGATGGGGGGGGGGGGGGGGGGGGGATGTGTGAGATTGGGGGTGGGTGGGTGGGGGTTGTGGCTCACTTTTCCCGTATTTTCACCCAAAACAAAAGACTTTGATTTCGTTAAAAAAAAAAAAAACACAGTCTGAAATAAAATGAATGCCCAGCGCGAATGACTGTGCTTAAAAACAACACACAGTTGAAATAACGAATGCCGAGCCTGAATGACTGAATGCGTTAAAAACAAAAAAAACCCGTTGAAATACTGAATGCCCGGGGCTGAATGACTGAATGCGTTAAAAAAAACAAACAGTTTGGAAAAACTGAATCCGGGCTGAATATGAAAAGCGTTAAAAAAAACAAAACCCAGCTGAAATAATGAATCCCGGGATTTAAAAGTTTATACGAACCTGTGTACATGAAAGACGTACTAAACCTGGGTCTTCCCATCACTCTTTCACATTGGGAAAGATGGCTGGTCGGGATTTAAAACAAAAAAAAACCAAAAAAACGGATTTTTCCCCCAAAATCTAAGGCAATCAGACCCCCCGGGAAAACAGGACCTCAGATTCTCGGGAACAAAAAGTCACTTTCTAACTAGCTGTTACATGCTGGACTGTGAACAGGAAATAATTTTACATTTTCCAAATTTTGATATACCCTGACTCATTTTTGTTGTTGTTTTGTTGTTGTTGTTTTTTGTTGTTGTTGTTGGTACACCCAAAACCAAACGGTGACCAACCTGGAGTCACCGCTTACCTTTCAGTCCGTCCGCTTCGTAATCATGAAAATCGCCCCGACAGATGACCACGACATAGACACATGAAATATGACACAGATCACTGACCAGTCCTTGCCATTCCCTTCAACATACACGGAAACTATGGCTGATGCATGGGTGAAAAAAAACAAAACAACAAAAAAAATTTATTAAAAAAAAAAAAATTCCAGAATGATTTTATCCCTAACACAGTGCTGGTCAGACTGACATGAACAGACAGCCAAAACGTCCACGCTTCCCTGCACTCTTTCACCCCTTACTTACACACACACACACACAGACACACACACACACACACAGACACACACGCACACCACACACACACACACTGACTTGCTCCAGACCAACAGTTCCTTCTGTCTCTCTTCATGGAATCCACTTGCGTATGTGTGGAAAAGGAGGGGGAAAAGTCCAGAGAGAAACGTATGGGGGTTGGGGGGGTGGTGGGAGGGTGACGTCAAGAGACCCCCTGACCTTGGCCTGATGGTGGCGTCAAGAGACCCCTGACCTTGGCCTGATGGTGGCGTCAAGGACAGCACCGCAGTGCTTCGGAGGAACTCCCTGACCCCACGTGAAAATCGGACTGGGTGGGGATGCAGACCTGTTTACCCCAATTTCGTGTACCTGTAATGTCTCATAAAAAAACCTGTAATTTCAGAAAAAAAACTGTAATTTTCATAATCGCAATATTTAGCGACTTTTTGCACTTACACATGTATATCAAATGTAAAGCATTTATACCATAATAACAAGACTTTGGTTAATTATACAATTAGGCCTATAGTATTTAATTTTTAATAACACTTAACTTACCTTCAAATTGTTAAGCTACCAGGCACTCTCAAGTCTGTTTCATGCTTGAACTTGTAAACACCACAACTGGGAGTGGGAGTATCCTTGTATTTCATACACACAAATCACTTTATGATGAAGAAGCCACTCTTGAATACTGTTTACAAGTATACTAATGTTGCAAGTCACTATATGTTGTTCAGCAAGCAGGCACTCTGAAGTCAAGTTCATGCTTCTTGAAGTTGGAAACACCACAATTGGAAATGGGAGTGTCTTTGTATTTTTTTTCTCTTTTGGATGCTAACACACTGTAGTTCTTGGCAATGGCAGAATCGGGAAAGGCGTTTTTGAAAGTCTTTGAGATAACATCAGACACAGACAATGGCACGCTCATTTTCACCAAGGTTTCCGTTACCATTGCTTCTGCCCTTATGACAGACAAATCGAACTCCTTTTTGGTATTCTTCTTTTCAGTCGTGAAAAACGATGTCAGTTTCTGTGAAGACTCGGCATCTTTCTTCGTTTCAACGTACTTCAGGTGTTTTTTTCGTTTTGCAGTGTAACTCTATGTCAAACTGGCCTGAATGCGCGATAGAAAAATCCGATGAACAGTAACCACAGAAGGCATACTCTTCGCCAAGTGACGATCTCTGTATTCCAGGCGTCTTCAGGTATGATTCACGGAACTGTTGCCGAACTTTTACAACTTTTGAACATTTGGATGAACCAGCCGTGGGCGCGCGTGTTCGCTTCGTCGCCATCTTTGCAAAGGATAAGACGCAAGGCACGCTGGGAAACGCTTCAATGCTGTTTGCCTTTTGACCGGAATCGTAGCAAAAGAAACTTTGCGTTTAAGATTTTTTTTTTTCCCCGTAATATTTTTTTTTGGCCGTAATTCCCGTAATTTCGAGTTTTTCCCGTAAAAATTACGGCAAAATCGTAAGAGTAAACAGGTCTGGGGATGGGAAGGGGGAAAAAAGCGTTGGTGGGGGCGTGCACCGAAATGATATTATCCTCACACACACACACACACACACACACACACACACACACACACACACACACACACACAGACACACACACACACACAGACACACACACACACACACACACACAGACACACACACACACAGAACACACACACACGCACACACCACACACAAACACACACACAGAAACACACACACAGACACACACACACACACAGACACACAAACACACAGACACACACACCCATCCACTGCAAACACTGTCAAAGCGGTACAAGCACTGCTTATACTGTGGGGGTGGAGGGAGTGAGCGGGGGGGGGGGGGGGGGGGGACATAAAGTGAGAGGTTTGCAAACTGTGTACTCCCCTATCCTTGTTTCATTCTTTCTTTCTTTTAGTGTACGCAGGCTGATACTCCGCGGACACTCCCTGTGTAGACAGGCAGGTATTAATCCATCTACCCATACTTGTTACATTCCACTTTCTTTCTCTGTGCTCCGACTCCTGCTTTATTAAAGGGTGGGGAGTGTTTTGGTAGCTGGTAAATCTACAGTAGACAAAACCAAGAAACAACAACGAAAAAACGCTTCCAGGAAAAGGAATTTTCTTGCTGAAGTAGTTCTTAGACACACTTACCTGTCCAAACAAGCGCTTTATTCCTACTTGGTGTGATCCATACCAAACCTAATCAGAATCAAACAGAAAAAAAAAAAAATGCTGAAGAGAAAGGAGACCCTAAAGCAGCGCCTCCTACCATCATCACTAGGACCCAGAATGGTCTCCCTTGACACTTCCGTCTGTCTAAGTTTATTCAGTTTCCGCATTTTTTTTTTTTCACACTGTGTAGGGAAGTGAGAGGCAAGCCATGTTGTTGTTGTACCCTGGCTAAAAGACTCCAGGGTTCACCCGAACAGCCAGAGTACTTGAACACTAAGGTACAAATACATCAGCTGGGGATGAGAACATTACGTGTGCGACCGTTTTTGATTACCCCGCCACATGGGCAGCCACACTCCGACTTCGATCACTGTGTCAGTTGTTGTTGTTGTTGTTGTCGTACCCTGGCTAAAAGACTCCAGGGATCATCCAAACAGCCGAAGTACTTGAACACTAGGGGTAAAAATTGCTTCAGTTTGGGGATGAAAAACATTACGGGGTGTGACCTTTTTTGTTTACCCCGCCAGGGGGCAGCCCCCACCCCGACTTGGGGGGTTTTAGGGTTTTGAAAATGTTTTGCTAGGAGTTGCACAACTGAAGCAACCCCGGGAAAAAAACTATGCAGGGGGCTTTAAACCAACCCTTTTGTTTTTCCCCTTGGTGTTCTAGTCTTTGTCAATTAGCCGGACCGTTTAAAAGCCAAGGCAGGAACTTTTGTCGGTTAGGACCATTTTTTTTCAATCGGCTTTTTCCCTTCAAAAATATGACGTCCGTTGTCAAAGGGGTTCGCCCTTTTTTTTGGGGGCCAGTTCATTTCTTTGTATGCAAAAGGCTTTTTGGGGTTTTTCCCCCTTACAGGCACCCCACCCCCACTACCCTGGGGCCTGCTTTGGCCCCTGGCAAAAGGATGTTTTTCCCAAAGGGGGGGAAAAGGGGGAAAAGGTGTTTGGTCATGCCCAAGGGACTACACTCTTCAACAAAAAAAAAAAGTTTGAAAGGGAGGGGGGTTTTTACTACGGGGGGGCATTTGGTTTGGTACATCACCCAAAACTCTCGCCACGTGGAGATCCTCAAAAAACGATGCCTTAAAGATGGCCTTTCCTTCAGTTTAAAGGGCCAGATTTTTGGGCACTGGCTCGTCCCCCCCCCCCCCCCCCCCCAAAACCCACACACCCTGCATTGGGGCTCCGGGCCCTTTAGCCCCCCGGGTTTAACCCCAGGGGCCCAAACTGAAGGAAAAAGGGGCCGGGGGGGGGGGGGGGGAAAAAAAGGTGGGGGGGGGGGGGGGGGGGGGTCTGAAAACACACATGACATGTGTGAAAACCCCATGGTAAAAGGAAAAGGAAAGTAAAACCCAGCAAAAAAAATTCGGGATGCCCCCTTTTACACTCAGACTTGTTAAACAGTTAGGCTTTCCCATGTTGGGGTAGGGTGGGGGGTGGGGCGGGGGGGGGGGGGGGGGTTTGGGGAAAGGAGGCCTGAACCAAGTGACATTTTGGAATCTTGAAAAACAAAAAAAAAGCAATCAAGAGCCATTTAAAAAATTTTTCCAGGATGTTTTCCTACCTCGACTTTTTTTCTCAACGGGGTTTCAGGCTTTTCCTTTTGTTTGGAGGGGGGGGGGGGGGGGGGGGGGGGGGGGGGGGGGGGGGGAGGAGGGGGAAGGGCAGACAAACTTTCAAGGTAGTAGGGGGGCAGGGATGGGGGGGGGTTACTATAAAGGGGAGGTGGGGGGAAGGAAAGGGGAGGGGAAGGGGAGGGGGGAGAGGGGCCAGCAAAAAAAACCTTTTGAGCTAAAAAGGGATGGAAAAAGGGGGGGAAAAAAAAGCCAACAACATGTTTTCCACACTAAAGTGATTTAGAGCAGTGGGGGGGGGGGGGGGGGGGGGAACCCAAAACAAGAAACCAAGAAAACCAACCCCAACCATCGCTCCAAAACTGAACTAATTTAAAAATGACGTGGGGGAAGGGGAAGAGAGGGCGGGGTTTGCAACAACGTGGATTTTAACCCTTTCCGGAGCCAAAATAAAAACTGACTTACCCTGTCGCCCGGGGTTTGGCCAATGACGATGTCGAAAACCCCCAGCAAAACCGTTTTTTTCCGGGCGAAAACAAAAAGAAAAAGGGGAAACAGGACCAAAATTTGACATTACCTAAACTCGTCTTCATCTTGCAGATTTTGACAACTTTACATTTTCCCAAAAAAAACACACCCACGACACAAACAAGTACTGACACTATGTCAACACATCACAACGGGACAAAAAGACAGAAATTGAAAACTGTGTTCAAAAATAAAGGGCATAGACACACATTGACCCCTATGTAAATACATACAGACATAGAAAACCCCTTGACACTATCCCAAAAACAATCACGGGATTTTTAAAAAGCATTGCCCAAAGTCAAAACTTTCACCAAAATGACACGCTTTTGCCCACTAGGTCAACACATCACGGGAAAAAAGAAACGAAACTGAACTTGTCAACACATAACAGACCCGCATTGACACTATGTCAAAAATCAAAAGGACTTAGGAACGTTTTGGGACACTATGTCAACACATCACCAAAAAATGGGGCTGCATTGAAACATGTCAACACATCACCCCCAAAATGGGGAATGAAAAGGAACTATTTCAACACATCAAGACTTTAGACACGCTTTGGGACACTATGTCAACCATAATCACGGGACATAGACATGCATTGCACTATTTTAAAACACATCACCACGGGAATAGACTTTTTTTGGGACACTTTGTAAAACACATCACCACGGAACCCAGACCCCGCATTGACACTTTGTAAACCATCACCCAGACATAGACATGCATGGACACTATGTCAAACTCCCCCACAGACATAGACCGCATTGACATACGCCAACACACCCCAACGGACTTTGGACACGCATTGACACTTGTCAACACATCACCACAGAATAAAAAACGCATTGACACAAATTTCAAAATCCCCACAGCCCATGGGAAACTATGTCAAACATCCCACAAAATTTAGACACGTTTTTGACCTATGTCAACCCTCACACAGACAAAAGACATGCATTGAAAACTTTTTTCAAACTTCCCCCCGCAGACACGCTTTGCCCACTATGTCAACACATACCCCAAAACATAGAAGCATTGACACTATGTAAAACCATCCCCAGAGTTGAATGCTTGCCCACTTTTGTAAAACAAAATCCCCAACAGAATTTGGACACGCATTGCACTATGTCAACACTTCACCACGGGCCATGGGCCCATGATTGAACTATGTCAACACATCACCACAGAAAATAGACATGCATTGACACTTGGCAACCTTTAACCACAGACTTTAGAAGGCCTTTTGGGACACTAGGGTCAACCATCCCCAAAGAAATAGACATGCATGACGTAGGTCAACTTAAACCACAGTTTTTGACACGCTTTACACTGTGAAAAACACATCACGACATGGGCACCCCAATTGCCACTATGTCAAAACATCACCCCAGCCCCAGACAGAAATTGACACTATGTCAACACTTCACCACAGACATGGGCCCACGCTTTGGGACAAAATGTCAACACTTCCCAAACCGGGAATAGACATGCATTGACACTATGTCAACACATCACAGAATGCATTGACACTATGTCAATACATCACAGACTTTGGACATGCATTGACCCCATGTAAATTTCTCACAGTAAAGGACATGAAATTGCACTTTGTCAAAATAAACAGCCCCTTTTGCATTGAACTTGAAAAACCACATCAAAAAGCCCACAGACATGTTTTGCCCTATGTCAAACATCCCCCACGGGACACAGACACGCATTGCCACTATGTAAACCATATCACCACAGACCCCCCTTGGGAAAACTATGTAAAATTTATCCCCAAACGCATAGAAAACCCCAAGGGAAAACTAGGGAAACACATCACCACAGACATAGACATGCATTGACACATGAAAACACATCCCCCCGACAAAGACATGCTTTGACATTTATGTCAACATCACCACAAATTTTGACATGATTGACACTTTTGTCAAACAAAACCCGGACACGGGACTTGATTGCCCTTTTAGGAAAACACTTCCCCCAACAGACATAGCCCCGCATTGAAAATTTTGGTCAACCATAAACCACAGACTTGCTTGCATTGACCTATGTAACCCACACCCACCACAAAATAGACACGCATTGACACTATGTAAACACATCACCACAGAATAGAAAGAATTGCACTATGTCCCCACATCACCACAGAATAGACATGCTTTGGGCACTGGGTCACCCACTTTCGGGGACATAGACACGCTTGCCTTTGTAAACACTCATCACGCCCTTAGACCGCATTGACCTATGTCAACTTTTTCCCCAGGGGCCCACGACCACTTTGGGACACTATGTCAACACATCACCACAGCATAGACAGCTTTTGACAATAGGTAAACACATCACCAGAAATAGACACCTTTAAACACTGTGTCAGCACTTTCACAGACATGGACATGCATTGACACTATGTAACACATCACCACAGACCCGGGACGGGCATTGCCCACTATGTCAACACATCAAAAGACATAGACTGCATTGACCTGTGTAAAACACATCACGACATGGGGACCGCTTTTACACTTTTGTCAAAACACCCACAGACATGAAAGGGGACACTTGTCAACACTTTCCCCCAGACATAAAACATGCATTGACACTATGTCAGCTTTATAAACCCACGGGACTTAGCATGCTTTGCCCACTTTTGTAACACTTCACAGACTTGCATGTTTGGGACCTATTTTTAAAACACATAACAGTTTTTGGGACATGCTTGACACTGTGTAAACAACACCGGGGGGAAACCAATTGCTTTAAAAACTATGTCAACACATCCCCACAGAAAATTGACTTTGCATTGACACTGTGTCAAAACATCACGACATGCTTTGGGGCACTATGTAAAAATTTTTCACCAAAAGCCATAGACATGCTTTGGGACACTGTGTCAAACATACACAGATATAGCCCTTTAAATGACACTTTTGTAACACATCAAAAGGACACAGACATGCATTGAAACTATGTCAAAACATAAACCAAAGACTTTAGACATGCATTGCACTGGGGCAACCCCATACCCCCAGACATAGCCATGCTTTGGGACACTTTTGGTCAAACATCACAGAATTCATCCCTTTGACACAAATGTAAAACACACCCCCAAAGGGACCAGACACGCACTGACTATGTAAACACATCACAGACATAGACATCCCTGACATATGTCAAACACACCCCCAGACATAGAATGCTTTTGGGACACTATGTCAACACTTAAATACAGCCCCATGAAAATTGCAGGGACACTATGTCAACCCATCACGAAAGCATTGACACTATGTAAAACACATCCCCCCCAGAAAGACATGCACTGAAAACTTTGCCCAAAACCTCCGGGAACTTATTTCACGCACGGGACATTTGCCCAACCCATCACAAAATAGACATGCATTGACACTTGCAACCATCACAGCAATGCATCATTAATACTATTGGTAAACAAATCCCCCATCACCACAGTAATAGACGGACAGGCCCCACAGTGACACTTTTTGTCAACACTCACATTTAATAAAAGAACGACCACGGGGCATTTCATAAAACTTTTTAACTGTTTTGGGACAGACGGGCCCACGGGTGCCTACGTCAAAAATAACGTTATAGACAGACAGGCCACAGTGCACTACTCAAACAAAAGTTTAGACAGAAGGCCCCAAAAGTGACACACAAAAAACAATCATTTTAAATTTAGACAGAAAAGGGGCCACCAGTGACACATCCGAAAACAAAACGGGGAAAACAGTGGAAAATTTTAAAACATCATCAAAATCACAGTTTTAGACATACAGGAAAAACGTGAAAATTTTTTAAAACAAATCACAGAAATTAGCAAAAGCCACAGTGGAACTACGTCAACACATAACATTTATAGACGGGAAAGGCCACAGTAAACCTAACCCAAACACTTTAACAGTATAGAAAGACAGGGCCACAGGGGACACTTCAACAAAACCCAGGTATAGACTGATAGGCCCACAGTGAATAATCAACACTTAACGTAATAGACAGCAGGCCCCAGGGGCCCAATCCCTTCAACACATCACAGTTATAGACAGAAAGGCCCAAGTGACATTTATTTCAACACATCACAGTTATAGATATGGGAAACCCACGTGACACACATCAACACTCCAGTTTTAGAAAGCGGGGGACCACAGGGGACATAAAAAACCCCATCACAGTTATGGGACGGGACAGGCCCAGGGACACTTCTAACACATCACAGTTATAGACAGACAGGCCAATAGTGACATACATCAACACTCTTGTTAAAGACAGCGGGCCCCAACAGTGACAAAATCAACACACCAAAAGGTTTTGATGATGGGGGCCCACATTTGGACACTACATCAACACATAACATTTATAGACGGGACGGGGCCCACGTGACACTACATCAACACATCACTTTATAGCCCGGACAGGACCATGGGGAACTACATCAACACATCACGTAATAGACAGGGCCACGTGACATAGGGTCAATAAATTTCACATTTAAGAACAGGACCACGGACACTATGTGAAAACTCACAGTAACGGGGAACAGGACCACAGTGACCCGTCAGCCATCACAGAAAACGGGCGGGGACCCCCCGTGACACTATTTTAAAACCATCACCCCCCCATAGTAAAAGCCCGAAACAGGAACATGACACTAAACAGTAACAGACGGGCGGACCGCAGTGAAAATTTGGGTCAACCCCATCACAGTAACGACGGCCCCACAGTGACATTTATTTTTTAAAAAACATCACTTTTAAGGGACAAAAAGGGAAATAAACAGTGATTTTACTGAAAAACACATCCCCGGAAAAAGGAAGACGGGATTTCCCCTAAAAATTCTTCCCCATTTAAAAGCACAAAAGGGATGTTGCACACCCCAACACATAAAAACACATTTATTGTGTCCATTTTTTTGATTTGTATAAAAAACTGTGAGCGAGAGAGTTCGGGGTTTCGGTGTGTGTGTGTGTTGTGTGGGGTGTGTGTGTGTGTGTGGGTGGGTGTGTGTGTGTGGTGTTTTGGAAAGAGAGGAGAAGAAAAAAGAGAAAGAGAGAGAGAGACAAGGACGGGGACAGGACATCATAAATCCCAAATTTTAGGGGAATGAGCGTTGTGGGTGGTGTGTGTGTGTGGGGTGTGTTTGTAAATGTGTGTGTTTTTGTATGTTTTAGTGTGGTGTGTTTGTGTTGAGAAGGAGAGGGGAAGAGGAAAAGAGGAAGGGGACAAAGAGGAAAATGCCTTTGAAAGGGGGTTTACACCCCCAAATTAACTTTGCTTAAAAGTTTCCCAGTCATACTGATAAGGGAACAGTTTGAAGGGCAGGGTTTTCGACCCTGACCTGCCAGGCCGAGTTAGGTCGGGGGGGTCAGGGACATTCCTTCCGATGGGAGCTCCCCCAGTTAAAACTGTGGGAGACTTTCCTGGTATGAGTTCCGCTGGCCAGGGTGATGAGCCCCCACAGGAGAAAAAACCCCAGGCGTGGGAAAGGCGGCTTTTTTCCCCTTTCAGGCTCTCCATAAAGGGTTCACCCTGCACACACAAAAAGGGTGGTGTTATCCCCCCGGCCCCTGCAGGAGAACATCTGGCTGGACGCAGAGGGTTGTTCCCTTCAGGGTCCACACCAAAAAGGTTCCCCCTGCACATTTTTACAAGTGCGGGATGGCTAGGCTGTCCACCGGGCGTGCATCAGCTTTAAAAACGGGTTACACGGCCCTTTTCCCCTCAGGTGCAGGAAACGTCCCTCGGCGCTAGCGACCGCCCATGATACAAGGAGTGGGTTTAAAAAAACCCTTTTCCCCGATCCCTAACAAAAACCCCGCCATCACTCAGTGCCATTCAACATTTTAAAGGGGGGTCGTGTGGTTTCAAAGGCAGGGGCAGGCCCGGGAGGCGCAAAAGCTGTGGCGAGGAGGTCTGTCTTTGTGGAAAAAAGTAAACCCCACGGAAATGGAAAAAGGGGTTGGAGAACAGCAAAGGGGAGGGGGGAAAGGGGGGGGGATAAAAAACCCTGAACGTTATTGTCAGGATCCAAAATGTTGTCACCCGATCCCAAATTTTTGGGCAGTGATCCTAATATCGTCCCGTTAAACTTTAAATTTTTGTCAGTGATCTTAAAATTTCTTTGGTTGGGGATCCTAATTTTATCAGTGAAACCTACGAACCACCTTTTATTCCCGGGGAGGAAGATAAATTTAAAGAAAAAATTATGGTTTAGGGATCCTTAAACTTTTTCGTGAAACCTTAAATTTTTATCAGTGATCCCAAAAGTACCACTGTTTTTCCGGGGGGGATGATAAAAAAAAGAAACATTATGGTTTTGTGATCCCAATCATTTTCAGTGTTCCCAATTATTATCAGTGATCCCCACCCGTACCAAAGGTATTCTGTGAGGGAAAAAAAAATAACGAAACATTTGGGCAGTGATCCTAATCATTGTCAGTGATCCCAAAACCCTTTTCATTTATCCTAGTTTTGTCAGTGAAAACCCAATTATGTCTGTGTGATCCCGTAAAATTTTCGGGATCCTAATTTTTTGTCAGTGAAACCCAATTTTGCGTGGCCTAATTTTTTGTCGGTGATCCTTGTTATTGTCAGTGAAAACCCAATTATTGTCGTGTAATTTGGGTTTTGTAGTGATCATAATTTTTTGTCAGTGAAAATTAAATTTTGTCGTAATTTTTAATAGTTTTCAGTGATCCAAATTTTAGTCAGGAACCTTCCCGTACCCCCTGTATTTCCCGTGGAAGGGAAAACAAAAATCGAAACTTATGGTCGTGGGTCCCAAATTTAAATTTTCAGTGAACCCCAATTATTGTCAGTGACCCTTAAAAAAAATTTTCCCGTGAACCCCTAATTATTGGGAAATGAACCCCAAAAACTTTTTCGTGTCCCCAAATTATGGTCAAATGGGCCTTTAATTTTTGTCGTGACCTTTAAATTTTTGCAGGGACCCTAATCATTGCAGTGACCCCAAATTTTTGGGCAGTGACCCTTAAATTTTTTCCAGTGGGCCCTAATTTTTTGTCAGTGACCCCAATTTTTGTCACTGACCTTAAACCCTTTTTGGGGATCCCCCGTGCCACTGTTTCCTGTGGAGGGGTTTTAAAAAAAGTGAATGCCCAAAGATTTCCTTTTAGTTCCATTTTATTCCTGTGGAGAAGATAAATAAAAGTGAATGCAATGTTCCCATGTACCATTGTTTCCCTTTCTTTTGTGAAAAGGAAACAAAAATAATGATCCCCCAAAGGGCATGCTCCATTTGTTGTTGGTTGATTTAAATCACTGTGGGGGAAAACAGTCTTTGGGGTTCCAAACATTTATTTTTTGTATGTCTTGGTTTTGTCGAAATCTGTGCAAACCCCTTTTTGTAACCCCTTTCCTTCCCAATTATGGGGCACCCGAAGGGGGGGCCAGAATAGCTAAGTTGGTTGAGTGCCCGGGTCTGATGATCCTGGGGTTTTGGGGGGTGCGCATCTCCGCCGGGCCCTTTCGGTTTAAGGGGGATTTTTCCCCCCGGAGTTTTCATTTCGTCTGACTCCCTTTTCCCCCCCAGTTTCCCTTTGAATGAGACTATAAAAACCCAGGGGTTCCCTGTTTTGAACGCACGCAAAACATCTTGCAACACATAAAAAACCCATACCAACTTTGGAAGAAAGGCCAAGGGTTTTACTGTTGGTATGGATGACAAGTTACCAAGCCCGCCCTTCCCCCAAGAGGAAGTGTGGGTGGGTAATTTGGGGGTTTAAAAAAACGGTTTATAAACACAAAATCCACGCCCGTCCCATACAGGGAGTTTCCGCAGGAGTATCCCGCCCCGCGTACGCCAAAAAAGAAGAAAGAAAGAAAAAGAATAGTCACTTTTAGGAAAAAGGTAAATGGACCTGAAACCAAATGTTCCGTGGCGCCTTTCAGCCCCCCCCTCCAATTCAGTGCCCATGGGAAAATTGCAAAAAACCCCCGACTTTGACCCCGAATTTTTGGCCATGAATTTTCCAAAACCACCGACTTTTACCTGAATTTTTTGGCCCCTGAAAATTGCCCCAAAAAAACCGACTTTGACCCTTTAATATTTTCTTCAGTTTTTTGTTTGGATGAGGGGGGTCGAAAAAGAGCGGGAAAGGGAAAAGGGGCCCAAACAAAATTTTAAGGGCTTTTTTTCCCTTTTTTAAAAAGTCATCAAAGAGACAGTGGGAAAATGATGAAACAAATTTTCCCGTTTGTTTGACAATACGACGGAACCCCTTTTGGGTTCCTTTCATAAAATTTTTCCCGCCAAACCAAAGGGGTGAGGATACAGAACCTGCAGTGTTGGTCAGGGAAATGGAACGCACTTTCAAAGGCACATCCAATTTGTGGTGAAACATGTGCTAAAGGGTCCGTCTTTGACGGGGTGAAAAATCCTTGATGCTTAAAATTTTGATAAGGTTTTAAAGTTTTTCTTTTAGCCAGCCCACCGCAAAAGGGGCCCCTCAGGGCTGTTTAACCCGTTTAAAAAACAACTCACCCGTCCGCTTGGGTGCCCAAAGATTCCGTCTTCTGATGGGGAAAGAAAAATTGAAATGCTAAAGTTTCCCTCCTTAAATGGATGAAAATTTGGGCGCTAAAGATTCCGTTTCTAAAGGATGAAACTTTTAAGTAAGATTCCGTCTTCTAACTGGATGAAAATTGCTGCTAAAAAAAATTTCCCTCTTTAACTGGAGGAAAATTGACTGCTTTTAAAAATTTCCCTCTTCTGACTGGATGAAAATTGGCCCGCTAAAGATCCCTCTTCTTAAAAGGGTTTAAACCCTTTAAAGCAAAGTTTTCCCTTTTTCTTTAACCCGGATTTAAAATCCTTGGGCTGCCCAAAAATTCTGTCTTCTAACTGGATGAAACTGAATGCTAAAGATTCGTTTCTAACTGGATGAAACTTGACTGCTAGAAAATTCCGTCTTCCGTGGATGAAAAATTGACTGTATAGGGTTCTGGGCTTCCAGTGGATGAAAAATTGACTGCTATAGATTCCCCTTTTTCCGTGGATGAAACTTGACTGCTATAGTTTTTGTTTTTTAACTGGTTTAAAAATTTAATTTCCCATAGTTCTGTCTTCAAACTGGGTTTAATTGATGCTTAGATTCTGTCTTCCAGCTGGATGAAAAAATTGAATGCTATTGATTTTGTCTTTAATGGGGTGAAAATTGCTGCTACGATTCGGGCTTCCAGCTGGATGAAAAAAAAGGGCTGCTATTGATTCTGCTTCTAACGGGGGTTTAAACCCTTTACTTTTAGAGTTTCCCCTCTTCCAGCTTGGGTGAAACTTGACTGCTGTAGTTTTTTTCTTTCCGTGGATGGGAAAATTTTATGCTGTAGATTCTGTTTCCTTTTAGCTGGATGAAAAATTGAATGCTTTTAGATTCTGTTTTTCCCAGGGGGAAAATTTACTGCTTTAGATTCTTCTTCCCAAATGGAGAAACCTGACTGCTAAAATATTCCATCTTTGGGGGTGAGCCACAGCCCCCCGTTTTACTCAAAGTAAGGGACTTTTAGCCATTTAATCCCGTGCGGGTGACTGGGTTCCCTCGTTTCTTGAATGACAAAACAGTGGGGTTTGGGTTCCCCTCGTTCTTTTAAAATGACAACCGTTGGGGGGCGGGGGTTCACCCCGTTCTTAAAATGAATAACAGTGGTGTCAGGGTTCCCATGTTGTTGACATAACACAGTGGGGGCAGGGTTCACCCGTTCTTAAAATGAAAACACAGTGGGGTAAAAGGGTTAAACCGGGGTTGGGTATGACCCCCAAATGGGGTCGGGTTCCCCCTGTTTCTTAATTTGACAACCGTGGGGTCGGGTTTTTCCCCGTACTTGACACGGCAACACAGTGGTGTCCCGGGGTTTTTCCTTTAATTAACCCTGAAACACCGTGGGGTCCAAAGGGGCCCCCATGAGTTGACCTGACAAACACGGGGGTTTGGGTTCACCTGTACTTGACCGACCAACACAAATGGGGGTCGGGGGGGTTTTTTCCCCGTATTGGGCCCGACAAACCCCAGTGGTGTCGGGTTACCTGTAGTTGACTTTAAAAACCCAGTGGGGTCAGGGTTCCAAACCTGTGTTGACATGACCACTGTGGGTCAGGGTTCACCTCGTACTTGAAACGACAAAAACCCGTGGGGTGGGGTTCACCTTGCAGTTGACATGACAAAAACCCGTGGGGGGGCAGGGTTCACCTCGGGCTTGGGAAGGCAAAACGTTTGGGGGCCCGGGGTTTTTTCGGGACTTGAAAGGGCAACAAATGACAGGGGGGGGGCGGGGGGGTTTACTTTTGGTTGACTGACAAAACTGACAGTGGGGTTTTGGGGGTTTACCCTTTTGGTTGACATGACAAAACTAAAAGTGGGGGGGGGGTTTTAATTGAAAATGACATGACAAAACGGGGGTCGGGGGTTTACCTTTTTGGTTTTTACAAGACAAACCCCTGACAGTGGGGTCGGGGTTTTACCTTTTTGGTTGACATGAAAACACTTTACGTGGGGTGGGGTTCAAACCCTTTTGTTGACGGGAAGGTGGAGACCTGCAGGGCATGGGGAAGATGGGCACCGTTTGGGGTTTAGGAGGTTTTGGGTAAACTCCTTCTCCGGGGCCCCAAACCCTCCCCCCGATTTCACAAAAGGTTTAGTCACCTCCCCTTTATCATCATCTCATCGTTTATTGTTGTGGTTTTCTTTTCATGTCATCCCTTATCATCATCACTATCATCATCGGGCATCATCATTAAACCAAAACACTTTTTTTTCCTTCATCATTTATAAACAAATCCCCCAAATTTTTCATCATCATCATCCATTATAATTTCCGCTCCCTTTTCCATTTTTCAGGGAAAAAAATTTCCCTCATTTATTTACCATCATCCAGTTCTCTGTCGTAAACCCAAAATCCCCTTACACCATGCTCCCAGCCTACACATTTCCCCCCAGTATACCACCACCACACACACACACACCACATGCAACCCTTTAACGGAAGTATTTTGATGGAGACAAGCACCCGCCCAGCTGTACCAGTTTTTTGGGCACTTTAAAAGTCACACTCAGCGGCAGGCCCTTCCCTTGTGCCCTGACCCTGTGACCTCCCTCACGACTCCGCCCATCTGTCTGATTTCTTGCTACGCTCCCCTGACCTTTTTTCCAGTTGTGAAATAACCCAACAGGTTTCTGCCAAGTGTGAAGTCCAGATCCAAGTTCCCCTGACACACAGCCACTCAGTCAGCCGCTCTCCTGTCACTCACAGACCTGTTTACCCCAAAATTTGACACAGAGTATTCCAAATCCCAAATAAGAGTATTTTCTGCAAAACAGCAGTACTCCAACGAGAAAGTTTAAACCACGCTGCGGCAGACATGCATTGTTTGTATCACAGCAGTGAAATACTACATTACTAGTAACTGTCAGACCACCTCTTACCCTAAAACTACCACTGGTGTACTTTTCAACAAAATGAGTGTATTTTCTACAGTGCGTACAAAATTCCAAATTTCTGTAAAAGCAAGAGATGAAGGGGGGGGGGGGGGGGTTACCTCCCATCACACCAATGAGCCATCTTCCCGATTGTAACCACCTGATATTGCATAAGCTACGGTGAAATAGATTCTTTCTAATAAAAATTACTTTTAACCCCTTGACTGCCGCTATTTTGTATCAGTTTTGTACTTCTGTGTGCCGGAGCAAAATTTGACTTTTTGCGGTAGGTTCACTAATTTGATCAGTGCTCATTTATTGTGGAGATATCTCTTAGATTTTTGGCATGTTTTTCTTCTCATACCCAGGGCTATAATACCTGCAAATAATATTTGATTTTGTTCATTCTGAGCATAATAAATAATCTTATAATTCAACTTTTTTTTTAAAATTATATTTTGCAAGCATACAAAAACCCACAGCAGCAAAACAAAAAACATACAAACCCAGCCAAAAGTGGTTTTAGTGTTTTACTGAACACCTGTGTAAATATTTGGTAGTGAATTTACAACCCACAATTGTTGTTTTATATGATAAATTTATGCATTTCTGGGGTACAGTACAATCCAGGTATCAAGGGACACAATTTTGTTTTCTTAGGTAGGTTCACTGATATGCCCAGTGCTCTTTCAATTCTTGACATATATCTTAGATACTTGGGAAATGTTCTTGTTATATCCTTGGCTACAACCAGATATCACAATAGTTTGATTTGTTTGTAATGAGTAGACCAAAAATATTTTATAATGATGAATGTTTTGTTTGAAAAACAGACACTTTCAGAACATAAACAAAACTATAGCACTAAAATCACAATGAAACACCACAAAAACTGGTGTTAGTGTCCTTTGAACTTCAGGACAAACATCTGTATTCACAATAAAGCTTGACAATGCATAAAATGTTTAGCAACCCATATCATAGGGGGCAATCCAGCCCAGGTAACGTGGGAAAGAAGAAGGGAATTGAACATTATCCACAGCATCAGTCTGCACATCTTGCAAGCCTCTTGGGAATTGGTCTTGTTTAGCAGAGATGAACTAACAATAACAACACTAAGTGTAACTTCCAATTAATTCTGTCAGTATTCTTTCACACATGTGGTTTGGTTTACTCATGAACTAAGTGCGATTGATAAAAAGCCATTACCACAGAAGGTAATAAACAAAACATTGCAAAACCAACCCCCCCCCCCCCCCCCCCCCAAAGAATAAAACAACAACCAGAGACTGCTAAAGATAGGACTGAGCTACAAAAGGCCACACCACAGATGATGAAAGCACACTAACAACTGAAAAATACACTGGTGTCGCCAGAGAATACACCACAACACAGACCTATGGACAGAAGGATCAGGATCCCACACTACTGCCAGTAAATGCAAGTTATAGTTGACTGACACACATTTGGTAACACACACACACACACACACACACACACACACACTGTGCACAAGCACCATATTCAAAAGCAACACACACACACACACACACACACACACACACACACACACACACACACACCACACATGTACACACACACACACATGTACACACACACACACAGCACCACATGCAAAAGCACCACACACACACACACCATGCACAAACACTACACAAACACCACACACACACAATGTATACCCACACCATGCACAAGCACTGCTCTCTCTCTCTCTCTCTCTTCGCTCTCTCTCTCACACACACACAGCCTGCACAAACACCACACACACACATACACACACACACACACACACACACACACACACACACACACACACACACCACACCACAAAAACAACTCCACGAAATCCATGGGCTTGAAGTTGCCAATGTTTACCTTGATACCTGGGTCACCCGTGTAAGAAAGGTCGAGATTTGGGCAATCAGCACTGGCCTCTGTCCATTCTGAAACAAGTTCCGACTGACGAGTGCCACGCCCTCTTCCTCTGCCACGCCCCCTCACACTGAACCCTGGCCGTTGTCCAAAACCCCCTCCCCTTCCTCGACTCTCCTCCCGACCTCTCACGAAAGGAGGGAGGGGGCACTCGACATACACGGAATCGGCTCGTCACTCTCCGATTCGGCCCCACTTGCGCCGGTATCGCTCGGTTTGAAGTCGGGGATCAGCTTCGTCATCAACACCAACCTCCGATAGCAAAGGGTGGTGTTGATTGTAATCACTTTATTCCTCCTCCGAATCGCTTCATTCCACTTCTTTGAAGTCTTTGTCATCGCTTTCACGGTCTCGGATAACTTCTTGAAGCACTTCAAGAGCATTAGATCGTTTGAAAACGGCACGCGCCTGATCGAACTGCCTGCTCGACTCGCCATCTTCAACCGAGAATAACTCTCCGAACTTTGCCGAAGTTATTGACCGAATGGACGCGAACCGGTCAGTCAGCTGACCTGCGAAAGGGAAGAAACCGTCCTTTAGGGTCCCTGCAACCGTTTAAACCATCTTTTCTCCTTGCCTCCCTTCTTTAAATTGCCGAATTTTGATGATGAAATTATCTCGAACGCCGTTCATGCCAGGGCAGTCAAGGGGGTTAAACCTGATTTGTCAGCATACTTTAGCACGAGCTCACGCTCTTTCGCCGGAATTTTCAATGTTTGAAGCAACAGATACTGCCTTATGTTTATTTCGCGCGTGCGGAAGTTAGCGAGAGTTGTCGCTCTTTGGTGAAAGCTTCGCCATGGTTAGACTCTGCTAGTGCAATTACCGCTCAGGAATCTCAGGAATTTTTCTTGACATATTTCTTTCTAGTTTGTTGTCATATTCATCACGTTTCCACCAAACATGAGTACAAAATGCGGCGAAATCGTGTGGGTCAACAGGTCTGCACTTAGCCTCACTTTGGGGACAGCAGCTTGGCTTCGTGCGTCAGGAACATGAGGCTGGTGAAGTGAACAGCGAACTGCAAGCACACGGTGAGGATGGTGTACACGTTGAAGATGTTGGGTAGAGGGCGCTCCTTGGACAGCGTCTTGAGCGGCTGCCGACAAGAAATACACAGTTTGTCTAGAAATAAATGTAAAGGAGACACATCGAGAAAGAGCCGACAAGAAATACACAATTTGTCTAGAAATAAATGTAAAAGAGACACATCGAGAAAGAGCCGACAAGAAATACACAATTTGTCTAGAAATAAATGTAAAAGAGACACATCGAGAAAGAGCCGACAAGAAATACACAGTTTGTCTAGAAATAAATGTAAAAGAGACACATCGAGAAAGAGCCGACAAGAAATACACAGTTTGTCTACAAAACAAACAAACGTAAGGGAGACACATCGAGAGAGAACAAATACACAAATCTATCTGGGAACAAACACAGAGGAGACACACTGAGAAAGAAAGGTAGAGGAGGTGGGTTTAGGGAGGAAAAAAAGAGCAGTATCCATCTTTGAAGAAGGACAATATTCTTTGCCAAAAGTGTGCTGACAAGCACAAATCAGCATTTCCTTTCTCAACAGCCAGATGAAAGGCCCCACTGATTGGTTGGTGAACGAAAAGTTTCTAACAAGGGAGATGTTAGGCTAAGGCTGACTGGTGGACAGTCCCTTCCAACATTAAAAATAACGTAGGTGGTTAAAGGGAAAACTCTTTGATTTCTTTATAGTTCTGAGCTAAAGCAAAGCCATAGGTAGGCCGTTTTATTTCTCCCATCACACAGCAATGCTGCCAGGCTTGCACTGAAACCATTCTGGGTCACAACACCCTTGCCGAGAACTCAGTGCATGTCCAAACTGCTGAAATTCAGTAGAAGTCCATCTATACTGCTGCCAATCCAGCCCATGGACATTCTGTTTGACCTTGTTCTACACACTCTCTCTCTGTGCATGATTCTGATCATAGTGCATGACATCATTTTCTGATTTCAGTGCATCACATTTTCTGATTTCAGTGCATAAAATTTCCGATTTCAGTGACATCCTCAATCTGTACATGGGAGACGTCAATTTCTGATTTTCAGTGTGTAACATACCCCATCTGTCTGTACATTCTTTCAGATTTAAAAGTGCGACATCAGTTTCAGATTTCAATGTGTAATATACTCTGTCTGCACACGATTTCGGTATGCGTGATAAATTTGTCCATGTAATTTCTGACTTTCAACGCGCAGCTCACTCCATCTTTCTGTACACGATTTCAGATGTAAGAGTGTGACATTACTTTCTGATTTCAGTATGTGACATACTCTGTACATTTCAGTATGTGACATATGTTCGTCTATGTAATTTCAGATTTCAGTGTATTTTTTTACACCATACATGCATGCTTTCTGATTTTAGTATGAAGCCTTCATTTCTTATTTCAGTACATGAAATGAATTTCTCATTTAAGTTTGCAACATTAATGTTGATCTGGATGTGCAGCATTCATTTCCGATTTAGCAAACGACATGAGTTTCCTATGTCAATGTGAGACATACACCCATCAGTTTAAGTACCTCACACCCCTCCCATGTCTTCATGCACGTCAAACCCTACAGACGACGCGACTGTTACACACCTTGACCTGGAGATGAAGAGGAAGCACCCGGCCAGAAGGAGGCCCTGCATGGTGGCCTGGCCGTCGGAGAACTTGATGCCGTCCAGGTACAGCACGCTCTGGCTGTAGGGCCAGGATGAGGGCGTTCAGCGCCAGGATCTTGAACATCTGCAGCGTCGTCACCAGAGTGCAGCGCCCCTGCTTGATGATGTTGCACACTGCCAGCACAACCAACAGCCACAAAATTTAGAAAGAGGGGGGTTAGTTACCGCCAAGGACATAGACAAACAAAGCACAGGTCAAGACACAATGCATTTCGACCTCCTGGGTCTTGGAAGGAGGTCGAAATGCATTGTGTCTTGACCTGTGCTTTGTTTGTCTATGTCCTTGGCGGTAACTAACTTGCTCTATTCTGAATTTTGCTTCATTTTCCACCCTCAGTCACTTCGTTTTGGAACAGTCACAACTTTAGCCCTGCAATGAGAGACTGGTTGGCGTAATGGTTAGAGCAATATTTCTCTACGTCCGAGGACTTAGTTGGGGTTCAATTCCTGCTTAAGGAAAGCCAGACTGCAGGAGATGTTCTCTTCAGAGTCAACATGGGCGCTGTCTCCGCCACCTGACCGCTTTCCTGTCAGCTGTACAGAGACCACACCCACAAAGGTCATCAGGTGGGTTCCTGAGCAGCCTGGAGGTGTGTTTTCTGTACAATGGGTGTACACAGGAGACACCTCACTGTACTGCTGGTCAGTACAACCTCCCAGGTATCGTCGTACACATCAACTTCAAAAGCAGAAAACTCCACGGTCTGTGAAAGCTCCAAGGTAAGTGCTTATTTCCCAGCTGAGTGACCTGTCTAAATCTGGTAGTTGTTATCTCCAGCTTTACCAAATTCATAACAAGGGTATCTTTCAAAAAACCAAAACCATATTACATACAGACAGAGAGTACAGTCATGATCACTAGAACGATGCAAAAAAAAAAAAAAAAAAAAAAAAAAAAAAAAAATCAGGTTTCAAAGTTTAATGACTGCAGATGTAAGGAAAAAAAAGAAAGAAAAGAAAAGAAATGCTGAAATACAGAGCCGCCAAATGTACTGGCACTCACGATCATGCTTCCCCCTGCTGCTCTTTGTCAGACGTGAACTAAACATGCAATGAAAATGAATAAGCCACAGGACCAATGATTTGTTAACCTGTATTTGTTTTGCTTTGTTTCCAATTATTACTCGTAAATTTGCACCGACTTCCATCATGCAGAGAAAAATATGCCAACGACAATGCACTGGCATCTCTGGACAACAAAATGCACCAAAAGTGTATTGGTAACATAATCTGCATGTCCCCACCTTCCCCTTCCCCCCACCTCCGCATATACTTGCCCCTAATCCCACTCCTAACCCCCTCAACCCTCCCTCTAACACACACACACACACACGCACGCAAGCAAACACGTACAAGCACGCACACACACACACACACACACACACACCACACACACACACACACACACACACACACGCACGCACACACACACACACACTCATACACACACACACGCACGCACACACACACGTACACACACACTCATACACATACACAGACTGACCACTCATGACAGTAGAGAGCTTGGAGGTGAAGGGAGAGGCCACACTGGCGTCCCCCAGTCGTATCACTTGGGCTTTCTCCTCTTCCTCTATCTCCTTCATCAGGGCTGCCAGCTTTTTCTGTGCACACGCGCATGCACGCACGCACACACACACGCATGCACGCACACACACACACACGCATGCACGCACGCACACACACACACACACACACACATGCACGCACACACACACACACACACATGCTCGCACACGCACACACACACACACACACTCGCACACACACAGAGGAGATTAACCTATCACATTTCATTCTAAAATCTGGCGTCTCTCAATAATCTTAACTGATGTTACGTCAAACATTAGACATTCTGAAAACAATGTCAAAACTACCAAGGCATATCACCCACTTTTTCGACGCTGACTGTAGTCAATTTTGAAAGCATGAAGCCCACACAGGGTGGTTTAGTCCACAAGCACAGGGTGCGTGCAGGCAGAGGGCCACCCTCCTGGACAGCAGATAAGAAGCTGCTGCTGCTTATGTGGAAACCTAAGGGGGCAGCACAAGCAACTGAACAATTCCATCATGTGGTGACTGTGGTGTGCCTGGAAAGGGTCAGTGAGCATCTGGAGCAAACAGGACCCTGACAAAGGCAAGTTTCAGTTCCAGTTTCATCAACTGTGTGCGAACTAATCCATATATGTTTCACCACATCTGCTAAGTTTTGAAACCACACTGCACATGATTTAAAGCTGACATATCTACGAAATACAGGAATGTAAACAAACTGCAGTCCACTCCACATAATAAAGTTGAATACACTCAACAAAACTTTGCATGATCTGGCCATTGCGTCGCTGAGATTCATGACAAGTGGAATGTATCATATGCATGAGTGAATTCGTAGCATTCTTGGTCTTTTTCTGTTTATATTCTCCTATCTTAAAAAACCGTTGCTTTTGTTCAGTCCCTCTCTGTTCTCTTCTGTCCTTTTCCATAGAGTAAAAATTCCAACCCACATACCAACCTCTCCCAACCCATATACAAAGGCCCCCTTGCCTACCCCTTCCCACGAACACCTCTCCCTCCAAACTTTACAAACATACACACGTATCAGATCCCGATTCCACCCCCCCAAAACATACATACTCTGAAATATCATCCTTTCCTTTTCTTTTTTCTTGCTTTCCCATTTCAACAGTGCCACCTCAGTGCAGTGCACCCACACGTGGATTCCGACAGCCCATCCACAATGCAGCCCGGCCCGGCCCGCCGCAGCCCGGCACGGCAATCCACAGGGCGCAGTAAATGTCAAGTTCAAGAGGCAACCCACCAGAGGAGACCCTGCACTGCCCCAGGACTTCAGTGGTGTTCAGGCGGCACCTGTTCTGATCCAACAATGCAGGACACCACCTACTAAGCCCCTTACTAACGACTAACAATTGTTTATCACGGGCCACGGAGTGAGCTCTCCTTTCGCAGGGCGCCACCACAGCCAGCGACACCCCCCATGCCCTCGCTGATACCTGTGACCCGACGGAATTCAAGTCAAGGTCACGGATGTGGAGAGGACATCAGAACAGGTCACCATGAGAGCAGGCATGAAGGGCCACAGAATTTGAGACTTTTTTTTTTTTTAATGCTGATCAAAGAGAATGAGGAGGGAAGTTGATTTCCCGGGTTCCGTCTCGAACTGCATGACAGGGCTGTACTCTACCTTGCTTTCTTAAATGTATCTCAGCATCTACCAGGCTGGAGAAACAGACACCTGCAGTGCTGGTCGGGATGTTTGGGGCGACACTCTCAGAAGACGCATCCATTCAGGGGATGAAACTCACTGTGGGGTCCCGGGCTTCCAGCTGAGCCCGTAGCAAACTAAACTCTGCGAGACTAACCACTTTCCCACGGCGGTGGGTAAAAGACAACCATTTTGTTCTCTCAAAAAATAAGCTATGTCTTCATTCATTTCCCAGGCAAGAGATGGGAGCCCCCTCTGCACACTGAACACCGCGCTTTGCAGAACATGAAAAAGACAAATACCAAGCTGGAATTAAACAGCAGATGCTGTTTTTCGTCTCGATCAACCTAAACCACGCATGTTAAAAGTTCAGAAAGGACAGCCACACGTGTTGGCCCGACACTCTACCTGGTGGGAGCTAAGTTTCCCCCCGGGAAATTGGCCCCTGCTTGGCGGCACTCCGGGGGGTTTTCCCACGCTGGGAGGTGCATCACTTTGTCGTTGTTCCGTGGGGTCCCCATCACGCTGGACCCCGCCTGGTTTGAAGACAATGACGGATTGGTTCGGGGATGACTTCAACCACAAAAATCAATGACTGATTATTGATTCAGGATGACTTCAACCACAGGATCAATGACTGTTTATTGTTTCCCGGGTTGACTTCAACCACAAGGCAATGACTGATTATTGATTCGGGGAAGACTTCAACCACAAAATCAAAGAATGATAATTGATTCTGGAAATTTACTTCACACAAGATCAATGACTGAATGATTCGGGGATGACTTCAACCACAGGATCAATGACTGATTATTGATTCGGAAACTTCAACCACAAATCAAAGATAAAATTGATTCGGGTTTACTTCAACATACAGATCAATGACTGATATTGATTCGGTGACTTCAACCAAGGATCAATGACTGATATTAGTGCAGGGTTATGATTTTTTCACCCAAATCAATGACTGATTGATTCAGGGATGACTTCAACCACAGGATCAATGACTGATTAATGATTCGGTTGACTTCAACCAATGATCAATGACTGATTACTGTTTTTTAATGTTTTCAACCCAGATTAATGACTTTACTGATTCAGGGATGACTTCAACCACATAAATCAATACGGGATATGATTCAGGGATGACTTCAACCAAAAGATCAATGACTGATTACTGATTCAGGGATGACTTCAACCACAGATCAATGACTAAATATTGATTCAAGGATGACTTTAAACCAAAAGATCAATGACTGATTATTGATTCGGGGATGACTTCAACCAAAAGATCAATGACTGATTATTGATTCAGGATGACTTCAACCACGGATCAATACTGATTACTGATTCAGGGATGACTTCAACCACATGATCAATAACTGATTATGATTCAGGGATGACTTCAACCACAATCAATGACTGATTACTGATTCAGGGATGACTTCACCACAAGATCAATGACTGATTACTGATTCAGGGATGACTTCAACCACATGATCAATCACTGATTACTGATTCAGGATGACTCAACCACACGATCAATGACTGATTACTGATTCAGGGATGACTCAACCACAAGATCAATGACTGATTACTGATTCAGGGATGACTTAAACCACAAGATCAATGACTGATTATTGAATCCGGTTGACTTCAACCACAAGTCAATGACTGATTTTTGATTCAGGATGACTTCAACCAACGATCACTCCGAATCACAAAAAGCCAGGGTTAAAGAGAGCATAAAAAGGGGGGGAAAAGACTGGAAGTTTTTCAAAAGCAGGACTCAATTGATGGAGCCATCTCCACCAGGGACACCTGAAGGCAGAGCGATGGTGCCTGCATGGCGAGATGATAAAAGAGCCAGACCTCCACACAATCCTCTCACCCTATCCCAGGCAGTGCAGAGGCATGTTTCAAGCAACCTGCAGAGCGTTTCCCCAAGGACTGCGCATGAACACCCTTTGCCCTTGACAAACCCAAGGGTTCTGAATTCAACAGACGGATTTAAAGACACAACTTTCTACAGAGAGACTGGGTTTTTATCTTAACTAAAAAAAAGGAAGAAAAAAAAAAAAAGGAAGTGGCATAAGAGACTGAGATTTTGCTTAACAGGAGAAAAGGAGCACACATGTCGCTCAACAGTAGGTCTGTCTTTGCTTTGTCTCAGAAAGGTAATTAATTACAACAGACCACACACACACACCTTTCTTTATATAGATGTCTTTCTCTCGATCAAACCAAATCCTTCACACATAAACACACAGACACACATGCATGTGCACGCATGCACACCAGACACACATGCACGTGCATGCACACACACATACACACACACACACACACACACATACATACACACAAACACACCATGCATGCACCACACCAGAAACCCGTTACCCTGAATTCAGACCTGTAATATCTCAGACAAAAACCTTACTTTGAAAAAAAAACAACCCAACCTCGCAAATCTTTATATCGCAAATACTTTCGCAACTTTTGAAGATTTAAAGAGCCCACGTTGGCGTGTAATACCACTTCGTCGCCATCTTTAACAAGGGAAAGACATGCTGGAAATGTCTTCTTACAGCTTCTGACCGAAACGGGAGCAGACTAAACTTCAATTTAACAATTTTCTTTCTTTGATTTTTTGTCCTTAAAAATTACAGCAAAATCGTAAGGATGAAAAAGGGCGCGGACACGCACGCACACATGCATGCTCGCACGCACACCAGACACACTCACAAACATGCATACATGCATGTGCCCCACACACACCACCCCAAAAACACAGGTAATGATGAAACAAAGTTGGTCTCAAACCCCATCCCGCTTTGGCCTCTTCCCGTCTGGAACACGTTCCGGGCATTGGCAAGCAATGCTACACCTAAAATACACACACAGAAAAATGGGCCCTGCATGTGGAAAAAAGGAGTCAGAGAGAGAGAGAGAGAGAGAGAGAGAGAGAGAGAGAAGGAAGGAGAGAGAGAGAGAGGAAGAGAGAGAGAGAGAGGAGAGAAAGAGAGAGGAGAGAAGAGGAGAGAGAGAGAGAGAGAGAGAGAGAGGAGAGAGAGAGAGAGCAAACGATGAAGACGACGAGAGTGAATGTGATGAAGAGAGAGCAAACAATAAATGGCAAGAATGAAGATGAGCAGGGGAGAGAAGAGAGAGGAGAGAAGAGAGAGAGAGAGAGACAAGAATAGAGAGAGGAGAGAGAGAGGAAAAAGAGAGAGGGAGAGAGAGAGAAAGGAGGAAGAGAGAGGAGAGAGAGAGAGAGAGAGAGAGAGGGAGAGGGAAGGAGAGGGAGAGAGAGAAAGGAGGAAGAGAGAGAGAGAGAGAGAGAAGAGAGAGAGAGAGAGAGAGAGAGAAGGAGAGAGAGGAGAGAAGGAGAGAAGAGAGAGGGAGAGGAGAGAGAGAAAGAGAGAGGGAGAGAGAGAAAGAGAGGAGAGAGAGAAGGAGAGAGAGGAGAGAGAGAGAGAGAGAGAGAGAGAGAGAGAGAGAGAGAGAGAGAGAGAGAGAGAGAGAGAGAAAAGATAGAGAGAGAGGGCTTTTTTCTTCAGGAGAGATGAAAAGGGGGCGAGTTGGTGGAAATGAAGGAGGACAGGGTGAGTGACAGAGACAAAACAGAAAAACAAGTGAGAGAGGTCAGCTTCCATCTTTGACATAAACATGTCATGCACTTCGTTTTTCTTACACAAAGTATTTCTCATGTTATCCGTGTGTTTCTTCCTAAAGATGGTGTGTTAGTCTGTTTAGAAAAAAACAAACAAACAAACAAAAAACAACAACAACAACAGACACTCCGAGTCCCAGTAAGCAACTCACCAACATCAGCATGTTTCAGGGCCCCAACATCATTGGTCCCATCCCCGCACATCAGCGTGACAAAGCCCTGGGCTTTTAGCATTGTGATGATCAGCTCCTGTGACAGAATGATAATACTTCAACATTAACAACAACAGCAGTAACAACTATCATCCACATCAACATTTACAACAACAACAACAGCTGTCATCATCCCCATCACCATCGTCGTCAGCTGTCTCTTTGGTCCCACCACCACACATCAGCGTGCAAAGTTGTGTGCTTTCATCCTCGTGATGATCAGAACCTGATGTAGCAGAACAACACACCACCATTCACACAATCAGCAGTGACTGGTCCCACCCGACGTAGCATCACAACACACTTACATTCACACTACACTAACACCAGTGACTGGTCCCACCCGACGT
Source organism: Conus ventricosus (assembly GCA_018398815.1). Lineage (NCBI taxonomy): Eukaryota > Metazoa > Mollusca > Gastropoda > Neogastropoda > Conidae > Conus > Conus ventricosus. The sequence continues at coordinate 8,030,690 of CM031625.1, read as the reverse complement.
AGCATCACAACACACTTACATTCACACTACACTAACACCAGTGACTGGTCCCACCTGACGTAGCATAACAACACACCACCATTCACACAATCACCAGTGACTGGTCCCACCCGACGTAGCATCACAACACACTTACATTCACACTACACTAACACCAGTGACTGGTCCCACCTGACGTAGCATAACAACACACTGACATTCACACTAACACCAGTGACTGGTCCCACCTGACGTAGCATAACAACACACTAACATTCACACTAACACCAGTGACTGGTCCCACCTGACGTAGCATAACAACACACTGACATTCACACTAACACCAGTGACTGGTCCCATCTAATGTAGCAGAACAACACACTAACATTCACACAATCACCAGTGACTGCTCCCATCTAATGTAGCAGAACAACACACTAACATTCACACAATCACCAGTGACTGGTCCACCGACGTAGCATCACAACACACTTACATTCACACTAACACCAGTGACTGGTCCCACCTGACGTAGCATAACAACACACTGACATTCACACTAACACCAGTGACTGGTCCCACCTGACGTAGCATAACAACACACTGACATTCACACTAACACCAGTGACTGGTCCCACCCCAAACCGTTCAACGCATGAACCCTGAATGTTCAGCATTGTGATCACCAATCCTTAGTGAAAAAAATAAAAAAAAAAAAAAACCATCCAGCTGTCTGCCCGTTCATAACGCACGGTTTCATTGTTTATTCATTCTTCATTTTAATTTCAAACGAGTTTCTGCTGTCCTCCTTCATTTCCAACCCATCCAAGATGGTGACACTGTCACCAACGTCTGCTGGCTGGTTGGTCCGCTGCTCTATGTGTCAGCAACACTGTGCAAAAACCGCTGAATTGATGCTGATGAAACTGGGTGGAAAGCTGGACTATGGCCCACAGCACGGATCCCATTGAAGACTGTTGTGACTGGCACTGCCTCTGCCTTTCTGCCATCCTCAGCCTGCTTCCAAAGAAACTTCCAGAAAACCACTAGTTGGCAACAAACCTGTCTAGCAGCCCTAAATATCGTGCAATCAACACCAAATGCGGCGTACTTCATGAAAAATGGATGCTGAGTTTAGTGTGTGTTTTTTAAAACTTGATTACCGATCTTGATTCTGAGACAGGTGTTGAACACCCCCCCCCCCCCCCCCCAGCCCTGACATGGTCAGTCTGTCCACTTGCACTGGCTACCAAAGTAAAATCCGACACTGATGCAGTTTATTTAAATGATGTTCTTCATCGCTTTCACTACTACTGTCACTTTCTTGAGGTGAAAAAGACTCATCAGCATCCCTGTCGGCAGATTCGTCAAGATCTAGCAGATGAAGAATTTCTCTCTTGACACTGGGCGTTTTCGATCCACTTTCGTTTCAAAACCACACAAACAAATGTTTTCGCTTTCAAACTTCACATTCCCAAACACAGCTTTATTTTTCTGTCCCATTCGAGACACTTAGTTATAGGGCCGAACAAACAAGCCTTACACATTTCTGACCCAACATTTTTGTTGTTGTAGTCCAAGCAGAGGCATGTATCAAACTTGTGTACTAGTTAACTAGGGAAAATTAAGTTCCCAGAAAGTGATGACGTCATTCTTGCACAATTGTGTGTGTGTGTTGTCATTGTTTGAATATCGCCTGACCTCTTGTGTACAAGCTTTCATGCCATATATACATTATCTACAGGAAAATAAACCTAGTCGAGTTTGGTATTAAAAGAATTGTCGGGAATTCGCCTATTCAGTCATCTCAAGAGCACAGATATATTACATTTTTCATGACAACCACTGATTATCAAACTAACAGCCCCATTTGTAATGGCCGCTCATCAATGCCGAACACATTGCTGCCAGACCGGCTGTACACAGATGACATTCAGTTGGTCGAGTACAGCACGGTTAGCTGGCTGGTGGGGAGCAGCCTGCAGAAAACACCCCTTTCCTTGACCTGCATTCACGGCTTGGCCTCTGCAGCTGTGGGCGAGCTGTAAACTCCCCTGCCTCTCAGAACTAAGTGGCATGCTCTGAACAGCCGTGCAAACAGCATTCACCATAATAAGGGAAGCAACGCAGTTGCCACCAAAAGTGCCCGCGGTTAAAGCAGACATGAGTTTTACACCTTAACAACCGCAATGAGTACACTCGTAGTTCATCCACGTGTGTTGCTGGCTGATCGCGAGTATACAGGTAGCCAGTCACCAAAGTGCTAAGCGTTGTATGGACCCCCAGGTAAGGGCAGATACAGAACAGGTCTGGAGGCCACAGGGTGAAGTCCGAGAGAGCGTTTGAAGAGGGCAGCACTGCATTGGCAGAGGTCTGTGTGTGACTTGATCGTGGTCATCGTTAATGCAGGCGAACCAATGGCTTGACTGGATGTCACTTTTAGAAACTTCTGTAACTTCCTTCCAACAGATCTTGTCATACTCATCACAGTGGGTTTTCTTTTTTTTAATTTTTTTTAAAGATTTTGCACTCACAATGGACAAAATGACAGAGCAAGCAACAAACAATTTCTTTTCAGGATATTTGTTTTTTTTGTCACGCCATACCACCTAAATCATAAAGGAAGATAACTACATATCAGAATGCTGATTTTCTCCAAACGTCTGTAAAACTGAGGTGCCCCCCCAAATCTTCCGGAAGATATCCCAACACAAATGCGCCGATCCAGAGACGACCAAAGAAGACTTCCTTCCATGCTGTAGGCAACAGCAACAAAAATATACAAACATACATGTGTACCAACACACACATGTACACACACACATACCCCAATCTGCAGGCGTCACACCCATGCACACACAGAAACAGAACAAGGCAGTCTGTACCACCCCCCTAGTGTAACACTGACCTTCTGTTTGGGCGCCACTCGGGCGAACACCCTGGTGTTGGGCAGCAGGAGTCGGAACAGTCGGACGTTGCCGGACTGCAGGAACGCCAGTGCCTGCCACACAACACTTCATCAGCATCTGTCCCTTTGGAACATGAAGAGAACAGCCGTCTCAGGTTATAACCAGGCATGGGAATTGACTGAAAGGGAAAACTCTGAAATCTAGGGGGTCCGGGGGCATGCCCCCCCGGAAAATTTTTTTTTTCAAGATCAAAATCTGTGCAATCTGGGCTATCCTGACTTCATTTTTATGGATTTAAGAACGTAAAAAAAAATAGAAGTAAATTAGCATTAATACAACAAACAAAAACAATTTTTACACAAAATGTTTTTATTCAGTTCTATGAGTTTATCTCCAGCTGACTACAAAGATCACACAGGCTCAAAAAACAAATAAAACAAACAACAAAAACAAAACAACAATCAACCAACCCAACCAATCCAAACAATCACCAATCAACCAACCTACCAACTGGTCAACCAACCAAACAAGAAACACCCCCACACACACAAAAGAAAAGTTAAGCCTGCACACATTCACTTGAAACTGGTTACAGACACTGGCACCAGGCATTACCTCTAGAGCTGAGGCAAGCATCTCTGAAGAGAAAACAGGAAGGTATTTGAAGTTTACTGCTGAGAAGACTGTCAAATATCCACTCCCATTTCCATTTATTTGGGCACTTGTCTTCGAACGGATCGCCGAAGTTTACCACACGACCAAGGCACGCCATGTTGAAAACTCGCCTGTTCAAAGTTTGCGCATGCGCAGAAAGTCATGACATTCACAAATTTGGGCTGCCCGCGAGAGTTAATAGCTGCTGTTGCTGGCGATTCGGGTAACTGAGGTAGGCGTTCGCAGCACGCAAACACAGTACGCTCGCGTTCCGCAATAGTCTCGATCGTCCATACCCAAACTTCCGTGAGAACGAGAACAGAGAACGAGATAACGCTCGCGTTAGTATAACTTGGTCTAGGCCAGCCGAGACTAGTTCAGCAACAGCTAAAACCGGTGCTTTATATTTTTTGCACCCCAGATTTTTTTTTTCGCGGACGCAATTTCGTTTTCGCGGAAAGCAAATTTTACTGCCGCGGAAATCAGCGTTCTCGCTGACAATTCCCATGCCTGATAACTGACCCAAATGCACCTCAACACTGCCGGAATGAACGACCAGACCACAGCAGTCAACACATCCACACTGCAAAATGTGTATTACTACCTGCCAACCCTCTGCAGTCAGAATCAGGAAGCAGGTGTATTACTACTGCCAACCCTCTGCAGTCAGAATCAGGAAGCAGGGGACGAAGGGGTGGGGTGGACTGAAGAGGGGGGAGGGGGCAGTCCGACTTTTGACTGAAAGCGTTTCTAACACACCACACCCCTCCCCCCCAACCCTTATGCTTCAGTTGATAAAAGAAGAAAGGCCTTCAAAATCAGGCTTTTGCTCATAGGTCCTTGAAAAGACACTGCATATTCCGTACATCTAATAGCCAACATCCACCTAACATCACGTGTCATTTATTTTGCAACACTTTACATTCCCGTTAAAAAAGAAATGATACACCCCCCCCCCCCCCCCCCCCCCTAAACACTACATTTTCAAACAAAAGGTTGAAATTCTGAATTTGTACATTAAATTCGGGAGTTGGGGAGTAACTGACTCATAGAAATTCCAGACAAATTCTGGATGGCTGGTAGCTATGGCGTATGCCCATGACAGGAATCACATGAAGAAACAATGACGGCTCTGTGTAAGAGCTCATGTAAGTGATGGAAGCACGGTCCATGGTTTGTCTCAACATCTATGTGACTGCTGTGTTGTGTCGACACACTCCCTCAGGCTCTGTCCCTCAACCATCCGACACAGCCGCACCCAGGCTGTCTCCCTTCACTGCCAGTCCCCCGCTGTTCACTGACCTCTCCAGTGAGGCACAGGTCGTATTTCGGAATGATGTCTCGGCGAAGACTGGACGTGTCCAAAGGCTCGATGATGGAGTCGTCGATGCTCTGCCAGTGCCACTCTGAATCTGTCACATGAAAGGTCAAAGGTTAAGAGTCGCACATCCTCACGGCTGTAAGGGGCAGTGAATTATCAGAGCTTCACTGTGTCCTGGTGAGGCATGATGGAAGGTCGAGCCCAACCCTGTCTTCAGCTTTTCCTGAAAGGACTAAGTACCACTTCACTGCTACGTAGGCAGAAGAAAGTTCTTCAAGCTGAGAATACTTCACCCCACCAGTGAGTAAAGCCTGCGACTGTCAGCTTTGTGGCTGAACATGCCAACCATTTGATAGCAGGACCTCTGTGACATGACAAACAAAAATTCACAGAGTACTAAACACAAACACGCACTCACACACACACATATACACGCACACACACACATATACACGCACACACACACACACGCATGCACATACACACACACACACACACACACACACACACACACACACACACACACACACACACACACACACACAGCATTTCCTCCTGACTGTTTAATTGACCTCTGACTAGACCTGGGCTGGTTACATTACCGTCCACTCACTTGCCTTCCCCTGACCAGCAAGATTCCATTTGGGATACCTTGTGACTGATGAGGTGACCGCTGGCAGGCTGAATGTCTACAGCCACCAAATGCAATACCACACAAGCTTTCGTTTCAAGGATGGTTCTCGGGAGGCGTCCGGGAGCCTCTCTCTCTTTCTTCCTTTTTTTTTTCCCTCTCTTTCTTTCATCTTTCTGTTTACATACGGAGTGAAATGTCACCACGCCAAACACTAGTACACGAATAAACCCCGACGCCCTGTACCTAAACATTCAAGTCAGTAAGAAAACGTCCATTAGAAGCAATACAACATACAGACTTCATTGGTGCATGAACTGAAAAAAAAAAGGGAAAACAGGAGGATGGAGCACCCCCCCCCCCCCCAAAAAAAAAAAAGAACAACAACAAACGGAGGTTGGAGGACGAAAAAAAAACCCAGAAAAAAAAGCCATACATGGAAACAACCTTCCCAGGGGAGTGAACTCTGGTGTAGGGAAAGAGGGTGGGGGTGGGGAATATGGAACACTGGAGGGATGGGACTGAAGGACCAATCCAGAACTACACTGACACACCCAAAACAAAAAAACAACAAACATGTTTCGACAAGAAATGAAAATCCAACACCAATACCGATACTGGATGCCAGCAGGATTCGACACGGCAACCTCTGACTGCGACTCTGACTGTGCATTTTCCACAACCTACACTGGCGGCCGACGTCGCATGAAGAGGCGGGCCAGTAAGAAGGAAAAGAAGCCAAGGCACTTGCCCAGTCCGTTGGGTGGGGCGAGGTGAGGGTGAGGGTGAGGGTCATGTTGGGTGGGGTGGGGCGAGGGTGAGGGTCATGTTGGGTGGGGTGAGGGTGAGGGTGAGGGTCATGTTGGGTGGGGTGAGGTGAGGGTGAGGGTCATGTTGGGTGGGGTGAGGGTGAGGGTCATGTTGGGTGGGGCGAGGTGAGGGTGAGGGTCATGTTGGGTGGGGCGAGGTGAGGGTGATGGTCATGTTGGGTGGGTGAGGGTGAGGTCATGTTGGGTGGGGTGAGGGTGAGGAGGTCATGTTGGGTGGGGTGAGGTGAGGGTGAGGGTCATGTTGGGTGGGGTGAGGTGAGGGGTCATGTTGGGTGGGGCGAGGTGAGGGTGAGGGTCATGTTGGGTGGGGTGAGGTGAGGGTGAGGGTCATGTTGGGTGGGGGGGTGAGGGTGAGGGTCATGTTGGGCGGGTGGGTGAGGGTCATGTTGGATGGGTGAGGTCATGTTGGTGGGTGAGGTGAGGGTGAGGTCATGTTGGGTGGGTGAGGGTGAGGGTCATGTTGGTGGGGCGAGGTGAGGGTGAGGGTCATGTTGGGTGGGGTGAGGTGAGGGTGAGGGTCATGTTGGGTGGGGCGGGGTGAGGGTGAGGGTCATGTTGGGCGGGGTGAGGGTGAGGGTCATTTGGGGGTGAGGCATGTTGGGTGGGTGAGTGAGGGTGAGGGTCATGTGGGTGAGGTGAGGGTGAGGGTCATGTTGGGTGGGGCGAGGTGAGGGTGAGGGTCATGTTGGGCGGGGGTGAGGGTGAGGGTCATGTTGGGCGGGGTGAGGGTGAGGTGAGGGTCATGTTGGCTGGGGCGGGGTGAGGAGGTGAGGTCATGTTGGGTGGGCGGGGTGAGGGTCATGTTGGCGGGTGAGGTGAGGTGAGGCATGTTGGGTGGGGCGGGTGAGGGTCATGTTGGGCGGGGGAGGTGAGGGTGAGGTCATGTTGGGTGGGCGGGGTGAGGGTGAGGGTCATGTTGGCGGGGTGGGGTGAGGGTGAGGGTCATGTTGGCTGGGGCGGGGTGAGGTGAGGGTGAGGTCATATTAGCAGAGGAAAGAAGCCAAAGGCACTTAGCAGTGTTGGCGGGGTGAGGTGAGGGTGAGGTCAATTAGCAGAGGAAAGAGCGAGGCACTTACCCATCTGTTGGGCGGGGGTGAGGTGAGGGTCATGCTTGCGCGGGGCCGGCACGTGCAGCTGTCAGTGGTGTCCTGATCATGCCCCGAACAACAACCACAGTTCTTTATAGCACAACTTCTCTCCCTTCCCAAAGTAACTTTTCACCAAAACACCTAGGACTGGAAACAGTCCTGAACACACAGTCCTCAACTCCTTTATCACAACCTTCTCCTCCTTCTCTCAGCTCTCTTCCCTACTTAACTTTTCACAGAAATACCTAGGACTGGAAACAGTCCTGAACACACCACAGTCCTCAACTCCTTTATCACAACCTTCTCCTCCTTCTCTCAGCTCTCTTCCCTACTTAACTTTTCACAGAAATACCTAGGACTGGAAACAGTCCTGAACACACCACAGTCCTCAACTCCTTTATCACAACCTTCTCCTCCTTCTCTCAGCTCGCTTCCCTAATTAACTTTTCACCGAAATACCTAGGACTGGAAACAGTCCTGAACACACCACAGTCCTCAACTCCTTTATCACAACCTTCTCCTCCTTCTCTCAGCTCGCTTCCCTAATTAACTTTTCACCGAAATACCTAGGACTGGAAACAGTCCTGACACCACAGTCCTCAACTCCTTTATCACAACCTTCTCCTCCTTCTCTCAGCTCGCTTCCCTAATTAACTTTTCACCGAAATACCTAGGACTGGAAACAGTCCTGAACACACCACAGTCCTCAACTCCTTTATCACAACCTTCTCCTCCTTCTCTCAGCTCGCTTCCCTAATTAACTTTTCACCGAAATACCTAGGACTGGAAACAGTCCTGAACACCACAGTCCTCAACTCCTTTATCACAACCTTCTCCTCCTTCTCTCAGCTCGCTTCCCTAATTAACTTTTCACCGAAATACCTAGGACTGGAAACAGTCCTGAACACCACAGTCCTCAACTCCTTTATCACAACCTTCTCCTCCTTCTCTCAGCTCTCTTCCCTACTTAACTTTTCACAGAAATACCTAGGACTGGAAACAGTCCTGAACACACCACAGTCCTCAACTCCTTTATCACAACCTTCTCCTCCTTCTCTCAGCTCGCTTCCCTAATTAACTTTTCACCGAAATACCTAGGACTGGAAACAGTCCTGAACACCACAGTCCTCAACTCCTTTATCACAACCTTCTCCTCCTTCTCTCAGCTCGCTTCCCTAATTAACTTTTCACCGAAATACCTAGGACTGGAAACAGTCCTGAACACCACAGTCCTCGGGTCCTTTATCACAACAATCTTTATTATCTCTCGGCTCTCTTCCCCAACTAACTTTTCACACGAAAAACCTAGGACTGAAAACACAGCTCTGAACGAGCAGTGAGGAAAAGAAATGCAAGCCAACACATTCCTCCATCCTTAGACACACCGACCTGGCACAGATTTACAGAGGTAAAACAACATTTGCTTTGATGTTCTGTCCCAGAATAATTCTATCATGAAAAAATTTAGAGGTAAAAGAACATTTGCGTTGCTACTCTGTCCCCAAACAATTCTATGATGATGAAAACAAACAATGATTTATAAAGACATCAAATAAGTAAAAAAAAAAAAAAATCCTTTTTCTGATGCTACTGTCACACCATAATAGAAAAAAAAAAGGTAAAGACATAACAACAAAGCAAACAGCGCACTTCAATTCAAAAGAACAAAACCAGATCAAGAAAAGAAAGAAAAAAAAAAAAAAAACCTCTTCCACTCACAGCATGCGACGAGTGCAGAATCTCCTTGATGGCTGCCTTGGAGTCGGACTTCAGGGGGCAGGAGATGATGACGAACCCCGCGAACGTCAAGTTGCGCTCCACCTGGTCACGCACCAGCTCCCGGACCTGCCAACAGTCAGACGCCCGTCAACACCAAGCATCACTCCCCATTCCATTCCAAACACAGGCAAACAGTAAACAAAGAAGCAAACAAACAAACAACAGAAAGGCAAACGACGCTCCTGACCTCTGTCACTGTTGAGGCTGAAAAAGCAGTCCTGCAGTTCTACTACGTTTACAAGTTTGTTGGGGGGGTGGGGGGTGGGGGGGGGGGGGGGGGTTCGTAGTGGACTTTCATCCTTCAACTGCCATCCAGTCAAGTCGGATTATTATTTTGGGGTTCAGCTGATCACAATAGCCACGTTAGACTGTTAACGGCCTTTGCACAGAACTTCCAATCAGAACAGGGCGTGCACACGTGTGAGACTTCTCTGTGTGGCCCATGCTTTGATGACATGAATCCACCCACCTGTTGATGGGTCAGCATTCCAATCTCCTTGTAACCAAGGGCCAGCACTCTCGCCCCTCTTCTCGCCATGGCCAGGTACACCTCTTCGTAATTGTTCGGAACGCTCTCGAACTGAAACACAGCAGTTTGACATCAGACGTGATTAATTCACACACACAAAGCACACTCACAGGTCTGTACATGCATGCACTCATCCGATGCAGCACACCGATCCGAACACAGGGGTGGTTCCATGAGATTTCCCTGCACTCTGAGGGACACTGCCTGGCATCATGATCTGCAGTAGATAAAGGTAATGTTGCTAATAGCCCAGCCCACCTCAACAGGCCATATCAGGGCTGCCACCGCGTTGAAGTCAACTCACAGACTACAAAAAAGAAAGAGAAAAAAATCACACAACTCTTTGAATACACCTTCTATAAACACACCATAAACTTCATTAAAAATCTTTCTTCCGTAAAATTCTAGATCAGATGATAAATGTTAATCTCTTTCAGAAACTCAAAGATCACGTCAGGTGGGTCATCTCTGACCAAGGTTTTCATGGAGCATGCTGTAAAATGTTAAAGTTTCACATCATGCAAGTCCCAATATCTAACCTCGGCCAGCCATTGCACCAAGTCAGTGAAGAAGAACAAAAATCAATGACCAATTTCAGACATCGTGTCTTCTAACTGGTAACTGATCACAATATTGCAGAAGAGTGGTCGGTGAAACATGTTGGTCATCAATGACATCTGCTTCCATCCTGTGGGCATTTGTGGCAGTTTTGTCACCATCCAATACACTGAATGACCATTAAAACTGAACAAAATTCAACAAAGGTGATAAAAGTACAGCAAAGCCTAGGCACGACTGTTCAGAGCAAGTTACTTAGTTTTGAGAGGCAGGGGGAGTTTACAGCTCGCCCGCAGCTGCAGAGGCCAAGCCGTGAATGCAGGTCAGGGAAAGGGGTGTTTTTCTGCAGGCTGCTTCCCACCAGCCAGCTAACCGTGCTGTACTCGGCGAACTGAATGTCATCTGTGCATAGTCGGTCTGGCAGCAATGTGTTCGGCATTCTTGAGCGGCCATTACAAATGGGGCTGTCGGTTTGATAATTAGTGGTTGTCATGAAAAATGTAATATATCTGCACTCTTGAGATGACTGAATTGGCAAATTCCTGACAATTCTTTTAATATCAAACTCGACTAGGTTTATTTTCCTGTACATAGCATAGATACGGCATGAAAGCTTGTACGCAAGTGGTCAGGCAATATTAGAACAATGACAACACACACAAAATTGTGCCAAAATAACGTCATCACTTTCTGGGTATCTAATTTTCCCTAGTTAACTAGTACACAAGTTTGATACATGCCTCTGCTCGGACTACAACAACAAAAATGTTGGATCAAAAATGTGTAAGCCTTGTATGTTCGCCCTTTCACTAAGTGTCTTGCACAGGACGGAAAACTAAAGCTGTGTAGGAGCTGGCACCTCTGCCACTCACAAACTTTTTCTCATATGCTACAACACTCTCACCCACCCTGTCACATACTCATCAACAATCTCCCCATCTTTCACTCCACTCACCCCATCTTTTGGTTCTGCATTTTCCCAAACACAGACAGCAAGCGCATAAAGAGGGACATGAATCACAATCAGCCATGCACATACATGACGTGGGGAGCAGAACACAACACGTACACACACACACCAATCATCACACTCACCTGAATTTTCCCATGATCACCCAGCCTTTCACCTCGTTCAACATGCCTTTCCCTCCACTCATCCCATCATTCGCCATGCTCACCACACCTTCCACCCCTGTCATCCTGTCTCCACCCCACTCACCATATCTTTGAGCGTTTCGGGTGCCCCCTTCACGGTGGCCATGTAGTGGGTTTCCGTGGAGCCTGCAGGGGTGTGGCCCACGATGACAGACATGCGCTTCAGGGCGCTGGAGAAGTGGAACCGATGGAAGATCTTCAGACCGTGGCTCCCCCTTCTTAGTGGTACCACCGCCTCTCCTGAACATCACCCAATCCAGCCTCACTCAAGGGCAAAATTAATAAGCTACTGCCATCTTCTTTCTTCTTTACAGTACACATCATGTGACCACAGCTGACTGGACAAACATCTCAGAAAGCGGAGCAGGGTGTAGGAACACGGTACTCGTTAGGACAGGTAAGACTGATGACATGAAAATTCAAAACAAACTGTGACCACTTTTCTGGGAATCAAAACTGATCACATTCAATCTCTTGTGTGTGTGTTTTTTTTTATTGATCACAGAGATAAGACACAGTGAGGATTTACATTATTGGTTTACTGAACTATTTCCCATCCTGTACTAAACAAGTTCTGCTATTATATTTTTGTTTTGTTTGTATGGTTTTTTTTTTTGTCTGTTTTTTTAAAAAGAACAAAATCAGACAAATCAAAATGTTAAAATGAACAAAACCACAAATATGGGGCATTGGTTTTCTGCTCTTACTCAAACATCCTACACATTAAATACAGACACACACACACACAGTGATTATTAATCTTTCTACTACCAACTTTTATCACACATGTTCATAACTATCAAAACAATTTTTTAGAGTGCAAACGGATGAACCTGGTGGAGCCAACAATTCTTGGAAAGCAAAAAAAAGTCATCTTGAAAGAAGGGGTGGGGGTGGGGGGGGGGGGGGGGTGGCAGTTAGGTAAAGACTTTTCTCATTCTAAGATTATGGTGGTGTCTGAAAGTCAATAGAAAGAGACCTCAGACTCGTTGATAGAGGATGGGGTGACACTACCAGACTGGCTGGGGACCGTGCACAGCCTGACTGCCTCATGAGTCGCAAGACGCGGGAGCATCTAAGTCTAAGTAAGTAAAGTCATCATCAGACACAGCATCTTTGTACTGTGGGGAACTGTCCTGCACACATGTAAAGCGAATACTGAACTCACATTAGGTCATGCGCATCTGCAACCACCCAATTTTGTTTGGGTTTTTTTTTTATTCCGTTCCTCCCCCTCCCCCCTTTTTATTTCTGCTTTTTTTTTTTTTTTCAAAAGTAATAACATTTAGTACAAAATATTCATCTACCACGTACCAAGTTCTCAAATACGTAATTTTTTTTCTAAAATCAGTATTGGTTGGCAGTTATGAACTGGGGAACCGTTTGGAAAAGAAAAAAAAAAGTAACAAAATGTTTTTCATTTCAAATCGAAGCACACTGAAAATAGTGCCCACAGGAACTGAATCAGACGGCTCCAAACGCTGCATGTTAACACTCGACCCCTCACAGATAATCCATATGGAAATGCAGAGCTTAACTCTGGAATGGCAGAGAACATACAGAACTTGGTCAACTTGCGTATGACAGAGAACATACAGAACTTGGTTAACTCTGGAATGACAGAGAACATACAGAACTTGGTTAACTCTGGAATGACAGAGAACATACAGAACTGGGTTAACTTGGGTATGACAGAGAACATACAGAACTTGGTTAACTCTGGAATGACAGAGAACATACAGAACTGGGTTAACTTGGGAATGACAGAGAACATACAGAACTGGGTTAACCCTCTTGTACTCAGTTTCTCTGACTGCAAACTTCCCCTAGATTTCAGATTCTTTTACAGGTTTCAGCCTAAAAATGGGTATGTGTGATTATTAACTTATGGGGAATGTATGTGAACTGCTAGGAGAAAGAAAATTGGCAGACAGTTTCAGAAGAGCATGCACTTCACTTTGAACTCTATTTTGTCTGTCTTAGAGATATAGGTCGTGTCACTGTCACCAAATTGTCACCAGACACGTGACATTTTATGATGACAATCAAGTTCACAGCATGCAAGCATGCGCAGTCACCATGCTGATGCAGGCTGTTAGTGTAAGATGAAACCTGAGGCCTACCTGACGTAAACCATCTGCTGCCTGGCAGTACAGGTCCCACTGGTTGTCCCACCAATGTCATGCAAAACTTGTCACATGTCACACACAATACTATAAAAGAGGGTCAGGTGCGCCCTTTGCAGCTTGTTTTTGTCTTGTATACCCGTTTCTTTCATCAGTAGCAGTCTTAAAAAACAAAGAGGAACAAACAAAACGAAAAAAACAAGTGGTGTAGCAGTGTCAGGTAACGAGTGAGCCGGCCCAGTGGGTTCCTGAAACTGATGCACCCCTGCCGTGCCGTGTGTCGCGGGCCGCCATTTTGTCTGAAGCGCTGCCAGTGGAACATTGTATTCCGGGTCGCTTTGCACTTCACCGTCTTCTTCAACACTACTACCTACTTCTATATCACTTTCATTCTCCATTTTTCTTTCAAATGTCTCCACTTCTACAATAATTTTATCTAACTCCTCTTGCGAGTGGTCGACCATCTCGTCGTCGTTCGTAGCAGACGCGAAAGCCGCCATTGTGAAAGTCGGTCGGTTTCATTCACAAACTTACTCGCTGTGTTTGCCCCTTTTCTCAATGAACACGCGCGGTTCCATCACCCCAAAATAGTGCCAACACATGATTGGACCATGCCTGAGTCTTCCTAGTTACTCTCTGTGACTCTGCGTGTCTACACACGTGATAACTGCGTGATGGAAAATTCCTACGGACAGATCCCGGTAGCTCCCGGTACGGGAAGAACAGGCGCCTGAAGTTAACTCCCGGATTCTCCCGTTGCAAGTATAAGAGGGTTAAGGGGAATGACAGAGAACATACAGAACTGGGTTAACTTGGGAATGACAGAGAACATACAGAACTGGGTTAACTTGGGAATGACAGAGAACATACAGAACTGGGTTAACTCTGGAATGACAGAGAACATACAGAACTTGGTTAACTTTGGAATGACAGAGAACATACAGAACTTGGTTAACCTGGGTATACCAGAGAACGCACAGAACTTGGTTAACTTTGGAATGACAGAGAACATACAGAACTTAGTTAACTTTGGAATGACAGAGAATATGCAGAACTCGGTTAACTTGGGTATGACGAGACAAAATACAGAACTTGGTTAACTCTGGAATGACACAGAACATACAGAACTTGGTTAACTTGGGTATACCAGAGAACATACAGAACTTGGTTAACTTGGATATACCAGAGAACATACAGTACTTGGTTAACTTGGGCATGACGAGACAAAATACAGAACGAGCTTAACTTTGGGACGACAGAGAACATACAGAACTTGGTTAGCTTGGGCATGACATTATTCATAGCAGTAGGGCGTCAGGGGAGGCAAAGAAAGCAGAACGGGGATGTGTGAGCTTTCCCTTGAAGCAGCGTACACACCAGCGTCGCGCCCAGCGCAGCACACACTCACCCTTGGTGAGGTTCCACTCCACGGCTCGGAGCGTGGCCTTCTCCAGCGGGTCGCCCACCATCTCCTCCTCCAGCTGCACCAGGGAGTGACAGGTGGCCAGCACCTGAACCGTGCGTAGCGGCGCCTCCACCGCCGACATGATCTCCGTCCCCTTCCTGTCGACCCCCGACCCCCACCCGCGACCACATCGCATCGTAGTGTTAGCAATAGGGAAACCATCATCATGATTAAAAAAACAAAAAACAAATAAAGACAATTTGAAACCTTTTTTGTTGTTGTTGTTCAGCTGACCCATCTTCTTCGTGGTGAGGAAAACGTGGGGAAAAAAAAATCATACTGATTTCAGAGGAGCACAGACCACCACTGAGCTCAAACTGACCTACACCATGGATCTACATCATGGATCTTCACCATGGCTCTGCGTCATGGATCTTTACCATAGATCCTCACCATAGATCCTCACCATTGATCTGCATTATGGATCCTCATTAACAAACAAAATGCATAAACTCCTCAGCAAAGATCAAAAGAGGGGGAAAAGGAAAAAAAAAAAAAGAAACTTTAAAGATGGCTGAAGTAAAGAAAATCAGAAAACGGATAAAGGCAAAGAAACCCAAGAGACAGGAAGAAAAAAAGGATCCACACTGAACGCAGTGCAAGAAAACGAGCATCAAGCTTCATGGGGGAATTTGTACATGATCATGAATTTGCAGGTTCCAGATTAAGACTCAACACACACTATTGAGACGAGCATATTCATTTATCAATGTTGTTTAGGAAGGAGGGGGGGGGGGGGGGGGGGGGGGGGGGGAGAAGGGAGGGGTTCATTGACTTTGGAGAAAGAAGACGAATAAGTTAACAAGATTATGCCCATTTGCACAGGCTCCCATGCACGCATGCTCACCACACACAAACCATACCACACACACACACACACAAACCATACCACACACACAAACCATAACACACACACACACACACATGTACACACACATACAAACCATACCACACACACACACACACGCACGCACACACACACACAACCATACCACACACACACACACAAACCATACCACACACACACCAACCATACCACACACACACACACACATGTACACACACACAAACCATACCACACACACACCAACCATACCACACACACACACATGTACACACACACAAACCATACCACACACACACACACAAACCATAACACACACACACACACAACCATACCACACACACACACACACAACATATACACACACATACAAACCATACCAACACACACACACACAAACCATACCACACACACACACACACAAACCATACCACACACAAAACATGTACACACACATACAAACCATACACACACACACACACACACACACACACACACACACACACACACACACACACACACGCACGCACACACACACACCAACCATACCACACACACACACACAAACCATACCACACACACACCAACCATACCACACACACCAACCATACCACACACACACACACATGTACACACACACACAAACCATACCACACACACACACACCAACCATACACACACACACACACACACACACACACACACACACACACACACTCAAGGAAGCAGAAAAAAAAATCACATGTTTACCCTAAACCCGTGACACCTTCGACGACGAGGTTGTCGCTGGTCAGTGTCCCCGTCTTGTCGAAGCAGCAGATGTCGATCTTCCCCGCAAAGGGAATCCTGAACGGCTCAGTACAGTACACATCTGCAACACACAGGGAAGCCTTTCGCTGCAACACACAACAATGACAGAAGGGAGGCACGGTATACTCTTCTTCTGTCTGGGACTTTCACATGGGGCGGTTACAGATCTCTACTTCTTTATAGCTCTTTAACTTCCACATGGTGGGGGGGGGGGGGGGGGGGGGGGTTACAGATCTCTACTTCTCTTCAACTTCCACTGGGGGGTTACAGATCTCTACTTCTCTTCAACTTCCACATGGGGGGGTTACAGATCTCTACTTCTCTTCAACTTCACATGCGGGGTTACAGATCTCTACTTCTTTATAGCTCTTCAACTTCCACATGGGGGGTTACAGATCTTACTTCTTTATAGCTCTTCAACTTCCACATGCGGGGTTACAGATCTCTACTTCTTTATAGCTCTTTAACTTCCACAGGGGGGGGTTAAGATCTCTACTTCTTTATAGCTCTTCAACTTCAACATGGGGGGGGGGGGGGGGGGGGGGGTGGTTATAGATCTCTACTTCTTTATAGCTCTTCAACTTCCAATGGGGGGTTACAGATCTCTACTTCTTTATAGCTCTTCAACTTCCACATGGGGGGTTACAGATCTCTACTTCTTTATAGCTCTTCAACTTCCACAGGGGGGTTACAGATCTCTACTTCTTTATATCTTCAACTTCCACATGGGGGGTTACAGATCTCTATTTCTTTATAGTTCTTCAACTTCCACATGGGGGGTTACAGATTTCTACTTCTTTATAGTTCTTCAACTTTCACATGGGGGGTTACAGATCTCTACTTCTTTATAGTTCTTCAACTTCCACATGGGGGGTTACAGATCTCTACTTCTTTATAGTTCTTCAACTTCCACATGGGGGGTTACAGATCTCTACTTCTTTATAGTTCTTCAACTTCCACATGGGGGTTACAGATCTCTACTTCTTTATAGTTCTTCAACTTCCACATGGGGGGTTTACAAATCTCTACTTCTTTATAGCTCTTCAACTTCCACATGGGGGGTTAAGATCTTACTTCTTTATAGCCAGACCTGTTTACCCCCAAATGTCTTGGAGTAGCTGAGATAGTTTCTTAGACCCTTTCACCCAAGAAGGCTGTCCAGAGTGTCATCAGCCATGCTGGCTCTCTGTTCAGTTTTGTTCTTCGCACACAGGAGAAAATCCTCTCACAATGTGCGGGGCTGTGTGGAATTGTTAAAATTCCCTCATCACCAGTGACAAATCACTAAGGCCCCTCCTGCAGCAACCCGATACTGTTCCAGATGGCATCCAAGCGCAGT
>CM031625.1:8000173-8007673 GCA_018398815.1 Conus ventricosus | reverse complement strand
ACAGGACAGGTATAATAATACTCTACATTTTCTTTTAGGTCTTCACAAGGGAGGCATAGTTCTCAACTTCTGTCTGTCTTCCACAAAAGGTATAGTCTCGACATCTTCCTGCATTCCACAGCAGAGGTTTTAACAGCCCACATCTTCCTGTTGGCCTCAAGGGAGGTACAACACACTATATCTTTCTCTTCCACAAGACAGGGAAAGTTCTCACTTCTTTCTGTCTTCTGCAAGAGAGGTATGGTACTTTACATCTTTGTCATCCACACGAAAGTAGTAGGACTCGACACTTTTCTCCGTTTTTCCAAAAGGGAAGCATAGTATTCTACATCTTTCTCGATCTTTCACAATGGAGTACTCTTCATCTTCCCAGGACTTTCAACACATGAGGTATGTAACCTACAACTTTTCAGGGTCTCTGCAAAGGAGATAGTTATCATTTTGTAGTTGTTGTTGCAACAAATGAGGTGTGGTAGGCTATCTATCTGTCTCCTCCACATAAAATTGGGAAACAAAGGCCGGTTTCCTTTGTAGGCATGAGATGTGAAGCGACGCAAGTCATTCAAATCAGGCACATCCTCAACATGATATCAAGTGGACATGCATATTCCTAGCTGCCAACCACGTTTCTTTTTGCCTTCCATTCCCCCCACTCCCCTTCCTACTCTGCTTCTTCCTTTTGCCATCTGAATCAGGCAGAAAGAGGCACTTGGAGGGTCAGAGAATACTGACACAGCTTGGTGAGGGCCAGCAGGGAGGTGTTGACGGCCAGCGACAACTCGATGGGCAGCTCAGGGGGGACCACTGACGTCAAGATCAGCGTGCACTCCAGGAATAGCTTGTAGCGGTTCCGGTTGGGGTTCTCCGTCCCTGCCAGCAGAGAATCGGCCGATGAGTGCGTCTGGTTATAGCGTGATACACACAGTTTTTCTCAAAAGTTTATCACCATCAACCAGTTCGTTCATCATCTGTCAGACGTCGATCTGTCAACTGAATCGCTCGTTCAATTGTTTGTCGGCCGACTCTTCCGAGTCCATATTTGTGATAATTGTAACTAAAACAAAAGGCACTGATGCCAACAAAAAACAACAATAAGTAACAAATAAAAGAAATGAATGAATGACATTTATTTGTCAACAGGTCCACACATGAAGGACAGAACCCTGTGACTAAATCATACTGTGGAAAAAACTGTTAAGGAAAAGAAGCAACAACTCATTTCCATGATGTTATCCAGCACACTCTTCTAGAGAAATACAACTGAACCCAGCTCAAACAATCTTCAGCACATTATCAATACATAACCTCAAACAATCTTCAGCACATTATCAATTACATAACCTCAAACAATCTTAAGCACATTATCAATACATAACCTCAAACAATCTTCAGCACATTATCAATACATAACCTCAAACAATATTAGCTAAAAAAAAAAACCTTACTTGTCAATACAGTGAAAAAGGAAAATGAAAAAAACAGACATCCAATCCAAAGATGTGACCATGACCCGTCCTGACCTTTGATCCAGACGTAACTGGCCGCGATGATGGCGAAGACGAGGAGAAACATGATGAAGAAGAAGGTCTCCAGGTTGTTGGCGGTGACCCGTTTGACCCCAAACAGGATGGTGCGCAGTAGTTTCCCCCTGCGACGTGTTGAAGCTGTGGCGCAGAACGTAGGCTATACAGCCGTTGTCCCCCGCTGGGGAAAAGACGGAAACAGAAAAGACTTTATTCACAGTTCTTCTAATTGTAGCCATGGTGCAGAACGTAGGCTATACAGCCATTGTCCCCGCTGGGAAAAAGACGGAAACAGAAAACAAGTTTATTCACAGTTCTTCTAATTGTAGCTAGGGTGCAGAACGTAGGCTATACAGCCATTGTCACCTGCTGGGAAAAGACGGAAACAGAAAAGAGTTTATTCACAGTTCTTCTAATTGTAGCCATGGTGCAGAACGTACGCTATACAGCCGTTGTCACCTGCTGGGAAAGACGGAAACAGAAAAAAGTTTATTCACAGTTCTTACTATCATAGCCCAGCCCACCACACAGCCCTTTCAGGGATGTCAACAGGTCATGTCCCGAAAATGATACAAAACTATAAAAACAATTAATGACATGGTATCTATACTGTTGTTGTTCATCCACTGAATTGATGAGGACTACTTCAGTCATCTGGGGTTTGAGGGGGGGGGGGGGGGGGGGGGGGGATGAGATGATTTGTGGATACGCAGGTGGCTGATCAAGCCGATGTGTGGGGGGGAGGCGGGGGGGGACAACCTAACTCATGCCGTCTGGGCCTTTTCAAATGTAGTGTATGTGTATGTTCTCCATTACATGTATTTGTTGTATGATGAATGTTATAGGATTAAGTGTTTGCAGTGATACTTGAAAAATAAGTGAATGTCACACTGTAGGATTAGGTTTTGTTTGTTATTGTAGTAATAGTATTTGTAGCTAGGTGTAGGGTGTTACTATTGTATATGAGAAGGGTGAATGTAGTATGACTTTGTAAAGCGCTTAGAGAAATTCGTTTGATTAAGCGCTATATAAGAAAACCATTATTATTATTACTTTTCAATGAAATTACCATATTTTCTACAAAGAATGAAGTACAAAATTCCAAAAATTTTTGTAGAAGTGTATGTGTTTTCAATGGTTTGTCTTCCAAATATCTGGAGGCGGGGGCAGGAAGGGAGGGGGGACAGAAGGCGTCCATTTCATTTGCACATGCCCTTACACAGCTGAGGATTCTTTTTCGGAGTAGTACTCACCGATCCTGGTTAAAAACATGGCAATGATTATAATTTAAAAATTGGTCCTATCTAGCCCAGAAAACTTTTAAACCTGATTACGGGCATCCCCTTGGGTTTTCAAATTTATCCCTTCGGGGCCAGTTTTTTTTTTTTTTTTTGTTTTTTTTTTTGGATGTTACAGGTCAAGAGAAAAAATTTTTTTTTTTTAAAGCTGGTAAGACAAAACAAGATTTGCTGCACAAATTAGCAGGTGGTTGCCCCTTGGCAAATTCCTTGTAAACGGGGGCCCTCCAAAAGTGAAATTTCTGCTCAAGAATTTCCCTCTCTAGAATTCTCTTCAATTTTTTTTTTTTTCTTCTTCATTTGGGGCACGTCTATCCCAAATAAAAATGTACAAATGCTTTAAAAATGTCCGGGTAAATAGGTCTGAGAACATCAGTGCAAGTTTTAAAAAAAAAAAACCAAAAAAACCCTTTTCCCAAAATTAAAAACAAAGAACTTAGGGAAGGGCAGGACACAAAAAAAAAAAACACGAAAAGCTACGTGGACGGGAAGGGACAGACAAACAGTGAAAAACCGCAGCGGCGCCCCCCCCGGACACTGTAAACATGTCCCCTCCTGGCCCCCACATGACAAAAACCCTTTGACTGGCATTTTCAAAATTTTGTGCCAGACCAAAAAAAAAAAGACAAAAAACCTGAAAGGAGATTTCCAGGTTT
Source organism: Conus ventricosus (assembly GCA_018398815.1). Taxonomy (NCBI): domain Eukaryota; kingdom Metazoa; phylum Mollusca; class Gastropoda; order Neogastropoda; family Conidae; genus Conus; species Conus ventricosus. Next base: position 8,004,196 of record CM031625.1, on the reverse strand, counting down.
GGACGGGAAAACAGTCCACGGGGACAGAACAAAATTTAAGGTTTGAAGACAAGAAGAAGCAAAAAAAGGGGGAAGAAAAAAGAACCCACAAAAAAACACAGGGACAGAAAGAAGGAACTTATTGTTTAACAGGGCCCCGGGAAAGCGGGGAAGTTGTTTAACCCACCCTGTTTACCCAAAAATGGGACAAAAAACTCTTTAAACCCTAAAACCCCGGTTTTTCTGGTTTGCAAAAAAATTCCTCCCCTTTCCCTTTCCCTGCAGCCGGAAAAAACCGGGCAGACAACATCCCCCCTTTTCCTTTTCCTGCACCCCCGGGAAAATCGGTTTCGGGGGGTAAGCGTTTAAAACTTCCGCGAGTGGTCATGGGGTACCCCGTCAGGGACCGGGTGCCCCGCGCGGCCGGGGTTTATGAATGGAATGGTTTGCCAGACACCCCCCTTGCAGCATGGGAAAAAGTAGTCGCCGCTCTATTTGGTTTGGTTTGCTACTCCCACACAGGGGCTTTCTCACTTTACCTTTTTTTTTCTTTTCTCTAAACCCGGAAATAAGGGGAATATGGGATTATAAAAATTTTAAGAACAAGGGGAAAAAGTAATGGTTTTAAAAAAAGGGGAAATAAAAGAGTTAAGGATTTTCCCAAAACCCAAAATAAGGGATTTTTTTTTTTTTTTTTTCCCAAAATAGGGTACTCCACGGAAATTTTTAAAAAAGCACACTGAGCAAAATGGCTCCCCGAAACCCCCCCAAAATCTCGCAGCTGGGGAACTAGGAATGGGCGTTTTCGTCCAATCAAAAAACATTGACACTAAAAGTCCAAAGAGAGAATACGCCCCGAGCTATGTCAATATACCCGTTCCTTAAAATTATGCGGGTCTAGGGAAATAATATTTGGGATTTTTTTTTTTTTCCGCTTTTTCCCCCCATACTTACATTTTTCTCCCAAAACACGAGTAAAAAATTTAACAGCAAAATAAAAATTGTTACAAAGGTCAGTAAAAAAAGCTTCTGGACTTTTCCCCATTGGGACTGGGAAGTTTTTATGATGATGATAAGTTGGAGAGAGGGCCCCCGTGGAAAACCCACGGGGTTGGGAAGTTTCCGAAACTTATGTCCAAAGGTTCGAAATTTTAGTGCTTATAGGGTTTTCTTTTCCAATTCCTTTTTTTACCAAAAAAAAAAAACACCCTTCCCCGACTTACCACCAGGATTGGTTCTTCGGACACCCGTGCCCCAACCCATCATCACCTTTTTAAAACAACCCGTCCCCCCATCATCGTTAAATTTACATCCTCACTGTCACCCCCCCCCCTTACAACACCATTTATCATCATCACCGTTTCCCCCTTATGTGACAAAACACCCTCCTTTTTCATTAATTTAGAATTGTCTTCACGAAAACATCTTCCCCCTTAAAAAACCCCTATGATTATCCCCGTCATTGTGCAAAGGGATCATCCCAAACATAACCCTTTTCAAAACCCCTTTCCATCCCCCCTCTGCCACCCCCCATCCTTCCCCCCAAACGACCCTCACCACCACCATCATCTTATCATCATCCCCCCACCACCTCCTCCCCCCCCATCACCCCATTCCAAACCCCCCCCTTTTCTTCCCCCCCCCCCCACCCTCAAATACTCCCCCCCCCACATCATGATCATGATCTGGTTTAGCCCTTTTTCCCCCCCCCCTTTGTGGCCTGGCGCCGTTTTGGGGGAGGGGTTTTTGCTTTAAACCTTGGTTTTCCCCAAAAAAGAAAGTGCAGTTGCCGTCCATTTCCCGGTCCCGAACGGGGGGGTCCCCTTTCCAAGTCACTGGCTCCTCACCACACCCCCACGCCCACACCCCCCCCCACCTCAAACAAAGGATTCACACTCTCCCCATCACAACAAAGGGTTCACCATCCGACCCCCAAAAAAGGCTTTTACACTCTCTGACCCCACAACAAAAGGGTTTTACAAACCCCTTTACCCCCCAACAAAGGCATTTCCATTTTTCTAACCCCCACAACAAAGGGGATTCACACTCCTTCACTCACAACAAAAGGGATTCACACCCCCCCACCTCACAACAAAAAGGGGTTTACACTCCCGGGGCCCCCCCAACAAAGGCGTTCACAATCCTTCATCACAACAAAAAAGGTCCCCAATCCTTCCCTCCAACCCAAAGGGGTTTTTTACACTCCTTTTAACCCCAAACAAAAGGGATTACATTTCCCCCACCCCCCAAAAAAAGGCATTTACACTCCACCCCCAAAAAAGGGTTCACCTCCCCACCCCACAACCCAAAAATTTTCCCCTCCCTGACCCACAACAAAGGTTTTCACCTCCCCGATCATAACAAAGGGGTTTTTTCCCCTCCCCGACTCAAAAAAAAAGGCATTCAATCCCCCACCCCCAACAAAAGGGGTTTTTCCCCTCCCTGACCCCAAACAACAAAAGGGTTTTTCCCCCTTTTACCCATAACAAAGGGGTTTTTTAAATCCCCGACCTACAACCCAAAAGGGTTTTTACACTCCCCGACTCACATCAAAGGTTTTCACCCCTCCCTTTTTGTCACCCAAAAAAGGCCCCTTTAAACTCCTTAATGTCACAACAAAGGCCCTTACACTTCTTTATGTCACAACAAAGGCTTCACATTCTTTTACGTCACAACAAAAGGCCCTCACATCACATCAAAGGCCTCACACTCCCTCACATCACAACAAAGGCCCTCACATCACAACAAAGGCCCTCACATCACATCAAAGGCCCATCACCATCACAACAAAGGCCTTCATTACTCCTTTATGTCACAACAAAGATCTTCATACTCCTTCATGTCATAACAAAGGCCTTCACACTCCTTTATGTCACAATCATAAGCACCCTCACACTCCTTTATGACACAAATCAAAAGCGCCCTCCACTCCTTTATGACACAACAAAGGCCCTCACACCACAGCAAAGGCCCTCACACTCCCTTACATCACAACTAAAGACTTTCACATTGGTTCATGCTGCCTCCAAGGTACTAGCCTGACAATGCGAAGGTGCTAAGCACTCGTTCCAAATATACTTCGGGTAATAGTTGTTGACCCTTGAAACATGAAAAAACAGCAGTCACTTGAGTCATCCCTTTAAAATTCTTCAGCGCACACAACTCCAGATCCAATGTTGCTGCATGAGCTCGCAACTTGTTTACAGGGTTTTGGCAGTCAGTTTTTTTTGTTTTGTTTTGTTTTTTGCTATCCCAACCTCTGTGCCACCTCAGTGGCAGTGCATCCACGCCGCTCATTCCGACACCGTTGTCCACAGCCACAGTCCAGTCAAAGTGGTTAGCGTTGCGGACTCCTGGCTGGGAGGTCGCGGATTCGATTCCCATCAGTCATGTGGGATTTTCTGCCCCGACTGGCTCCTACCCAGAGTTGAGTTTGCTACGGGCTCAGTTGAGAAGACTGGGACCACACAGTTGAGTTTCATCCACTAAATGGATGCGTCTCTGAGAGTGTTGCTCAAATTTCCTGACCAACATTGCAGGTGTCTGTATCTCTCGGGCTGGTTGACGCCGGGATATATTATGAAAGGAAGCGTAGAGTACAGCCTGTCATGTAGTCTGTGACGAAAGGGAATCCATAGCATCATCTTTATCATCCTCATTCTCATCGATCAGCATAAAAAAAAGTGTCTCAATTTCTGTGGCCCTTTGCAGTCAGTTTTGTCTCACACTCCCTCTAACCACAGAATCACTGCAGTCAGTCACAGCGGTTTCCTTGGTGTTGTTCTGCCATGGTGACAGTCAAACTGATGGTGCTTGCTGGGTGCTTTCATGGTTCTGTAAAACATGGAGTCACTTTCTGCTTTTCCTCCCGGAGGAGGGACAGATACAGTCAACTATGTATGACTCTCTTGCCATCGTCTGTACATCAACTCTCTCCTCACAACAACCAAGCATGTGCGATGGGTATTTACTTACTGCGATGGTATTTTCAAAACTAACTTATTCTTTTTAATTTTTTGGGGGTTTCCCTGCTTTGTATTTAAG
>CM031625.1:7970688-7990558 GCA_018398815.1 Conus ventricosus | reverse complement strand
ATGGGGGCTGGGGGCCGCTTATTCTTTGGGACCCACGGTATAGATTTTTAAAAAGTTGGAAAAGCCTGGGACGAAGTTCAGAGCAAGTTCTTAGTTTTTGAGAGTAAGGGGATTTACAGCTTGCCCGCGGCAGAGGCCAACCATGAACGCAGGTCAGGGAAAGGGTGTTTTCTGCAGGCTGCTCCCCCACCAGCCTAACCATGCTGTACTCGGCGAACTGAATGTCACCTGTGCATAGCTAGGTCTGGCAGCAATGTGTTCAGCATTGTTGAGCAGCCATTACAAATGGGGCTGTCGGGTTGATAATTAGTGGTTGTCATGAAAAATGTAATTTTTCTGCGCTCTTGAGATGACTGAATTGGCAAATTCCTGACAATTTTTTTAACATCAAACTCGACTAGGTTTATTTTCCTGTACATAGCATAGATACGGCATGAAAGCTTGTACGCAAGTGGTCAGGCAATATTAGAACAATGACAACACACACAAAATTGTGCCAAAATAACGTCCTCACTTTCTGGGTATCTAATTTTCCCTAGTTAACCAGTATACAGTTTGATACATGCTCTGCTTGGACTACAACAACAAAAATGTTGGATCAGAAATGTGTAAGCCTTGTTTGTTCGCCCTGTCACTAAGTGTCTTGCAAAGGACGGAAAACTAAAGCTGTGTAGGAGCTGGCACCTCTGCCACTCACAAACTTTTTCTCATATGCTACAACACTCTCACCCACCCTGTCACATACTCATCAACAATCTCCCCATCTTTCACTCCACTCACCCCATCTTTGGTTCTGCATTTTCCCAAACACAGACAGCAAGCGCATAAAGAGGGACATGAATCACAATCAGCCATGCACATACATGACGTGGGGAGCAGAACACAACACGTACACACACACACCAATCATCACACTCACCTGAATTTTCCCATGATTCACCCAGCCTTTCACCTCGTTCAACATGCCTTTCCCTCCATCATCCCATCATTCGCCATGCTCACACACCTTCCACCCTGTCATCCTGTCTCCACCCACTCACCATATCTTTGAGCGTTTCGGGTGCCCCTTCACGGTGGCCATGTAGTGGGTTTCCGTGGAGCCTGCAGGGGTGTGGCCCACGATGACAGACATGCGCTTCAGGGCGCTGGAGAAGTGGAACCGATGGAAGATCTTCAGACCGTGGCTACCCCTTCTAGTGGTACCACCGCCTCTCTGAACATCACCCAATCCAGCCTCACTCAAGGGCAAAATTAATAAGCTACTGCCATCTTCTTTTTCTTTACAGTACACATCATGTGACCACAGCTGACTGGACAAACATTCAGAAAGCGGAGCAGGGTTGTAGGAACACGGTACTCGTTAGGACAGGTAAGACTGATGACATGAAAATTCAAAACAAACTGTGACCACTTTTCTGGGAATCAAAACTGATCACATTCAATCTCTTGTGTGTGTGTTTTTTTTTTATTGATCACAGAGATAAGACACAGTGAGGATTTACATTATTGGTTTACTGAACTATTTCCCATCCTGTACTAACAAGTTCTGCTATTATATTTTTGTTTTGTTTGTATGGTTTTTTTTTTTGTCTGTTTTTTTAAAAAGAACAAAATCAGACAAATCAAAATGTTAAAATGAACAAAATCCTAACACATTAAATACAGACACACACACACACAGTGATTATTAATCTTTCTACTACCAACTTTTATACACATGTTCATAACTATCAAAACAATTTTTTAGAGTGCAAACGGATGAACCTGGTGGAGCCAACAATTCTGGAAAGCAAAAAAAGTCATCTTGAAAGAAGGGGTGGGGGTGGGGGGGGGGGGGGGGGGGGTGGCAGTTAGGTAAAGACTTTTCTCATTCTAGATTATGGTGGTGTCTGAAAGTCAATAGAAAGAGACCTCAGACTCGTTGATTAGAGGATGGGGTGTACACTACCAGACTGGCTGGGGACCGTGCACAGCCTGACTGCCTCATGAGTCGCAAGACGCGGGAGCATCTAAGTCTAAGTAAGTAAAGTAAAGTCATCATCAGCACAGCATCTTTGTACTGTGGGAACTGTCCTGCACACTGTAAAGCGAATACTGAACTCACATTAGGTCATGCGCATCTGCAACCACCAATTTTGTTTGGGTCTTTTTTTATTCCGTTCCTCCCCTCCCCCTTTTTATTTTTGCTTTTTTTTTTTTTTCAAAAGTAATAACATTTAGTACAAAATATTCATCTACCACGTACAAGTTCTCAAATACGTAATTTTTTTTCTAAAATCAGTATTGGTTGGCAGTTATGAACTGGAGAACCGTTGGAAAAGAAAAAAAAAAAGTAACAAATGTTTTCATTTCAAATCGAAGCACACTGAAATAGTGCCCACAGGAACTGAATCAGACGGCTCCAAACGCTGCATGTTAACACCACTCGACCCTCACAGATAATCCATATGGAATGCAGAGCTTAACTTGGAATGGCAGAGAACATACAGAACTTGGTCAACTGTGGATGACAGAGACATACAGAACTTGGTTAACTCTGGAATGACAGAGAACATACAGAACTTGGTTAACTCTGGAATGACAGAGAACATACAGAACTGGGTTAACTTGGTATGACAGAGAACATACAGAACTTGGTTAACTCTGGAATGACAGAGAACATACAGAACTGGGTTAACTTGGGAATGACAGAGAACATACAGAACTTGGTTAACTCTGGAATGACAGAGAACATACAGAACTGGGTTAACTGGGTATGACAGAGAACATACAGTACTTGGTTAACTTGGGAATGACAGAGAACATCAGAACTGGGTTAAACTTGGGAATGACAGAGAACATACAGAACTTGGTTAACTTGGGAATGACAGAGAACATACAGAACCTGGGTTAACTTGGGAATGACAGAGAACATACAGAACTGGGTTAACTTGGGAATGACAGAGAACATACAGAACTGGGTTAACTTGGGAATGACAGAGAAACATACAGAACTGGGTTAACTTGGGAATGACAGAGAACATGCAGAACTGGGTTAACTCTGGAATGACAGAGAACATACAGAACTGGGTTAACTTGGAATGACAGAGAACATACAGAATGGGTTAACTTGGGAATGACAGAGAACATACAGAACTTGGTTAACTTTGGAATGACAGAGAACATACAGAACTGGTTACCTGGGTATTACCAGAGAACGCACAGAACTATGGTTAACTTTGGAATGACAGAGAACATACAGAACTTAGTTAACTTTGGAATGACAGAGAATATGCAGAACTCGGTTAACCTGGTATGACGGACAAAATACAGAACTTGGTTAACTCTGGAATGACACAGAACATACAGAACTGGTTAACTTGGGTATACCAGAGAACATACAGAACTTGGTTAACTTGGATATACCATAGAACATACAGTACTTGGTTAACTTGGGCATGACGAGACAAAATACAGAACGAGCTTAACTTTAGGACGACAGAGAACATACAGAACTTGGTTAACTTGGGCATAACATTATTCATAGCAGCAGGACATCAGGGGAGGCAAAGGAAGCAGAACGGGAGGTGAGTGCTTTCCCTTGAAGCAGCGCCACACCACAGCGTCGCGCCCCGCGCAGCACACACTCACCCTTGGTGAGGTTCCACTCCACGGCTGGAGCGTGGCCTTCTCCAGCGGGTCGCCCACCATCTCCTCCTCCACTGCTGCACCAGGGAGTGACAGGTGGCCAGCACCTGAACCGTGCGTAGCGGCGCCTCCACCGCCGACATGATCTCCGTCCCCTTCCTGTCGACCCCGACCCCCACCCGCAACCACATCACAGTGTTAGCAATTGGGAAACCATCATCATGATAAAAAAACGCCAAAAAATAAAGACAATTTGAAACCTTTTTGTTGTGTTGTTGTTCAGCTGACCATCTTCTTCGTGGTGAGGAAAACGTGGGGGAAAAAAAAAATGATACTGATTTCAGAGGAGCACAGACCACCACTGAGCTCAAACTGATCTACACCATGGATCTAATCATGGATCTTCACCATGGCTCTGCGTCATGGATCTTTACCATAGATCCTCACCATTGATCTGCATTATGGATCCTCATCAACAAACAGAATGCATGAACTCCTCAGCAAGATCAAAAGAGGGGAAAAGAAAAAAAAAAAAAAGAAACTTTAAAGATGGCTGAAGTAAAGAAAATCAGAAAACGGATAAAGGCAAAGAAAACCCAAGAGACAGGAAGAAAAAAGGATCCACACTAAACGCAGCGCAAGAAAACGAGCATCAAGCTTCATGGGGGAATTTGTACATCAGGCATGGGAATTGGAAAATTCAAAATCAGCTGAAACTAGGGGGTCCGGGGGCATGCTCCCCCGGAAAAAAATTGAAATTTATGGTAAAATCTGTGCTTCTGTGCACATAATTCCTTTATTTTTAAACAGCAAACATGTGTATTTTCTGGACTAAAAACAGTGATTACAAAAGTATTCATTCTTTCTTCATGTTCATTCTCTCTGTAATAGACTGTCATACCCTGTTATAATTTAAAATAATGACAATTAATATCTTCATGCAAGCAATTTTTTTTTTACCTTCATCTGTTGAATTCAATAAGCACTTATGGAAAGTGTTGCCTGACAAGTTTGCAGCAGTAATCCTTGGTAAAAAAAAAAGCAGATAAAAAACCCCCAAACCATTTCATTCACAATACTTTCCCGTAATTTCCATCTGTCTATTGTCAAAATTGCCCGGTAAGCGTTGGTTGTTTGCAAGAGTAGCACTCTTCTCCAAGTGTCGTTTGCCGGCCAGACGGTCCGTCAGCACAAATGGACTGCCTACAAGTAACAACCCACCCCCCACCACCCCCATTTATGTGCCATAATGATATCCTCATGATCGTGGGCACCAAAGGAAAGAAGAAGAAGCGTACCAATCCACGACTTCCATAATGGACATGCTTGTTGCAATGACGCATCGTGCCTCGCTGAAGTCCACTTACGAATCGCGTGCGCGTGCCGACACGTTCTTTCCTTAACTCATCTTCATGTACTTGTGCACAACTACCACCCACATCCCACCTCTAGGCTTGCGCATACGTGCACACAGAGTCGAATTTATTGCCTCGTTCAAAGCACCTTCCCCATTGTATCTCCGTTCTGAGCGGAAGCTAAACAGATTCCAGCTAACACCACCTACCGGCGATTGCGCAGACGGCACAGATTCCATCTATTGCAGGATCCGACTTGCGGATTCCATTTTCGACAAAATTTTTTTTAGGACGAGGGGGGGGGGTTCCAGATTAAGACACAACCCACTATTGAGACCAGCATATTCATTTATCAACGTTGTTTAGGAAGGGGGGGGGGGGGGGGAATTGGGAGGGGGGGGGGGGGGGGGAAAGGGGGGTTCATTAAGTTTGGAGAAAGAAGACGAATAAGGTAACAAGATTATGCCCATTTGCACAGGCTCCCATGCATGCATGCTCACACACACAAACCATACCACACACACACACACGCACACACACACACACCAACCATACCACACACACACACACAGCACGCACACACACACACACACACCATACCACACACACACACACGCACCCACACACCAACCATACCACACACACGCACACACACACACACACACACACACACACACACACACACGCACACACACACACTCAAGGAAGCAGAGAAAAAAGTCACATGTTTACCCTAAAACCCGTGACACCTTCGACGACGAGGTTGTCGCTGGTCAGTGTGCCCGTCTTGTCGAAGCAGCAGATGTCGATCTTCCCCGCAAAGGGAATCCTGAACGGCTCAGTACAGTACACATCTGCAACACACAGGGAAGCCTTTCGCTGCAACACACAACAATGACAGAAGGGAGGCACGGTATACTCTTCTTCTGTCTGGGACTTTCACATGGGGCGGTTACGGATCTCCTACTTCTTTATAGTTCTTCAACTTCTACATGGTGGGGGGTTACAGATCTCTACTTCTTTATAGCTCTTCAACTTCTACATGGTGGGGGTTACAGATCTCTACTTCTTTATAGCTCTTCAACTTCCGCATGGGGGGTTACAGATCTCTACTTCTTTATAGTTCTTCAACTTCTACATGGTGGGGGGTTTACAGATCTCTACTTCTTTATAGCTCTTCAACTTCCACATGGTGGGGGGTTACAGATCTCTACTTCTTTATAGCTCTTCAACTTCTACATGGTGGGGGGGTTACAGATCTCTACTTCTTTATAGCTCTTCAACTTCTACATGGTGGGGGGTTACAGATCTCTACTTCTTTATAGCTCTTCAACTTCTACATGATGGGGGGTTACAGATCTCTACTTCTTTATAGCTCTTCAACTTCTACATGGTGGGGGGTTACAGATCTCTACTTCTTTATAGCTCTTCAACTTCTACATGGTGGGGGGTTACAGATCTCTACTTTTTTATAGCTCTTCAACTTCCACATGGGGGGTCACAGATCTCTACTTCTTTCTAGCTCTTCAACTGCCACATGCGGGGTTACAGATCTCTACTTCTTTTATAGTTCAGCCCCGATGTGGCCCTTTGCGGTCGGCTGGGCTATAAGCAACATTATCTCTCTCTTCTTTATAGTTCTTTAACTTCCACATGGGCGGTTTACAGATCCTTCTAACTTCCTTTATAGTTCTTCAAACTTCCAACATGGGGGGGTCACAGAATCTCTATCTTATAGTTTTAACTCACATGGGGGGGTTCAGATCTTTTCTTTATTTTCTTCAATTCCAGGGGGGTTACAGATCTCTACTTCTTTATAGTTCTTCAACTTCCACATGGGGGGTCACAGATCTCTACTTCTTTATAGTTCAACTTCCCAATGGGGGGGGGGGGGGGGGGGGGGGCACAGATTCTATTCTTTAGTCTTTAATTCCCATGGGGGGGGTGTCACAGATCTCTATCTTTAAGTTCTTCAATTCCACTGGGGGGGGGGGGGGGGGGGGGGGGGGGTGGGTTGTCACAGGTCTCTACTTCTTTATAGTTCTTCAACAAGTATACTTCTACATTTTTCTGTCTTCCACAGAACAGTTAATGTTGTTGTTTTGTTGTTGTTGTTTTTGTTGTTGTTGTTGTCGTATTCCTGGCAAAAAGACTCTAGGGATCATCCGAACAGCCGAGTACTTGAACGCTTAAGTACAAATGCATCAGCTGGGGATGAAAACATTACGTGTGGACCATATTTTATTACCCTGCCCTGTGGGCAGCCACACTCCGACTTCGGGGGGGGTTTTGGAGGGCTGATAATGCTACACTAGGAGTTGTCACGACTGAAGACAATCCACATATAACTATGCTAAGCATAACAAATTTTGATGTGCCTTGGTGTTCTAGCCAATGTCAGCTGGTCTGACACAGCCTTAAGCCAAGGCGCGGACAGTAAAAATAATAACTCTACATCTTTTTCAGGTCTTCCCAAGAGAGGCATAGTTCTCAATTCTGTCTGTCTTCCACAAGAAAGGTATAGTATCGAATTTTTCCTGCATTCTACAACAGAGGTATGATAGCCCCACATCTTCTGTTGGCCTCAAGAGGTATGATACACTGTACTTTGTCTTCCACAAGCAGGGAAGTTCCCCACCTTCTTTCTGTCTTCTGCAAAGAGAGGTATGGTACTTTACATCTTTGTCATCCACACGAAAGTAGTAGGGCTCGACACTTTTCTCTGTCTTCCAAAAGGGAAGCATAGTGTTCTACATCTTTTCGATCTTTCACAATGGAGTACTTTCATTTTTCGCAGGACTTTTAACAAAACGAACTATGTAACCTACAACTTTTCAGGGCCCCCTGCAAAGGAGATAGTTGTCATTTTGTTGTTGTTGTTGCAACAAATGAGGTGTGGTAGGCTACTATCTGTCTCCTCCACACTGTGTATAAAATTGGGAAACAAAGGCCGGTTCCTTTGTAGGCATGAGATGTGAAGCGACGCAAGTCATTCAAATAAGGCACATCCTCAACATGATATCAAGTGGACATGCATATTCCTAGCTGCCAACCACGTTTCTTTTTGCCTTCCATTCCCCCCACTCCCTTCCTACTCTGCTTCTTCTTTTGCCATCTGAATCAGCAGAAAGAGGCACTTGGAGGGTCAGAGAATACTGACACAGCTTGGTGAGGGCCAGCAGGGAGGTGTTGACGGCCAGCGACAATCGATGGGCAGCTCACGGGGGGACCACTGACGTCAAGATCAGCGTGCACTCCAGGAATACTTGTAGCGGTTCCTGGTTGGGGTTCTCCGTCCCTGCCAGCAGAGAATCGGCCGATGAGTGCGTTTGGTTATAGCGTGATACACACAGTTTTCTCAAAAGTTTATCATCATCAACCAGTTCGTTCATCATCTGTCAGACGTCGATCTGTCAACTGAATTGCTCATTCAATTGTTTGTCCGTTTGTTCAGCATCTGTCAGTCATCGATCTGTCAACTGAATCGCTCATTCAATTGTTTGTCCAGTTTGTTCAGCATCTGTCAGTTGTGGATCTGTCAACGAATCGCTCATTCAATTTTTGTCCAGTTTGTTCAGCATCTGTCAGTTGTCGATCTGTCAACTGAATCGCTCGTTCAATTGTTTGTTCAGCATCTGTCAGTCGTCGATCTGTCAACTAAATCACTCATTCAATTGTTTGTCGGCCGACTCTTCTTCTGAGTCCATATTTGCGATAGTTGTAACTAAAGAAAGGCACCGATACGAACAAAAACAACAATAAGTACCAAAAATAAAGAAATAAAATTCTGAATTACATTATCTGTCAAAATGTCCACACATGAAGGACTGAAACCTGTGACTAAATCATACTGTGGAAGAACTGTTAAGGAAAAGAAGCAACAACTCATTTCCATGATGTTATCCAGCACACTCTTCTAGAGAAATACAACTGAACCCAGTCAAACAATCTTCAGCACATTATCAATACATAACCTCAAACATTCTTCAGCACATTATCAATACATAACCTCGAACAATCTTCAGCACATTATCAATACATAACCTCAACACAAATCAGCTATAAAAAGAAAACTCACTTGAAGTCAATACTGAGTGGAAAAAGGAAAATGAATAAAACAGACAACAATCCAAAGATGTGACCATGACCTGTCCTGACCTTTGATCCAGACGTAACTGGCCGCGATGATGGCAAAGACGAGGAGAAAACATGATGAGAAGAAGGTCTCCAGGTTGTTGGCGGTGACCGTTTGACCCCAAACAGGATGGTGCGCAGTAGTTTCCCCTGCGACGTGTTGAAGCTGTGGCGCAGACGTAGGCTATACAGCCGTTGTCCCCCGTGGGGAATAAGGAAACAGAAAAGACTTTATTCAAGTTCTTCTAATTGTAGCTAGGTGCTGAACGTAGGCTATACAGCTGTTGTCCCCGCTGGGGAAAAGACGGAAACAGAAAAGACTTTATTCACAGTTCTTCTAATTGTAGCCATGGTGCAGAACGTAGGCTATACAGCCATTGTCACTGCTGGGGAAAGACGGAAAGAAAATAGACTTTATTCACAGTTCTTCTAATTGTAGCTATGGTGCTGAACGTAGGCTATACAGCCATTGTCCCGCTGGGAAAAGACGGAAACAGAAAAGACTTATTCACAGTTCTTCTAATTGTAGCCATGGTGCAGAACTACTTTTGAACCTGATTGATCAGCATACTTGGTTCAAATTTATGCTCTCTGGCCAGCTTTTTTTTTTTTTTTTTTTTTTTTTTGATGTTTCAGGTCAAGAGTAAAAATTTTTTTTAAAAGCTGGTACAGACTAACAGATTCTGCATGCGAAATTAGCAAGAGTGGTTGTCCCTTGGTCAAATTCCTTGTCATGGTGACATCCACAAGTGCAATTTCTGCTCAAGAACTTCTCTCTAGAATTTTCTCTTCAATTCTTTTTTTTTTCTTCTTCAGTTAGCAGTCTCATGCTAATCAAACATGTACAAAAATGCAGTGAAATTTACAGGTAAATGGTCTGAGAACATCAGTACAAGATTAAAAACAAAACAAAAACAAACCTCTTCCAATTAACAAGAACATACGAATGCAGGCCACACAAAAACCCACACGAAAAGCTACTGTGGACTGACAGACAGACAAACAGTGCATAACGACAGCCGGCGTTCCCCTGGACACTGGTAAACAAGGCTCACTCCATGGTCCCACTGACAACAACAAATGACTGGCATGTCATACATTGTGACCAGACCAAAAAAAAAAAAAGACAAAAACTGTAAGAGACTTTCCATGATTAAGACAGAGGAACAGTCCACAAGACAGAACAACAATTAAGCGCTGAAGACAAAAACAGAGAAGAAGAAGAAGAAGAAGAAAAAGCACAGACAAAACAGGGACAGAAAGAAGGAACTTATTGTGTCACAGAGCTCCCAGGAAGCGATGAAGTTGTTCTAAACCCAACCTGTTTACCCCGAAATTTGACTTAACTCTTTCATCCCTGCAACCCGGTTTTCCGGTTTGCAGAAATCCTACCCTTCCTTCCTGCAGCCGGAAAACCGGGCAGCACAACATCCCTCCTTTCCTTCCTGCAGCCGGAAAATCGGTTCTCGTGGTAAGGACTTTGAACTTCGCGCGAGTAGCGTCATCGGTACACGTCATGACCGGGTCGCTCGCGCGGCAGTGTTTATGAATGGAATGGATGCCAGACAGCCCCTTCAGCATAGGAAAGTAGTCGCCTCTATTCTGGCCGGTTTGCTACTGCACACATGGCAGTTCTCACTTTACACTTCTTTTTCTTTTCTCTAAATCCAGGAATGAAGGGAATACTCGTATTATAAGAATCTAGGAACAAGAGGAAGTAATGGTTCATATAAAAGCAGGATTGAAAGAGTTAAGGGTATTCAAAATCCAAAATAAGAGTACTTTTTTTTTTTTTTTACAAAATAGGAGTACTCCAACGAGAAAGTTTAAAGCACACTGCAGCAAAATGGCCTCCCCGAAAACCGCCCCAAATCTCGCAGCCGAGAACTAGGAATGGGTGTTCTCGTCCAATCAGAAACATTGACACTAAAAGTCACGAAGAGAGAATACGCACAGCAGCTATGTCAATATACCCATTCCTTGAAATATGCAGTCTATGGAAATAATAGTGGGATTTTTTTTTTTTTTTTTTTGCCGCATTTCCCCCCATGTACTGTACTTATCATATTTCTGCCAAACATGAGTACAAAATACAGCAAAATCAAATTGTTACAAAGGTCAGTAAAACAGCTTCTGGACTCTCCCCATTGGGACTGATGAAGTCATACTGATGATGATAAGTTGGAGAGAGGGCCCAGTGGATACCACGCTGGTCTGGGAAGTGACAGAATCTTATGTCCATGGTTCGATTCTAGTGCTGTATAGGGCTTTCTTTTTCCAAACTCCCTTTCTACCAAAAAAAAAAAAACCTTCAGCGCACTTACCACCAGGATTGGTTCTTCCAGACACAGTGCTCACCACCCATCATCACCTTTAACATCATCACCGTCACCATCATCGTTAACATCACATCATCACTGTCACCCATCATCATCATCACCGTCACCATCATCGTGACAATCACCCTCCTCTTCATTATCAGAATTGTCTTCACGATCATCATCACTAACCACTATGATTATCCCGTCATTGTCGCAGGCATCATCACATCATCATCCTTGTCAATACCACTACCATCACCACTCTGCCACACCCCCATCCTCCTCCTCATCGACATCACCACACCATCATCATCATCATCATCACCACCACCACCCTCCTCCTCCTCCCCATCACCACCATTCCACCACCACCTCCTCTTCTTCCTCACCACCGCCACCACCCTCACTACTCCCCCAACATCATCATGATCATGATCATGATCAGCCCTGTCCCCCACCTTTGAGGCCTGGCGCCGTCTTGGAGGGAGGGGTGTGCTGAACCACCTTGGTTCCCCAAACAGAACGTGCAGCTTGCCGTCCATCTCCAGGTCCAGAACGTGGGTCCCCTCCAACTGCTCCACTGGCTCCTGCACACACACACACGCCACACCCCTCACCTCACAACAAAGGCATTCACACTCTCTCACCTCACACAAAGGCGTTCACACTCCTGACCCACAACAAAGGCTTCACACTCTCTGACCTCACAACAAAGGTTTTCACACTCCTTCACCCACAACAAAGGCATTCACACTCACTCACCTCACAACAAAGGCATTCACACTCCTTCACCTCACAACAAAGGCATTCACACCCCTC
This sequence comes from Conus ventricosus, assembly GCA_018398815.1. Classification (NCBI taxonomy): domain Eukaryota; kingdom Metazoa; phylum Mollusca; class Gastropoda; order Neogastropoda; family Conidae; genus Conus; species Conus ventricosus. The sequence continues at coordinate 7,978,302 of CM031625.1, read as the reverse complement.
ACCTCACAACAAAGGCGTTCACATCCCTGACCCACAACAAAGGCGTTCACACTCCCTCACTCACAACAAAGGCATCAATCTTCACCTCACACAGGTTTTCCCTCCTCACCTCACAACAAAGGCATTCACATTCCCTCACCTCACAACAAAGGCATTCACACTCTCACCCACAACAAGCTTCACCCTCACCACAACAAAGGTTTTCACACTCCTGACCCCACAACAAAGGTTTTCACACTCCCTGACCTCATAACAAAGGTTTTCACACTCCCTACCTCACAACAAAGGCATTCACACTCCCTCACCCACAACAAAGGCGTTCACACTCCCTGACCCCACAACAAAGGTTTTCACACTCCCTGACCTCATAACAAAGGTTTTCACACTCCCTGACCTCACAACAAAGGTTTTCACACTCCCTGACCTCACATCAAAGGTTTTCACACTCCTTTATGTCACAACAAAGGCCTTCACACTCCTTAATGTCACAACAAAGGCCCTTACACTTCTTTATGTCACAACAAAGGCTTCACATTCTTTTACGTCACAACAAAGGCCCTCACATCACATCAAAGGCCCTCACACTCCCTCACATCACAACAAAGGCCCTCACATCACAACAAAGGCCCTCACATCACATCAAAGGCCCTCACACTCCCACATCAAACAAAGGCCTTCATACTCCTTTATGTCACAACAAAGATCTTCATACTCCTTCATGTCACAACAAAGGCCTTCACACTCCTTTATGTCACAACAAAGGCCCTCACACTCCTTTATACACAACAAGCTACATCTTTGACACAACAAAGGCCCTCACACGCAAGCCTCCTTTATGACACAACAAAGGCCCTCACACCACAGCAAAGGCCCTCACACTCCCTACATCACAACTAAAGACTTTCACATTGGTTCATGCTGCCTCCAAGGTACTAGCCTGACAATGCGAAGGTGCTAAGCACTCGTTCCAAATATACTTCGGGTAATAGTTGTTGACCCTTGAAACATGAAAAACAGCAGTCACTTGAGTCATCCCTTTAAAATTCTTCAGCGCACACAACTCCAGATCCAATGTTGCTGCATGAGCTCGCAACTTGTTTACAGGGTTTTGGCAGTCAGTTTTTTTTGTTTTGTTTTGTTTTTTGCTATCCCAACCTCTGTGCCACCTCAGTGGCAGTGCATCCACGCCGCTCATTCCGACACCGTGTCCACAGCCACAGTCCAGTCAAAGTGGTTAGCGTTGCGGACTCCTGGCTGGGAGGTCGCGGATTCGATTCCCATCAGTCATGTGGGATTTTTCTGCCCCGACTGGCTCCTACCCAGAGTTGAGTTTGCTACGGGCTCAGTTGAGAAGACTGGGACCACACAGTTGAGTTTCATCCACTAAATGGATGCGTCTCTGAGAGTGTTGCTCAAATTTCCTGACCAACATTGCAGGTGTCTGTATCTCTCGGGCCTGGTTGACGCCGGGATAGTATTATGAAAGGAAGCGTAGAGTACAGCCCTGTCATGTAGTCTGAGACCGAAAGGGAAATCCGTAGCATCATCTTTATCATCCTCATTCTCATCGATCAGCATAAAAAAAAAGTGTCTCAATTTCTGTGGCCCTTTGCCAGTCAGTTTTGTCTCACACCTCCCTCTAACCACAGAATCACTGCAGTCAGTCACAGCGGTTTCCTTGGTGTTGTTCTGCCATGGTGACAGTCAAACTGATGGTGCTTGCTGGGTGCTTTCATGGTTCTGTAAAACATGGAGTCCACTTTCTGCTTTTCCTCCCGGAGGAGGGACAGATACAGTCAACTATGTATGACCTCCTCTTGCCATCCGTCTGTACATCAACTCTCTCCTCACAACAACCAAGCATTGTGCGATGGGTTTATTTCACTTATTACTGCGATGGTATTTAAACAACAACACTGCCAACTTCAGTCTCTTTACCAACCTTGCTGGCCATTGTGATTTTTCAGCCATATGCTTATAAGAACTTTTTGTTCATTGTACCCTGTGTGACGTTCAAACAAACTACACGGGTGTTCTCGGCAGGAATTCGACTGTTGTCATGTGCATCAACACGATCCTCACACAAAGCATTTTTACATTTTGTGAACAGAAATCAGTTCCAAGAAACGTGGCAGCATGTTCGTGACTGATCATGAACAATGGCACACAGCTGCCACCTTGGCACTGGCGGTCGTTGCGGCGTCAGCATCTTCTGCACAAACTCTTACCAGCCTGCACTCAACGACTGGATTCATTTCCAGCCTTGCATGCATAACACCTCTCTTCTCTCCCTTGACTGTTCTCTCTTTCTCAGACCTGTTTACCCTAAAGCTCCTGTTGGTGTATTTCTGAAATGAAATGTGCGTATTTTCCTAAACATGTGTGTACACTTCTTCCAAATTTTCTAAATTCGTACAAGCAGGGGGGTCCCTGCTATTGGTCGCCCGTCATCCAGACGCGAGTTGGTGCGCACGATTTTGCCGAGTTGTCTCTCTTTGGTTGTAGCGCTCAAACACAATGGTTATACACCGCAAGTGCAATGACTGCTCAAGAACTTTTTCAATGTGGTTTTTTTCCGGTTCGTTGTGTTCATCGTATTTTCGACAAACGTGTACAAAATCGGTGAAATCTTATAGGTAAAACAGGCTTGCTTTCTGTATGGATGCCAACTCTTTCACATGTCTATTTGTGTTCAGATTACCTCCCTGTAAACACCCTCTCCACACAGATCAATCTGTCATGACACCTAGGTCGTTGTGGACAAGTTCCACAGCACACTTCTGCCAGCCAGGAAAATGAGGAGGTCAAAGAGGTTGTCAAATGGGCACCGAGACTCACCTTCATCACGGGCACGGACTCTCCGTCAGCATGGACTCATCCACAATGCAGGGCCCCGGAGAGAAGCAGCAGGTCGCACGGCAACGTCTTGTCCTCCTGAGACCGCGCTGAACCAAACCATGGCCATGTGTCACATTGCAGGACATTTTCACCTATTATATTGGTATAAACCAAACAATGGCCATGTGTCACATTGCAGACATTTTTACTATCATTTTTTTATATAAACCAAACAATGGCCATGTGTCACATTGCAGACATTTTTACTATCATTTTTTTATATAAACCAAACCATGGCCATGTGTCACATTGCAGACATTTTTACTATCATTTTTTTATATAAACCAAACCATGGCTATATGTCACATTGCAGACATTTTCACTATAATTTTTTATATAAACCAAACCATGGCTATATGTCACATTCCAGACTTTTTCAGCCATCAATATTGGTTTAAACCAAACAACGGTCAGCAACCACACTTCAGCTATCTTCAGCTATCAATATTGGTATATTTTTCTTAAAAGAAAAAAAAAAATCCGACCCCCTTCAATAATTTTTCATCCTGTCGTTTTGTCTTGAAAACAGCATTTCAGACATTTTGACCTGCCAGTATTAGCACATTGTTCTTCCAAAGAAAAAAATGTGGCCTCCTTTAACAATTTTTCATCCCGCCATTTTGTCTTAACCCTCTTATACTTGCAACGGGACAATCAGGGAGTTAACTTCAGGCGCCTGTTCTTCCCGTACCGGGAGCTACCGGGATCTGTCCGTAGGAATTTTCCATCACGCAGTTATCACGTGTGTGAGACACGCAGAGTCGCAGACAGTAACTAGGAAGACTCCGGCATGGACCAATCATGTGTTGGCACTATTTTGGGGTGATGGAACCGCGCGTGTTCATTGAGAAAAGGGGCAAACACAGCGAGTAAGTTTGTGAATGAAACCGACCGACTTTCACAATGGCTGCTTGGCGTCTGCTACTAACGACGAAGAGATGATCGACTACTCGCAAGAGGAGTTGGATCAAATTATTGGAGAAGTAGAGAAATTTGAAAGAGAGATGGAGAATGAAAGTGATATTGAAGTAGGTAGTGGTGCTGAAGAAGATGGTGAAGTAGAAAGCGACCCGGAGTACGATGTTCCGCTCGCTGCGCTTCAAACAACCAGCGACACGTGGCGTGGCAGAAGTGCGTCAGTTTCAGGAACCCACTGGGCCCGCTCACTCGTTACCCAACACTGCTACACCACTTGATTTTTTCTTTTTGTTTGTACCTCTTTGTTTTTTTAAGACTGCTGCCGATGAAACAAACAGGTATGCAAGACAAAAACAAGCCGCAAAGGGCGCACCTGACCCTCTTTGGTGCGATACCACACCTGAAGAAATGCGAGCCTATATCGCGGTCTTGATTATAATGGGGGTAAAGCGTCTGCCACGTCTGTGGTGCTACTGGTCTGATGACCCAGTTTTCAAAGATGATTGGATCAGTAGTGTCATGCCGAAAAATCGCTTTTTCAAGTTGAATCAGTATTTCCACCTTCGGGATTCGTCCAACACACCTGGGCGTGATCACCCTGATTATGACCCCTTGTTCAAGGTGAGACCATTTATCAATCTTATTCTCCCTTTGTTCAAAGCCAATTATTGTCCCGGCCGTGAAATGAGCACTGATGAAGCGATGATAGGCTTCAAGGGTCGCATTTTCTTCAAACAGTGTATGCCAGCCAAGCCAACAAAGTGGGCATCAAGGTGTGGGAAATGTGTGACGCTACTACCGACTATTGTGTCGCATTTGACATTTACACTGGTCGTGCTAGCCATGAAAACACGAATATCAGTCTGGGGCATGAAGTAGTAGACAAACTAGCGTCACCGTACTACAACCAGAACAGGCACTTGCATTTTGACCGCTTTTTCACAAGTGTCCCTTTGATGACACACCTGGCCGCGAATGGGACATATGCCTGTGCGACAGTCAACCGTAACCGCAGGGGACTGCCACAGGAAGCCAAGATGGCCAAACTGAAGGAAAAGGGAGACCTGATGCAAACGCAGAAAGGCTCACTGATGGCTACTGTCTACAAAGACAACCGTCAGATTTACCTCCTGAGCAGCAATCAGCCTCCAGGTATGACAACAATGGAGGAAAAGGTGATGCCGACTGTCATCGCTGCGTACAAGTACATGGGTGGTGTTGACAAGTCAGATCAGTACCGTGCCTACTATCCTGTCGGTCATCAAAACAAAAAATGGTGGCGGTACGTCTTCCACTCGTTGATCAATCTGTGTATTGTTCAAGCCTTTCTCACCCGGAAAAAGTCACCACACGCTCAGCCCCCAAAGAAGGCCCATGATCACCTGTGGTTTCGTGTTGACATCGCTAAACGGCTTCGTGCTGGATTTACTTCCAGAAAACGCAAAGCTGGGCGAAGCAAGGCAGTACCAGAACCCCCAATCGCCAAAGACTCCATTGATCACCACACAGTGGAGAAGATTGAGGGCAGGTCTAAGGTGTGTGGTCAATGTGTCAAACTGGCCTCTTGACACCAAAGGGATATCAAGTGGAAACGTCATATAAGTGTTCTTTCTGTCAAGTGCCCCTTTGCTGGCCCAGGAATGGTTGTTTTCGCGACTATCACGATCAAAACGTAGCCCAACAGTAATGCAGCTGTGATGTTTATTTTTGTTTGCATACCTGTGTTTTTTGGTGACAGCTGTGACTGTGACATTTAGTAGTGAGTAGTGAGTGTGTACAGTGACACTGTGCTGTGCAACTGAAGACTATGGACGTATGTAATCAGCTGTAGTTTGTAGAACTGCAAAGGCTGACGGAAACAACATATAGAGTATTGGGAAGTGACTGAGTTCAGTATTGTGTGTGACAAGTGACAAGTTTTGTATGACATTGGTGGGACAACCAGTGGGACCTGTACTGCCAAGCAGCGGATGGGTCACGTCAGGTAGGCCTTAGATTTTATCATGCACTAACAACTTTCATCTGCATGGTGATTGCGCATGCTTGCATGCTCTAAACGTGATTGTCATCATAAAATGTCACCTGTCTGGTGACAATTTGGTGACAGTGACACGACCTATATCTCTAAGACAGACAAAATATAGTTCAAAGTGAAGTGCATGCTCTTATGAAACTGTCTGCCAATTTTCTTTCTCCTAGAGGTTCAGATACATTCCCCATAAGTTAATAATCACACATACCCATTTTTAGGCTGAAACATGTAGAAGAATCTGAAATGTCGGGGAAGTTTGCCGTCAGAGAAACTGAGTACAAGAGGGTTAAACATTTCTCCAGCGGTTTGAAAACTGCCTTTTGCAGACAGTGACGACAATAACTAACAGTGAAACAAACGGCGATATGTGGAACAGATTCTTTTACAGCCAGTTCTTCTTTCTGTGAATATTTGACATCATTTCCCCTGCTTACTATCCATATTCATCCAGTCCAACTCTCTTCCCTTTACAAGCCAGCAGAAACGTCTGTCATCACATCTTGAGTGCATCTCATGTCACTTACCATTACAGGCACAGGCACTGACACACTAGCACATACACGATGTAGGCATGACATGCTGTTTTGTTTATATATCAATGGCATGGATGCCATGCATGTAACATTTGCACACATCATTGCATACAACAACAACATTACATCACACATTCAATCAATACACTAACCTTATAAGGGCACACATAGCACATTTCACAATGTGTCATAAAAACACAGTACCCAAATACACGCAACACACACACACGCCACACACACATGAGCACACACATTCAAAGCATAGCACTGAAAAACTATTGTGACATATAATGGTTAAAACACATAACACATTATACACAGTCTTTAATCACATTCAACAACAAAGCAGAAAAACAAACACCATAAACACACTTGCCCCACCACACCCACACACACATGATCCACAAACAACATCAAATACTAAAAAAACACTATAATACAAATACACAACACTCTTACACACTTCACACACACAATCACAAGAAACACACATTAATCACACACCCACACCACCCCACACACGACTCACCAAATACTCACTAAAACACATACATGATCACACTCACACACAACACACAACACAGACTTCACACACACACACCACAAACACACACACACACACTACACACACACACACACACACATACACACACACACACACACAAATACACACATACACACACCACATACACACACACACACACACACACACACACACACCACACACCACACACACACACACATCACCACACACACACACACACACACACACACACAACAACACACACACACACACACCACACACACACACACCACACACACACAACACACACACAACACACACACACACACACACACACACACACACAACACACACACACACCAACACCACACACACACACACACACCACACACACACACACACACACACACACACACACACACACCACACACACCACACACACACACACACCACAACACACACACACACCACACACACACACACACACCACACACACACACACACACACACACACACACACACACCACACACACACACACACACACACACACACACACACACCACAACACACACCACACACACACACACACACACACACACACACACTTACTGATGGACACAATATCTCCAGGAATCAAAGTATCAGACATGACCTTGATCCATTTCCTGTTGCGATACACCTGCGAAAAAAAATCACCATGAATTAGAAA
>CM031625.1:7953953-7969688 GCA_018398815.1 Conus ventricosus | reverse complement strand
AATGCCTTCCTGTTTTTTTTAATGGAAGTGACATGAGATCACTCAAATGTGATACAGACGTTTCTCTGCTTGTAAGGAGAGAGTTGACTGGATGAAATGGATAGTAAGCAGGGGAATAGTCAATTGTCGTACAGAAAGAAGAACTGTCTGTAAAAGAATGTTCCACATATCGCCGTTTGTTTCACTGTTAGTATTGTCGTCACTGTCTGCAAAGGCAGTTTTCAAACGCTGAGAAATGTTTAACCCTCTTGTACTCAGTTTCTCTGACGGCAAACTTCCCCGACATTTCAGATTCTTCTACATGTTTCAGCCTAAAAATGGGTATGTGTGATTATTAACTTATGGGGAATGTATCTGAACCTCTAGGAGAAAGAAAATTGGCAGACAGTTTTCATAAGAGCATGCACTTCACTTTGAACTATATTTTGTCTGTCTTAGAGATATAGGTCGTGTCACTGTCACCAAATTGTCACCAGACAGGTGACATTTTATGATGACAATCACGTTTAGAGCATGCAAGCATGCGCAATCACCATGCAGATGAAAGTTGTTAGTGCATGATAAAATCTAAGGCCTACCTGAACGTGACCCATCCGCTGCTTGGCAGTACAGGTCCCACTGGTTGTCCCACCAATGTCATACAAAACTTGTCACTTGTCACACCACAATACTGAACTCAGTCACTTCCCAATACTCTATATGTTGTTTCCCGTCAGCCTTTGCAGTTCTACAAACTACAGCTGATTACATACGTCCATAGTCTTCAGTGCACAGCACAGTGTCACTGTACACACTCACTACTCACTACAAAATGTCACAGTCACAGCTGTCACCAAAAAAACACAGGTATGCAAAACAAAAATAACATCACAGCTGCATTACTGTTGGGCTACGTTTTGATCGTGATAGTCGCGAAAACAACCATTCCTGGGCCAGCAAGGGGCACTTGACAGAAAGAACACTTATATGACGTTTCCACTTGATATCCCTTGGTGTCAAGAGGCCAGTTTGACACATTGACCACACACCTTAGACCTGCCCTCAATCTTCTCCACTGTGTGGTGATCAATGGAGTCTTTGGCGATTGGGGGTTCTGGTACTGCCTTGCTTCGCCCAGCTTTGCGTTTTCTGGAAGTAAATCCAGCACGAAGCCGTTTAGCGATGTCAACACGAAACCACAGGTGATCATGGGCCTTCTTTGGGGCTGAGCGGTGGTGACTTTTTCCAGGTGAGAAAGGCTTGAACAATACACAGATTGATCAACGAGTGGAAGACGTACCGCCACCATTTTTTGTTTTGATGACCGACAGGATAGTAGGCACGGTACTGATCTGACTTGTCAACACCACCCATGTACTTGTACGCAGCGATGACAGTCGGCATCACCTTTTCCTCCATTGTTGTCATACCTGGAGGCTGATTGCTGCTCAGGAGGTAAATCTGACGGTTGTCTTTGTAGACAGTAGCCATCAGTGAGCCTTTCTGCGTTTGCATCAGGTCTCCCTTTTCCTTCAGTTTGGCCATCTTGGCTTCCTGTGGCAGTCCCCTGCGGTTACGGTTGACTGTCGCACAGGCATATGTCCCATTCGCGGCCAGGTGTGTCATCAAAGGGACACTTGTGAAAAAGCGGTCAAAATGCAAGTGCCTGTTCTGGTTGTAGTACGGTGACGCTAGTTTGTCTACTACTTCATGCCCCAGACTGATATTCGTGTTTTCATGGCTAGCACGACCAGTGAAATGTCAAATGCGACACAATAGTCGGTAGTAGCGTCACACATTCCCACACCTTGATGCCCCACTTTGTTGGCTTGGCTGGCATACACGTTTGAAGAAAATGCGACCCTTGAAGCCTATCATCGCTTCATCAGTGCTCCATTTCACGGCCGGACAATAATTGGCTTTGAACAAAGGGAGAATAAGATTGATAAATGGTCTCACCTTGAACAAGGGTCATAATCAGGGTGATCACGCCCAGGTGTGTTGGACGAATCCCGAAGGTGGAAATACTGATTCAACTTGAAAAAAACGATTTTTCGGCATGACACTACTGATCCAATCATCTTTGAAAACTGGGTCATCAGACCAGTAGCACCACAGACGTGGCAGACGCTTTACCCCCATATAATCAAGACCGCGATATAGGCTCGCATTTCTTCAGGTGTGGTATCGCACCAAAGAGGGTCAGGTGCGCCCTTTGCGGCTTGTTTTGTCTTGCATACTGTTTTGTTTCATCGGCAGCAGTCTTAAAAAAAACAAAGAGGTACAAAACAAAGAAAAAATCAAGTGGTGTAGCAGTGTTGGGTAACGAGTGAGCGGGCCCAGTGGGTTCCTGAAACTGACGCACTTCTGCCACGCCACGTGTCGCTGGTTGTTTGAAGCGCAGCGAGCGGAACATCGTACTCCGGGTCGCTTTCTACTTCACCATCTTCTTCAGCACCACTACCTACTTCAATATCACTTTCATTCTCCATCTCTCTTTCAAATTTCTCTCTACTTCTCCAATAATTTGATCCAACTCCTCTTGCGAGTAGTCGATCATCTCTTCGTCCGTTAGTAGCAGACGCCAAAGCAGCCATTGTGAAAGTCGGTCGGTTTCATTCACAAACTTACTCGCTGTGTTTGCCCCTTTTCTCAATGAACACGCGCGGTTCCATCACCCCAAAATAGTGCCAACACATGATTGGTCCATGCCGGAGTCTTCCTAGTTACTGTCTGCGACTCTGCGTGTCTACACACTGATATAACTGCGTGATGGAAAATTCCTACGGACAGATCCCGGTAGCTCCCGGTACGGGAAGAACAGGCGCCTGAAGTTAACTCCCTGATTGTCCCGTTGCAAGTATAAGAGGGTTAAGACAAAATGGCGGGATGAAAAATTGTTAAAGGAGGCCACATTTTTTTTCTTTGGAAGAACAATGTGCTAATACTGGCAGGTCAAAATGTCTGAAATGCTGTTTTCAAGACAAAACGACAGGATGAAAAATTATTGAGGGGTCGGATTTTTTTTTTCTTTTTAAGAAAAATATACCAATATTGATAGCTGAAGATAGCTGAAGTGTGGTTGCTGACCGTTGTTTGGTTTAAACCAATATTGATACTGAAAAAGTCTGGAATGTGACATATAGCCATGGTTTGGTTTATATAAAAAATTATAGTTGAAAATGTCTGCAATGTGACATATAGCCATGGTTTGGTTTATATAAAAAAATGATAGTTAAAAATGTCTGCAATGTGACACATGGCCAGGTTTGGTTTATTAAAAAAATGATAGTAAAAATGTCTGCAATGTGACACATGGCCATTGTTTGGTTTATATAAAAAAAAAAGATAGTAAAAATGTCTGCAATGTGACACATGGCCATTGTGTTTGGTTTATACCAATATTAATAGGTGAAAATGTCTGCAATGTGACACATGGCCATGGTTTGGTTTCAGCGCGGTCTCAGGAGGACAAGACGTTGCCGTGCGACCTGCTGCTTCTCCGGGGCCCTGCATTGTGGATGAGTCCATGCTGACGGGAGAGTCCGTGCCCGTGATGAAGGTGAGTCTCGGTGTCCCCATTTGACACCTCTTTGACCTCCTCAGTTTTCCTGGCTGGCAGAAGTGTGCTGTGGAACATTGTCCACAACGACCTAGGTGTCATGACAGATTGATCTGTGTGGAGAGGGGTGGTTTACAGGGGTAATCTGAACACAAATAGACATGTGAAAGAGTTGGAAATCCATACAGAAAGCAAGCCTGTTTTACCTATAAGATTTCACCGTATTTTGTACACGTTTGTCGAAAATACGATGAACACAACGAACCGGAAAAAAACCACATGAAAAAAGTTCTTGAGCAGTCATTGCACTTGGGGTTGTATAACCATTGTGTTTGAGCGCTACAACCAAAGAGAAAAACAACTCGCCCCAAATCGTGCGCACACTCGCGTCTGGATGACGGACAGACCAATAGCAGGGACCCCCCTGCTTGTACGAAAAATAGAAAATTTGGAAGAAGTGTACACACATGTTTAGGAAAATACGCACATTTCATTGCAAAAATACACCAACAGGAGCTTTAGGGTAAACAGGTTTGAGAAAGAGAGAACAGTCAAGGGAGAGAAGAGAGTGTGTTATGCATGCAAGGCTGGGAAATGAATCCAGTCGTTGAGTGCAGGCTGGTAAGAGTTTGTGCAGAAGATGCTGACGCCGCAACGACCGCCAGTGCCAAGGTGGCAGCCTGTGTGCCATTGTTCATGATCAGTCACGAACATGCTGCCACGTTTCTTGGAACTGATTTCTGTTCACAAAATGTAAAAATGCTTTGTGTGAGGATCGGTTGATGCCATGACAACAGTCGAATTCCTGCCGAGAACACCCGTGTTAGTTGTTTGAACGTCACACAGGGTACATTGAACAAAAAGTTCTTATAAGCATATGGCTAAAAAATCACAATGGCCAGAAAGGGTTTGGGTTTAAAGAGACTAAATTTGGGCAGTGTTGTTGTTTAAATACCATCGCAGTATAAGTGAAAAAACCCCATCGCACAATGCTTGGTTGTTGTGAGGAGAGAGTTGATGTACAGACGGATGGCAAGAGGAGGTAAATACAGTAGTTGACTGTATCTGTCCCTCCCCCGGGGGAGGAAAAGCAGAAAGTGGACTCCATGTTTTACAGAACCATGAAAGCACCCAGCAAGCACCATCGTTTGACGCCCACCAGGGCCCAGAACAACCCAAGGAAAACCGCTGTGCCCTGACTGCAGTGATTCTGTGGTTAGGGGAGGTGTGAGACAAAACTGACTGGCAAAGGGCCACAGAAATTGAGACACTTTTTTTTATGCTGATCGATGAGAATGAGGATGATAAAGATGATGCTATGGATTTCCCTTTCGGTCACAGACTACATGACAGGGCTGTACTCTACGCTTCCTTTCATAAATATCCCGGCGTCAACCAGGCCCGAGAGATACAGACACCTGCAATGTTGGTCAGGAAATTTGAGCAACACTCTCAGAGAAGGGCATCCATTTAGTGGATGAAACTCAACTGTGTGGTCCCAGTCTTCTCAACTGAGCCCGTAGCAAACTCAACTCTGGGTAGGAGCCAGTCGGGGCAGAAAAAATCCCACATGACTGTTGGGAATCGAATCCGCGACCTCCCAGCCAGGAGTCCGCAACGCTAACCACTTTGACTGGACTGTGGCTGGGGAAACACGGTGTCGGAATGAGGGGCCCGTGGATGCACTGCCACTGAGGTGGCACAGAGGTTGGGATAGCAAAAAACAAAACAAAACAAAAAAAACTGACTGCCAAACCCTGTAAACAAGTTGCGAGTAAATGCAGCACATTGGATCTGGATTTGTGTGCGTGAAGAATTTTAAAGGGATGACTCAAGTGACTGCTGTTTTTCATGTTTCAAGGGTCAAAAAATATTACCCGAATTATTTGGAACGAAGTGCTTAGCACCTTCGCATTGTCAGGCTAGTACCTTGGAGGCAGCATGAACCAATGTGAAAGTCTTTAGTTTTTGATGTAAGGGAGTGTGAGGGCCTTTGCTGTGGTGTGAGGGCCTTTGTTGGTTCATAAAGGAGTGTGAGGGCCTTTGTTGTGTCCCTAAAGGAGTGTGAGGGTCTTTGTTGTGACATAAGGAGTGTGAAGGGCCCTTTTTTATGACATGAAGGAGTATGAAGATCTTTTTTGTGACATAAAGGGAGTATGAAGGCCTTTGTTGTGATGTGAGGGCCTTTGATGTGATGTGAGGGCCCTTTTTTTGGATGTGAGGGCCTTTGTTGTGATGTGAGGGGTGTGGGGGCCCTTTGATGTGATGTGAGGGCCTTTGTTGTGACGTAAAAGAATGTGAAGGCCTTTGTTGTGACATAAAGAAGTGTAAGGGGCCCTTTTTTGTGACATTAAGGAGTGTGAAGGCCTTTGTTGTGACATAAAGGAGTGTGAAAACCTTGTTGTGAGGTCAGGGAGTGTGAAAACCTTGTTGTGAGGTCAGGGAGTGTGAAAACCTTTGTTTTGAGGTCAGGGAGTGTGAAAACCTTTTTGTGGGGTCAGGGAGTGTGAGCGCCTTTGTTGTGGGGTGAGGGTGTGAATGCCTTTGTTGTGGGGTGAGGGAGTGTGAAAGCCTTTTTTGTGAGGTGAGGGAGTGTGAATGCCTTGTTGTGAGGTGAAAAGGGGTGTGAAAACCTTTGTTGTGAGGTGAAGGAGTGTGAATGCCTTTGTTGTGAGGTGAGGGAGTGTGAACACCTTTGTTGTGAGGTGGGGGAGGGGAATGCCTTTGTTGTGAAGTGAGGGAGTGTGGATGCCTTTGTTGTGAGGTGAGGAGTGTGAATGCCTTTGTTGTGAGGTGAAGGAGTGTGAATGCCTTTGTTGTGAAGTGAGGGAGTGTGAAAAGCCTTTGTTGTGGGGTGAAGGAGTGTGAAAACCTTTGTTGTGAGGTCAGAGAGTGTGAACGCCTTTGTTGTGGGGTCAGGGAGTGTGAACGCCTTTTTGTGAGGTTTAGGTGAGAGAGTGTGAATGCCTTTGTTGTGAGGTGAGGGGGTGTGGCGTGTGTGTGTGTGCAGGAGCCAGTGGAGGCCCGTTGGAGGGGACCCACGTTCTGGACCTGGATGGACGGCAAGCTGCCGTTCTGTTTGGGGGAACCAAGGTGGTTCAGCACCACCCCTCCCTCCAAGACGGCGCCAGGCCTCAAAGGGGGGACAGGGCTGATCATGACATGATCTGATGATGTTGGGGGAGTAGTGAGGGTGGGGCGGTGGTGAGGAAGAAGAGGAGGGGGGGTGGAATGGTGGTGATGGGGAGGGGGAGGAGGGTGGGGGTGGTGATGATGATGATGATGATGGTGGTGGTGATGTCGATGAGGAGGAGGTTGGTGGTGGTGGGAGAGGGTGATGGTAGTGGTATTGACAAGGATGTGAGTGATGATGCCTGCGACAATGACGGGGATAATCATAGTGGTTAGTGATGATGATCGTGAAGACAATTCTGATAATGAAGAGGAGGGTGATTGTCACGATGATGGTGACGGTGAAGATGATGATGGTGACAGTGATGATGGTGATGTAACGAAGATGTGAACGTGATGAGTTAAAGTATAAGGGTGGTGAGCACTGTGTCCTGGAAGAACCAATCCTGGTGGTAAGTGCGCTGAAGGTTTTTTTTTTTTTTGGTAGAAAGGGAGATTGGAAAGAAAGCCCCTTTCAGCACTAGAATCGAAACCATGGACAATAAGATTCTGTCACTTCCCAGACCAGCGTGGTATCCACTGGGCCCTCTCTCCCCAAATTATCATCACAGTAAAGACTTCCATCAGTCCCAATGGGAGAGTCCAGAAGCTGTTTTACTGACCTTTGTAACAATTTGATTTTGCTGGGATTTTGTACTCATGTTTGGCAGAAATATGAAAGTACAGTACATTTGGGGGGGAAATGCGGCAAAAAAAAAAAAAAAAAATCCCACTATTATTTCCATAGACTGCATATTTCAAGGAAATGGGTATATTGACATAGCTGCTGTGCGTATTCTCTCTTCGGACTTTTAGTGTCAATGTTTCTGATTGGACGAGAACACCCATTCCTAGTTCTCGGCTGCGAGATTGGGGCTTTTCGGGGAGCCATTTTGCTGCAGTGTGCTTTAAACTTTCTCTTGGAGTACTCCTATTTTGTAAAAAAAAAAAAAAGTACCTTATTTTGGATTTTGAATACCCTTAACTTTTCAATCCTGCTTTATATGAACCATAATTCCTCTTGTTCCTAGATTCTTATAAACGATATTTCCTTCATTCCTGGATTAAGAAAAAGAAAAGAAAGTGTAAAGTGGAACTGCCAATGTGCAGTACAAACCGGCCAGAATAAGGGCGACTACTTTTATGCTGAAGGGGCTGTCTGGCATCCATTCCATTCATAAACACTCCCGGGCGCGAGCGCCCCGGTCATGACGTGTACCGATGACGCTACTCGCGCGAAGTTCAAAGTCCTTACCACGAGAACCGATTTTCCGGGCTGCCGGGAAGGGAAAAGGAGGGATGTTGTGCTGCCCGGTTTTCCGGGCTGCAGGAAGGAAGGGTAGGATTTCTGGCAAACCGGAAAACCGGGGTTGCAGGGATGAAAGAGTTAAGTCAAATTTCGGGGTAAACAGGGTTGGGTTTGAACAATTTCCCATCGCTTCCTGGGAGCTCTGTGACACAATAATTTCCTTCTTTCTGTCCCTGTGTTTGTCTGTGCTTTTTCTTCTTCTTTTTCTTCTTCTTGTTTTTGTCTTCACCCTTAATTGTTGTTCTGTCTTTGGGGGACTGTTCCTCTGTCTTAATCATGGAAGTCTCTTACAGTTTTTGTCTTTTTTTTTTTTTGGTCTGGTCACAATGTATGACATGCCATCATTTGTTGTTGTCATGTGGGGACCATGGAGTGAGCCTTGTTTACAGTGTCCAGGGGGAACGCCGGCTGTCGGTTATGCACTGTTTGTCTGTCTGTCTGTCCACGTAGCTTTTCGTGGGGGTTTTTGTGTGTGCCTGCATTCGTATTTTTCTTTGTTAATTTGGAAGAGGTTTGTTTTTGTTTTGTTTTAATCTTGTACTGATGTTCTCAACCTATTTACCTGTAAATTTTCACTGCATTTTGTACATGTTTGATTAGCATGAGACGTGCTAACTGAAGAAGAAAAAAAAAAAAATTTGAAGGAAATTCTAGAGAGGAAGTTCTTGAGCAGAAATTGCACTTGTGATGTCACCATGAAAAGGAATTTGACCAAGGAGAAAACCCCCTTCTTGCTAATTTCGCATGCAAATTTTGTTAGTCTGTCCCAGCTTTTAAAAAAATTTTTACTCTTGACCTGAAACATCAAAAAAAAAAAAAAAAAAAAAAAGGCTGGCCAAGAGCATAATTTAAACCCAAAGTATGCTGATCAATCAGGTTCAAAAGTAGTTCTGCACCATGGCTACAATTAGAAGAACTGTAAATAAAGTCTTTTCTGTTTCCGTCTTTTCCAGCGGGGGACAATGGCTGTATAGCCTACGTTCAGCCCCATAGCTAAAATTAGAAGAACGTGAATAAAGTCTATTTTCTTTCCGTTTTTTTCCCCAGCAGTGACAATGGCTGTATAGCCTACGTTCTGCACCATGGCTACAATTAGAAGAACTGTGAATAAAGTCTTTTCTTTTTCCGTCTTTTCCCCAGGGGGGGACAACAGCTGTATAGCCTACGTTCAGCACCTAGCTACAATTAGAAGAACTGTGAATAAAGTCTTTCTGTTTCCTTATTCCCAGCGGGGGACAACGGCTGTATAGCCTACGTTCTGCGCCACAGCTTCAACACGTCGCAGGGGAAACTACTGCGCACCATCCTGTTTGGGGTCAAACGGGTCACCGCCAACAACCTGGAGACCTTCTTCTTCATCATGTTTCTCCTCGTCTTTCCCAAATCATCGCGGCCATTACGTCTGGATCAAAGGTCAGGACAGGTCATGGTCACATCTTTGGATTGGTTGTCTGTTTTATTCATTTTCCTTTTCACCGTATTGACTTCAAGTGAGTTTTCTTTTTATAGCTGATTTTGTTTTGAGGTTATGTATTGATAATGTGCTGAAGATTGTTCGAGGTTAGTATTGATAATGTGCTGAAAAAATGTTTGAGGTTATGTATTGATAATTGCTGAAGATTGTTTGAGCTGGGTTCAGTTGTATTTCTCTAGAAGAGTGTGCTGGATAACATCATGGAAATGAGTTGTTGCTTCTTTTCCTTAACAGTTCTTCCACGTATGATTTGTCACAGGTTTCAGTCCTTCATGTGTGGACATTTTGACAGAAAAAGTAATTCAGAAATTTTATTTCTTTATTTTTGGGTACTTATTGTTGTTTTTGTTCGTATCGGTCCCCTTTTCTTTTAGTTACAACTATCGCAAATATGGACTCAGAAGAAGAGTCGGCCGACAAACAATTGAATGAGTGATTTAGTTGACAGATCGACGACTGACAGATGCTGAACAAACAATTGAACGAGCGATTCAGTTGACAGATCGACAACTGACAGATGCTGAACAAACTGGAACAAACAATTGAATGAGCGATTCAGTTGACAGATCCACAACTGACAGATGCTGAACAAATGGACAAAAATTTGAATGGCGATTCAGTTGACAGATCGATGACTGACAGATGCTGAACAAACTGGACAAACAATTGAATGAGCAATTCAGTTGACGATCGACGTCTGACAGATGATGAACGAACTGGTTGATGATGTTTAACTTTTGAGAAAAAAACTGTGTGTATCACGCTAAAACCAGACGCACTAAATCGGCCCGATTCTCTGCTGGCAGGACGGAGAACCCCAACCCGGGAAACCGCTAAAAACCCTATTCCTGGAGTGCACGCTGATCTTGACGTCAGTGGTCCCCCCTGAGCTGCCCATCGAGTTGCGCTGGCCGTCAACACCTCCCTGTGGCCCTCACCAAGCTGTGTCAGTTTTCTCTGACCCTCCAAGTGCCTCTTTCTGCCTGATTCAGATGGCAAAGGAAGAAGCAGAGTAGGAAGGGGAGTGGGGGAATGGAAGGGAAAAAAGAAACGTGGTTGGCAGCTAGGAATATGCATGTCCACTTGATACATGTTGAGGATGTGCCTGATTTGAATGACTTGCGTCGCTTTTACATCTCATGCCTACAAAGGAAACCGGCCCTTTTTTTCCCATTTTATACACAGTGTGGAGGGGACAGATAGATACCTAAACCCCACCTCATTTGTTGCAACAACAACAACAAAATGACAACTATCTCCTTGCGAGGCCCTGAAAAGTTGTAGGTTACATAGTTCGTGTGTAAAAGTCCTGCGAAGATGAAGAGTACTCCATTGTGAAAGTCGAGAAAGATGTAGAAACACTAGCTTCCCTTTTTGGGAAAACAAGAGAAAAGTGTCGAGTCCCACTACTTTCGTGTGGATGACAAAGATGTAAAATACCATACCTCTCTTGCAGAAGACAGAAAGAAGGTGGGGAACTTTCCCTGTCTTGTGGAAGACAAAGATACAGTGTATCATACCTCCGTGAGGCCAACAGAAAGATGTGGGCTATCATACCCCTGTTGTAGAATGCAGGAAGATGTCGATTACTATACCTTTCTTGTGGAAGACAGACAGAAGTTGAGAACTATGCCTCTCTTGTGGAAGACCTGAAAAAGATGTAGAGTATTATTATACTGTTTCCCCGCCTTGGCTTAGGCTGTGTCAGACCAGCTGACATGGCTAGAAACACCCAAAGGGTACATCAAAATGTTTTTATGCTTAGCATAGTTATATTGGATTGTCTTCAGTCGTGACAAGCTCCTAGTGTAGCATTATCATCTCCAAAATCCCCCGAAGTCGGAGTGTGGCTGCCCACTGGCAGGGTAATAAAATATGGGCACACACGTAATGTTTTCATCCCCAGCTGATGCATTTGTACTTAAGCGTTCAAAGTACTCGGCTGTTCGGTGATCCCCAGAGTCTTTTAGCAGGATAAAGACAACAACAACAACAAAAACAACAACAACAACAACAACAACATTATACTGTTCTGTGGAAGACAGAAAAATGTAGAGAAGTATACTTGTTGAAGAACTATAAAGAAGTAGAGACCTGTGACAACCCCCCCCCCCCCCCCCCCCCCCCCCCCCCCCCCCCCCCCCCCCCCCAATGTGGAAGTTGAAGAACTATAAAGAAGTAGAGATCTGTGACACCCCCCCATGTGGAAGTTAAAGAACTATAAAGAAGTAGAGATCTGTGACCCCCCCCCCCCCCCCCCCCCCCCCTGTGGAAGTTGAAATATAAAGAAGTAGAGATCTGTGACCCCCCATGTGGAAGTTGAAGAACTATAAAGAAATAGAGATCTGTAACCCCCCATGTGGAAGTTGAAGAACTATAAAGAAGTAGAATCTGTAAACCCCCATGTGGAAGTTGAAGAACTATAAAAAAAGTAGAGATCTGTGACCCCCCATGTGGAAGTTGAAGAACTATAAAGAAGTAGAGATCTGTAACCGCCATGTGGAAGTTAAAGAACTATAAAGAAGAGAGAGATAATGTTGCTTATAGCCCAGCCCACCGCAAAGGGCCACATCGGGGCTGAACTATAAAAAGTAGAGATCTGTAACCCCGCATGTGGCAGTTGAAGAGCTAGAAAGAAGTAGAGATTCGTGGGCCCCCATGTGGAAGTTGAAGAGATAAAAAAAAGTAGAGATCTGTAACCCCCCACCATGTAGAAGTTGAAGAGCTATAAAGAAGTAGAGATTGTAACCCCCCCATGTAGAAGTTGAAGAGCTATAAAGAAGTAGAGATCTGTAAACCCCCCATCATGTAGAGTTGAAGAGCTATAAAGAAGTAGAGATCTGTAACCCCCACCATGTAGAAGTTGAAGAGCTAAAGAAGTAAGACGTAACCCCCCACATGTAGAAGTTGAAGAGCAAAAAAGTAAGATCTGTAACCCCCACCATGTGGAAGTTGAAGAGTAAAGAAGTAAGACTAACCCCCCACCCTGTAAATGAAAAACTAAGAATAGAGATCTGAACCCCCCTGCGGAAGTTAAGAGCTATAAGAAGAGAGTTGTAACCCCCCACCATGAGAAGTGAAGACATAAGAAGAGATCTGTACCCCCACCATGTGAGTGAAGAATATAAAGAGTGGAGATCCGTACCGCCCATGAAAGTCCCAGACAAAGAAGAAAAGTGCCCCCTTCGTCATGTTTGTGTTGCGCGAAAGGCTTCCTGTGTGTTGCAGATTGACGTACTGAGCCGTTTATTCCCTTTGCGGGGAAGATCGACATCTGCTGCTCGAAAACGGGCACACGACAGCGACACCTCGTCGTCGAAGGTGTCACGGTTTAGGGTAAACATGTGATTTTTTTCTGCTTCCTTGAGGGTGGTGTGGTGTGTGTGTGTGTGGTGTGTGTGTGGTGGTTGTGCGGTGTGTGGTATGTTGGTGTTGGTGCGTGTGTGTGGTGTGTAGGGTGTGTGTGTGTGTGTGGGCGTGTGTGTGTGTGTGGGTTGGTGTGTGTTTGTGCGTGTGTGTGGTGTGTAGGTTTGTGTGTGGGCATGATGCATGGGGCCTGTGCAAATGGCTACTTGTTACCTATCGTCTCTTTCTCCAACTTATGACCCCTCCTTTCCCCCCCCCCCCCTCTCCCAATTCCCCCCCCCCCCCCCTTCCTAAACAACGTTGATAAATGAATATGCTGGTCTCATAGTGTGTGTTGTGTCTTAATCTGGAACTGCAAAGTCTTGATCATGTACCAGGCATGGGAATTGCCGCGGATTCGCGGATTTCAGCTGAAAAAAAATTCTGTCGCGAAAAAAAAAAATCTGTCCGCGGGAAAAAAAAATCCGCCGAGTAAGTTTTTCGCGCGGGGGGAAAAATCCTGTGCACCGTCTCGCGCATGCCCGGAGGTGTGTGTTCAGCTAACTTGCTTTCCGCTTCCGCTCGAGAAAAGAGAACAATGGCGACGCGTTGTCATTGAACGAGGCAATAAATTCGACTCTTCGTGTGCGAACGTATGCGAACGCCTAGAGGTGGGAGTGGGTGGTAGTTGTGCACGAAGTACAATGGAAAGAAGAGTTAAAGGAAAGAAGTGTCGGCACGCGCACGCGATTCCGTAAAGTGGACTTGCCAGGCGAGGCACGATGCGTCACTTGCAACAAGCATGTCCATTATGGAAGTCGTGGATTGTGTAGCGCTTCTTCTTCTTTCCTTTGGTGCCCACGATCATGAGGATGATCATTATGGCACATAAAGGGGGTGGGGGGGGTGGGGTTGTTACTTGTAGGCAGTCCATTTGTGCTGACGGACCGTCTGGCCGGCAAACGACACTTGGAGAAGAGTGCTACTCTTGCAAACAACCAACGCTTACCGGGCAATTTTGACATAGACAGATGGAAATTACGGGAAAGTATTGTGAAATGAAATGGTTTGGGGTTTTTTATCTGCTTTTTTTTTTTACCAAGGATACTGCTGCAAACTTGTCAGGCAACACTTTCCATAAGTGCTTATTGAATTCAACAGATGAAGGTAAAAAAAAAATTGCTTGCATGAAGATATTAATTGTCATTATTTTAAATTAATAACAGGGTATGACAGTCTATTACAGAGAGAATGAACATGAAGAAAGAATGAATACTTTTGTAATCACTGTTTTTAGTCCAGAAATTACACATGTTTGCTGTTTAAAATAAAGGAATTATGTGCACAGAATGCACAGATTTTACCATAAATTTCAATTTTTTTCCGGGGGAGCATGCCCCCGGACCCCCCTAGTTTCAGCTGATTTTGAATTTTCCAATTCCCATGCCTGATGTACAAATTCCCCCATGAAGCTTGATGCTCGTTTTCTTGCGCTGCGTTTAGTGTGGATCCTTTTTTCTCCTGTCTCTTGGGTTTCTTTGCCTTTTATCCGTTTTCTGATTTTCTTTACTTCAGCCATCTTTAAAGTTTCTTTTTTTTTTTTTTCTTTTCCCCCTCTTTTGATCTTTGCTGAGGAGTTCATGCATTCTGTTTGTTGATGAGGATCCATAATGCAGATCATGGTGAGGATCTATGGTAAAGATCCATGACGCAGAGCCATGGTGAAGATCCATGATGTAGATCCATGGTGTAGATCAGTTTGAGCTCAGTGGTGGTCTGTGCTCTCTGAAATCAGTATCATTTTTTTTTTCCCCCACGTTTTCCTCACCACGAAGAAGATGGGTCAGCTGAACAACAACAACAACAAAAAAGGTTTCAAATTGTCTTTATTTGTTTTGGCGTTTTTTTTATCATGATGATGGTTTCCCAATTGCTAACACTGTGATGTGGTTGCGGGTGGGGGTCGGGGGTCGACAGGAAGGGGACGGAGATCATGTCGGCGGTGGAGGCGCCGCTACGCACGGTTCAGGTGCTGGCCCACCTGTCACTCCCTGGTGCAGCTGGAGGAGGAGATGGTGGGCGACCCGCTGGAGAAGGCCACGCTCCGAGCCGTGGAGTGGAACCTCACCAAGGGTGAGTGTGTGCTGCGCTGGGCGCGACGCTGGTGTGTGCGCTGCTTCAAGGGAAAGCACTCACCTCCCCGTTCTGCTTCCTTTGCCTCCCTGATGTCCTGCTGCTATGAATAATGTTATGCCCAAGTTAACCAAGTTCTGTATGTTCTCTGTCGTCCTAAAGTTAAGCTCGTTCTGTATTTTGTCTCGTCATGCCCAAGTTAACCAAGTACTGTATGTTTCTATGGTATATCCAAGTTAACCAAGTTCTGTATGTTCTCTGGTATACCCAAGTTAACCAAGTTCTGTATGTTCTGTGTCATTCCAGAGTTAACCAAGTTCTGTATTTTGTCTCGTCATACCAGGTTAACCGAGTTCTGCATATTCTCTGTCATTCCAAAGTTAACTAAGTTCTGTATGTTCTCTGTCATTCCAAAGTTAACCAAGTTCTGTGCGTTCTCTGGTATACCCAGGTTAACCAAGTTCTGTATGTTCTCTGTCATTCCAAAGTTAACCAAGTTTCTGTATGTTCTCTGTCATTCCCAAGTTAACCCAGTTCTGTATGTTCTCTGTCATTCCCAAGTTAACCCAGTTCTGTATGTTCTCTGTCATTCCAGAGTTAACCAGTTCTGCATGTTCTCTGTCATTCCCAAGTTAACCCAGTTCTGTATGTTCTCTGTCATTCCCAAGTTAACCCAGTTCTGTATGTTCTCTGTCATTCCCAAGTTAACCCAGTTCTGTAGGTTCTCTGTCATTCCCAAGTTAACCCAGTTTTTCCCTTTTA
>CM031625.1:7949910-7952410 GCA_018398815.1 Conus ventricosus | reverse complement strand
TGTGTGTGTGTGTGTGTGTATGTGTGTGTGTGTGTGCGTGTGTGTTTGTGTGTGTGATTGTGTGTGTGTGTGTGTGTGTGTGTGTGTGTGTGTGTGTGTGTGTTTATATGTGTGCATGTGTGTATGTGTGCGTGTGCATGTGTGTGTGCTTGTGTGTGTGTGTGTGTATGTGCATGTGTGTGTGTATGCATTCGGGTGAGTGTGTGTGTGTGTGTGTGTGTGTGCGTGCTTGCATGCATGCCTGTGTATGTGCACGCATTTGTGTGTGTGTGTGTGAGTGCATGCGTGCTGCGTTTGTTCATGCATTTGTGTGTTTGAGTGCATGCATGCTGTATGCGTTCTTGCATTTGCGTGCGCGCGAATGTGTGTGTGTGTGTGTGTGTTGTATGCGTGTGTGTGTGTTTATGTGTGAGTGTGGGTGTGTTTGTGTGTGTGAGTGTGTGTATATATGTGTGTGTGTGAGAGTGTGTATGTTGTATGGTGTGTGTGTGTGTGTGTGTGTGTGTGTGTGTGTGTATGTTGTATGTGTGTGTGTGTGTGTATGTTGTATGTGTGTGGTGTGTGTGTCTGTGTCTGTGTATGTTGTATGTGTGTGTGTGTGTGTGTGTGTGTGTGTGTGTGTGTGTGTGTTGTATGTGTGTGTGTGTATGTTGTATGTGTGTGTGTGTGTGTGTGTGTGTGTGTGTGAGAGTGTGTATGTTGTATGTGTGTGTGTGTGTGTGTGTGTGTGTGTGTGTGTGTGTGTGTGTGTGTGTGATCCTTTCCTTGCAGCGGTGGGACGTTGAGATCTTTCTGGGGCAGGCAGTGTAGACAGGAACCAAACCTCCATCTCAAACTCACACTGAAGTGTCACACAGCATGTGAGTCAGTGTTCTTGTCCTTGTTTATAGATATATATATATATGCTCAACTATTGAATTCAGCCCTGATGTGGCCCTTTGCGGTCGGCTGGGCTATAAGCAACATTATCTTATCCTAACTATTGAATTCTTTGTGTATCTGTGTTAACCCGATGTTTTTCCATTTGACAGACAGAAAAAAAAATGTTTCAGCAGATGGTATTCATAAAGAGTTTAGTTTGTTGCTGGTGTGCATACACACAATGTGTGTGTGTGTGCGTGTGTGTGTGTGTGTGTGTGTGTGTATATGTGTGTGTATGTGTGTGTGTAAGTGTATGTGTGTGTGTATGTGTGTGTGTGTGTGTGTGTGTGTGTGGTGTGTGTGTGTGTGTGTGTATGTGAGTGTTTTGTGTGTGTGTGTTTTACTGCATGTGTGTGTATGTGTATATCTCTGTGGTGTGTGTGTGTGTGTGTGTGTGTGTGTGTGTGTGTGTGTGCACATGCGCACGTCATTGGTATAAACATCCTTTACGGAAGTAAAGTTGGGCTGGGCGTAGAGGGAAAGGGAATGAATGGGATGGTGATGGGAATATGACAGAATCTTCCTCCTTCTGCAGAAAATCATCCTTTGCTTGGGGTGGTCTTGCAGAATGATTTTTTTTTTCTTTTTTTTTCTGTGGATCAAATGAAATCAGCCTAGGAGGATTATTATTGGTGTAACAGTGTCATAACATTTATACATGTATAAGTGTTAAGATTGTGAACACGGGGTGTTCTGATATCAGTGCAAAGTGTGTCTTTCTCTGTGCGCCACGAGCGTGTGTGACCTGAGGGCTGATCATGGAAGTGGGGAAAATATAGAACTTTATTGAAAAAAGCATTCTCCCCCCCTCCCCTGCCCCTGCCACCCCCCACCCCCTCCATGTCTCTCTGCCTCTGTGTGTCCACACACAGGGATATTTCCATGCAGCAGTGGTGAGGGTTTTACCTGGTGTCATGGTGTGTGACTCTGTGTATCCACAGGGATATTTCCATGCAGCAGCGGTGAGGGTTTTACCTGGTGGTCATGGTGTGTGTGACTCTGTGTGTCCACAGGGATATCTCCATGCAGCAGTGGTGAGGTTTTTACCTGGTGGTCATGGTGTGTGACTCTGTGTGTCCACAGGATATCTCCATGCAGCAGTGGTGAGGGTTTTACCTGGTGGTCATGGTGTGTGACTCTGTGTGTCCACAGGGATATCTCCATGCAGCAGTGGTGAGGGTTTTACCTGGTGGTCATGGTGTGTGTGACTCTGTGTGTCCACAGGGATGTCTCCATGCAGCAGCGGTGAGGGTTTTTGCCTGGTGGTCATGGTGTGTGACTCTGTGTGTCCACAGGGATGTCTCCATGCAGCAGTGGTGAGGTTTTACCTGGTGGTCATGGTGTGTGACTCTGTGTGTCCACGGGGATGTCTCCATGCAGCAGTGGTGAGGGTTTTACCGGGTGGTCATGGTGTGTGACTCTGTGTGTCCACAGGGATGTTTCCATGCAGCAGCGGTGAGGGTTTTTACCTGGTGGTCATGGTGTGTGACTCTGTGTGTCCACAGGGATGTCTCCATGCAGCAGCGGTGAGGGTTTATACCTGGTGGTCATGGTGTGTGACTCTGTGTCTCCACAGGGA
>CM031625.1:7909910-7944910 GCA_018398815.1 Conus ventricosus | reverse complement strand
ACATGTGCACAAAAGAGGACACACACACATACATGCATACACATACACACACATCATGCTTGCACCCATGCGCTCATGCATACACACACGGGCCCATGCATATGCATTCGTGCACACACATGTGTTACACTCGCCACTCGCACGCACAATGATAATAATGGCACAACCATGTTAGGTAGATACTCAAGGTCTGACGAGTGAGTTGGGCTAATGCTGTAGGTCAGACGTCTGCTGAGTCGTAGCCACGAGACCCTCTTCTTCAATTCTCTCATCTTGGTCATGCATTCGTTTTCCCATCAGCTTTAACTCATGCACAGGGTGGTCTCAAAAGTTAGGGGATGTGGTGTAGCGTTCATGGACTCGTCCACACGCTGTGACGCCTCCTTGATGAAACTGAAACTAAAACGGGGGAGAATTTGTACCTACTCCTGGTCTTGGAAGGCTTTTTCCTGGATGTCAAACACCGACTGAGGTGAATGACAGCAACTGGTTAAATCGTTTTGGTGAACCACAGCCAAACGAAGGTGGGCTCTAGTAACAAGTTTATATTCTGTGCTAGTCAAGGGAAGGCTCACAGATTTAGTCTTTGTACATGGGTTTTTACAGCGTCGGCTCTAGTAGCAAGTTTACACTCTGTTTTCCCAAGGGAAGACTCATAAATTCAGTTTTCGTAAATGATTTTTAATAGGGGATCCCAGATATGGAGACGTGTGTTTCGACAACATCCACGACGGACTCTTTCTCTCCCAGCAGTTTGAAAACTTGTTCCAGTAACGTGGTGTGAAGAAGCCAGTCAAGATGTACCCTAAAAAGCTCCAGAATGGAAATGTAGTATTGCCAGCTGCATTGTATGGGATGTGCTTTAAGAGGAACAATTCTGGAACATTTTGAAAGGTTCTGGACTTTCTCCCATGGTTTTTTAGACTCCCCCTTCCCCCCCCCTTGCCCCCCCCCCCCCAAAAAAAAAAAAAGAAAAATGTTGGAACTGTTGGTAGGGTCTGTCATATGTGCACGATTCTGGTGAACCCTTTTATATCTGGATTTCCAAAAGCAAAACTTTCTTTAAGAACCAGATTTTTTTTTCTGACTGCACCCAATGGATGGGGGGAACTACTTGAAAAAATCTTGTAAATCATCTGATTATCAGAAGAATCAGTTTAAAAACTAATCGCTGTGTAAGCAGTAAACAAGTGGGTACGTTTGCTCCCATAAAAAAACCTAACACAGAGTAACTTTTATTCAAGACGGGCACACCCTTTTAAACTTGAATAAAGTCAGACAAATACAAAGACAAACAATTAATAGTGGGGGGGGGGGGGGGGGGGGGGGGGGGGGGGGGGGGGGGGGGAGACAAGACAGGCCAACCAACTCAACTGTCTTCACAGTAATGACTTGGTAAAGATTTGGACTTGAGGGGGGGGGGTGGGGGATTTTTGAAGATGGAGAAAACTGGGAACATGAAATTAAGAAAATATAGATATGAAAACTCTTCACTAGTTGCATGAGGGAACCATCACAGTCCCTTATATATCTATCTAGAATACATTTTCTTAATTTCAAGTTCCAGTTCTCCATCTTCAACCCTCCCCCTTAAGTTCAAATCTTTGCCAAGTCATTACTATGAAAAAAATTCATTTTTTTTGGGCCCTGCGCTTGTTTCTTTCCCCACTATTAGATTGTTCGTCTATGTATTGTCTGACTTTCTTAAAAGTTAAAAGGCTGTGCCAGTTTTTGAATAAAAGTTACTCTTTTGTTAGGTTTTCTTATGGGAGCAAAAGTTTACCCCACTTGTTTACTGTTTATTGTTTTTCTGTTCCCTGCCTCATTTCATTTTCCACTAGTGGTGTGCTGTTTGGTTGCTGGGGAAAGGTTTTGACCTTGGCCGTGATGCATTTCAAGCGAGTCATGACCCCTGGATCTACTTGCATGAAAGTATGTGTGAAATGA
This sequence comes from Conus ventricosus, assembly GCA_018398815.1. NCBI lineage: Eukaryota > Metazoa > Mollusca > Gastropoda > Neogastropoda > Conidae > Conus > Conus ventricosus. The sequence continues at coordinate 7,942,963 of CM031625.1, read as the reverse complement.
AGGAGTACACAGAAAATTACCATCTTTTTAGCAGGACATGTTTTTGTGTGGTGTGTGTTTGAAAGAGAGAGTGTATTCATGTTTGTAAGAGTGTGTGCACATGTGTGTGCACGTGTGTGTGTGTGGGTGTGTGTGTGTGTGTGTGTTTTGTGCGGTGGTGTGTGTGTGTATTTGTGTGTGTGTGTGTGTGTGTGTGTGTGTGAACACAACTTGGGGTTTTTTGTCTCCATCTTTAGCAGTTATTGCCTCAACATTGCATCGTTAAGGAAAAAATAAAACAAAAAAAAAAAACCAAGATGAAGCGCTTTTGCAATTCATTCGCCTTAATACATGAATTTTATGTAAAGTGGCTGATGATGATGTGCATGCAATGAATGTTATTTGAGCAACCATTTTGCCTGTTTGATTTCAGAAAAGAAGACAGACAGATGACACGTCGCCGTCAAACCCTAGCAGATGACACGTCGCTGTCAAACCGTAGCAGATGACACGTCGCCGTCAACCCGTAGCAGATTTACACGTCGCCGTCAAACCGTAGCAGATGACAAAGTCGCCGTTAAACCGTAGCGATGACACGTCGCCGTTAAACTGTAGCAGATGACACGTCGCCCTCAAACCATCATGTCTCCGTTAAACTGTAGCAGATGACTAAGGGGGTTCTGCAATTGTTTGTTTGTTTTTAAGCTTTTATCATTCCAAAAGAGGTCACCGCAAGTCATTAGGATAGAAAAGAAAAAACAGTCGACAGAAAACTGTTTGAATGGATTATAAAACAGTCAAAACAGTTTTAAAATGAAATGTGTAAAAAGGGATGTAAAGCAACGGTTGTTTGTTCGTTTGTTTGTTTGTTTTACCTCTTTGTGGTGTAAATTATTTTTGGGTGAAAATATTTCATGTTAACAAATTTTTTGTGGAAGAAAAGGGGTTTGGGTTTGGAAGTATGAAATTGTGGAATCTTTTGGTCTCGCCTTTTTTTTTTTTTTTTTTTTTTTTTAAATTTCTTTTCTGATTTCGCTGTACATATTTTCAGATCAAGTGATCTTTGATGTTTTGTAAGAGATTTGAAATTTTCTTTCTGTGATTTGTTTATGGTTCACATCTGTTGACTTTAAAACAAATAACTTGAATTTATGTTGTCTCATTGAATGTCAATCATGATTAAAGTAAGATTTTTAGTCGGGACTGACAGGAATCTATATGTGTATTTTGCTCATAGATCTGAACAGCTTTCTAGTGTAGTTACTTTCACAAAATTCATCAGTGACATTGGAATCTGCGTTTGAGTGGTGCCAGACGAAATATCTGGGATCATATGAAGCAGAACTGTCATCACCTCCATTCGCTTGTCAGTTTTTTTAAAAATAGTTTATATTTATTTGTTTATCTGGTCTCTTATGATTCTTTTCATTTTCTTTGATGTACTTTTGGTTTTATTTGTATTCCCCCCCAAAAAAAAAAAAAAAAAAAAAAAAGAGAGAAGTCAAACGTTTTAACAGGTTCAGCCTTGTGTTCCGATTCTGACCTTCAGAAATGAATAAATCTGTTTGACCTGAAGACTGGAACTGGTGGCTTTGTTTGTGTGCAATCCCTCGGCTGGACAGTGAACGGTCGGTGAATGCACCCACAAAAGATCAATGTCAGGACAAGAAGATGATGTGCATGATTTGCACTGGTTTTCAGCCGAAGCTAGAATTACTTAAAAATTGCAAGTCTCTGTACTGTTAGCTCATGTGGGCCTGCTGACATGTCCGATCTGGTTTCGTTGTACTCATCAGGTATCTCTTCGCACCTGATCTGGTTCAGTTGTACTCATCAGGTATCTCTACACCTGATCTGGTTCAGTTGTGCTCACCAGGTATCTCTGCACCTGATCTGGTTCAGTTGTACTCAACAGGTATCTCTGCACCTGATCTGGTTCAGTTGTACTCACCAGGTATCTCTGCACCTGATCTGGTTCAGTTGTACTCAACAGGTATCTCTGCACCTGATCTGGTTCAGTTGTACTCAACAGGTATCTCTGCACCTGATCTGGTTCAGTTGTACTCACCAGGTATCTCTGCACCTGATCTGGTTCAGTTGTACTCAACAGTATCTCTGCATCTGATCTGGTTCAGTTGTACTCACCAGGTATCTCTGCACCTGATCTGGTTCAGTTGTACTTATCCAGGTATCTCTGCACCTGATCTGGTTCAGTTGTACTCACCAGGTATCTCTGCACCTGATCTGGTTCAGCTGTACTCTCCACCAAGAATTCTCAGCTCCTGTTCTGATAGTATTTACTCTGTCTGTTCCACATTCCTGTGCATTTGATGAATACTGTTTTACTGTCTGTGTCCCATCTGTTGGAATTCTCTTTCATACGAAAAAAACAACATGTCTACTGTTTGTTTTCTACAGTGTTTTTGATTTCACTGCAGATTCAACAGTGTTGACAAATGTATTTTATTCGCATTTCCTGTGCCCCTACACCCCAACCCTTTCCCTTTTTGTTGTTGTTGTTGCTTTTTAATTGTTTCTTCAATTAGTACATGCAGTTTTGTGTGTGTGTGTGTGTGTAGAGTGTAAAATGTTCATGCAAACCACTGTGCCCATAAGGGAAAGGACACAGTACAAATGTTTATAATTAGTGTCATCCTTATGGCAATTTCTTTTTTTTTTCCTGCTTAGTCTGGTGTGCTCCCTTCGTGGCCTTACACCCACATTGCTCACTCTTGGCCACTCCACTCACGGCCACACCCACAATCCTGGAGTTTAGTGGTGCCTGTTTTCTGATCCAGCATACACAGAACACCACTTGCTGACCTAGCTACTGATGATGGTTATCGCTTAGACTTAGAGCCAGCTTGTCAGCGTTCTATTCCTCAGGGTGCCAGAGACGTCCATTCATTCAGCGACGGTCCCAATGAACTTGATGATAGTTTCAAAGTGAGATGACTGAGGGGGAAATTGAAGGAAATTTTAGAAGATAAGATAAGATAATGTTGCTTATAGCCCAGCCGACCCCAAAGGGCCACATCAGGGCTGTAGGAAATTTTAGAAAGAAAGGGTATTAGTCCCACAAGACAATACAGACTTCAGGACAAAACACGATGCATTTCGACCTCTTAGGTCTTCTTCAGGCAAAACCAAACAACTTTTGCGCTGAATATGAGAAGATAAGTGGTTGCTCGTTCTTTGTTTTCATTGTCCTAAATGTTGTTTGTTTTTGCCTGAAGACGACCGAGAGGTCGAAATGCATTGTGTTTTGTCCTGTACTTTGTTTGTCTGTATTGTCTTGCGGAACTATTACCCTTTTTTTTTTTAGAAAATAAACTTGATGAGTTTTGCGCATGTGGATGCCAGAAAACATTTTACACTTGGGCTGCCATGAGACCAGCGCATTAAGAGCCCCCAAACTGTAGACTTTGTATGATGAACATGATGCTATGGAGTTCCTTTCTATCCTCAAACTAAATAACAAGACTGTACGACTTGACATCCTTTCACAACAATCCTGGCATCAACCAGGCTTGGGAGAAACAGACACCTGCAGTGTTGGTCCGGAAATTGAGTAACTTTCTCAGAGCTGTTCATTAAGAGGATGAAGCTCAGCTGTGTGGGTCCCGTTTTTCCTTTTGAACCTGTGGCCCCTGCATCTCTGGTAGTGGCTGGCGGGGGACAAAAACATCTCCGACCTTCCTCTGATGAAACTGAAACTCATGATCTCCCAGCCGTCAGTCTGTGAGACTAACCACGGCACCATGGCTTTGCTGATCACTTTATCATGTAGGCCGCCATACTCCCATCTTTGGTGGATGTCATAGCGTAAGTTTATTCACATTTTCTGGAACTTCAAGGCCAAATTTGAAAAATTATTTACAAGGCTCCGCTGAAAAATGTAGACAAACGAATCACAAGAGAAAACACGACGCGTTCGACCTCTTAGGATCTTCTTCAGGCAAGATACACAACACTCAGGACAAAACGAAGGACGCAGTGTTACCTCTTAGTCTTCTTCAGTACACAACATCAGTACAACAGACGCATGTTACCTCTAGGTCTCTTCAGGATACCATACACTAGGATGACGAAAGAAGACAGCAATGCTTACTTCATCCATTCTGCGCAATGATGGGCGCTGGCTCAAGCAGCAGCGTCTGGCACTTTGCATGATGCCAGTCTGTGCAGTCCTGTCTTGAGTGCTGTGTGCTGTCTGCACTGTGCCGCTGTAGTGAGTGTCGGCCGATGGACCCGTCACGAAACTCTGCCAGCAGTCACTACAGCCAGTGTCACTGACAGCAGAATGATGGTGTGCCGCCTGCCTGCGTTGATCTGCAGTCTCCGCCAGTGAAAGACGCCATCCCACGTGACAGGATGCCTGTCTCCAATGAACTGCGTGCCAGCCTGTCTACACTACACTTCTGTCAGACTGTCGTTTACACCATCACGTCAGCCTGTCTATGCTCACTGATGTCACCTGTCCAATAGTACACCATCATGTCAGCCTGTCTACGATACACTAACGTCAGCCTGTCAATAACACACCGTCACATCACCTGTCTACACTGTAATTCAGCCTTTTCTACACTACACTGTAATGTCAGCCTGTCTACACTGTAATGTCACCTGCTACACTACACTGTAATGTCAGCCTGTCTACACTACACTGTAATGTCACCTGTCTACACTATAATGTCAGCCTGTCAACACTACACTGTAATGTCAGCCTGTCTACACTATAATTCACCTGTCTACACTACACTGTAATGTCAGCCTGTCTACACTACACTGTAATGTCAGCCTGTCTACACTACACTGTAATGTCAGCCTGTCTACAACACTGTAATGTCAGCCTGTCTACACTACACTGTAATGTCACCTGTCTACACTGTAATGTCATCCTGTCTACACTACACTGTAATGTCAGCCTGTCTACACCACACTGTAATGTCAGCCTGTCTACACTACACTGTAATGTCATCTGTCCTACACTGTAATGCCCAGCCTGTCTACACTGTAATGTCATCCTGTCTACACTACACTCTAATGTCATCCTGTTTTACACTGTAATGTCAGCCTGTCACACTGAAATGTCAGCCTGTCTACACTACACTGTAATGTCAGCCTGTCTACACTACACGTAATGTCAGCCTGTCTACACTACACTGTAATGTCACCCTGTCTACACTGTAAATGTCATCCTGTCTACACTACACTGTAATGTCATCCTGTCTACACTACACGTAAATGTCAGCCTGTCTACACTACACTGTAATGTCAGCCTGTCTACACTGTAATGTCATCCTGTCTACACTACACTGTAATGTCAGCCTGTCTACACTACACTGTAATGTCATCCTGTCTACAATACACTGTAATGTCATCCTGTCTACCTGTAATGTCAGCCTTCTACAATACACTGTAATGTCATCCTGTCTACACTGTAATGTCAGCCTGTCTACAATACACTGTAATGTCTCCTGTCTACACTGTAATGTCAGCCGTCTACAATACACTGTAATGTCATCCGTCTACACTGTAATGTCATCCTGTCTACACTACACTGTAATGTCAGCCTGCCCTACACTGTAATGTCAGCCTGTCTACACTGTAATGTCATCCTGTCTACACTACACTGTAATTCAGCCTGTCTACAAATACACTGAAAATGTCCGCCTGTCTACACGTAATGTCATCCTGTCTACACTACACTGTAATTCATCCTTCTATACTACACTGTAATGTCACCTGTCTACACCACACTGTAATTCAGCCTGCTACACTACACTGTAATGTCACCCTGTCTACACCACACGTAATGTCAGCCGTCTACACTAAAACTGTAATGTCAGCCTGTCTACACTGAAATTTTGTCAGCCTGTCTACACCACACTGTAATGTCACCTGTCTACACTACACTGTAATGTCATCCTTCTACACCACACTGTAATATCACCTGTCTACACTGTAATGTCACCTGCTACACTGTAATTTTCAGCCTGTCTACACTGTAATGTCATCCTGTCTACACTACACGAAATTGTCACCTGTCTACACTGTAATGTCATCCTGTCTACACTACACTGTAATGTCATCCTGTCTACACCACACTGTAATGTCATCCTGTCTACACGTAATGTCATCCTTCTACACTGCAATGTCATCTTGTCTACAGCACACTGTAATGTCAGCCTTCTACAGAAACACTGTAATGTCAGCCTGTCTACACCCACACTGTAATGTCAGCCTGTCTACACCACACTGTATGTCAGCCTGTCACACCACACTGTAATGTCACCTGTCTACACTACACTGTAATGTCAGCCTGTCTACACCACACTGTAATGTCAGCCTGTCTACACCCCCACACTGTCAGCCTGTTCTACACCACACTGTAATGTCAGCCTGTCTACACTGTAATGTCAGCCTGTCTACACTGTAATTCAGCCTTCTACACTGTAATGTCAGCCTCTCTACACTGTAATGCCCAGCCTGTCTACACCACACTGAAAATGTCAGCCGTCTACACAAACACTGTAATGTCACCTGTCTACACTGTAATGTCAGCCTGTCTACACTGTAATGTCACCTGCCCTACACTGTAATGTCAGCCTGTCTACACTACACTGTAATATCATCCTGTCTACACTGAATGTCAGCCTGTCTACACTACCCCTGAATGTCAGCCTTCTACACTGTAATGTCAGCCTGTCTACACTGTAATGTCATCCTGTCTTACACTACACTGAAATGTCACCTTCTACAATACACTGAAATGTCATCCTGTCTACACTACACTGTAATGTCAGCCTGTTACACTGTAATGTCAGCCTGTCTACACCACACTGTAATGCCCAGCCTGTCTACACCACACTGTAATTCAGCCTGTGTAAAAACTGTAATGTCATCCTGTGTACACTGTAATGTCATCCTGTCTACACTATAATGTCATCCTGTCTACACTGTAATGTCATCCTGTCTACACCACACTGTAATGCAGCCTGTCTACACTGTAATGTCAGCCTGTCTACACTAATGTCATCCTTCTACACTGTAATGCACCCTGTCTACACGTAATGTCATCCTGTCTACACTACACTGAAATTTGTCATCCTGTCTACACTACACTGTAATGTCATCCTGTCTACACCACACTGTAATGTCATCCTGTCTACACTGTAATGTCAGCCTGTCTACACTGTAATGTCAGCCTTCTACACCACACTGTAATGTCAGCCTGTCTACACCACACTGTAATGTCACCTGTCTACACTGTAATGTCAGCCTGTCTACACTGTAATGTCAGCCTGTCTACACTGTAATGTCACTGTCTACACCACACTGTAATTCACCCGTCTACCCTACACTGTAATGTCAGCCTTCTACACTGTAATGTCATCCTGTCTACCCCAAACACTGTAATGTCACCTGTCTACACTACACTGTAATGTCACCCTGTCTACACTGTAAGGGTCATCCTGTCACACTGTAATGTCAGCCTGTCACACTACACTGTAATGTCATCCTGTCTACTCTACATTGTAATGTCAGCATGTCTACACCACACTGTAATGTCAGCCTGTCTACACCACACTGTAATGTCAGCCTGTCTACACCACACTGTAATGTCAGCCTGTCTACACTACACGGTAATGTCAGCCTGTCTACACTGTAATGTCATCCTTCTACACTACACGTAATGTCAGCCTGTCTACACCACACTGAAAATGTCACCTGTCTACACACACTGTAATGTCACCTGTCTACACTGTAATGTCATCCTGTCTACACTACACTGTAATGTCAGCCTGTCTACACTACACTGTAATGTCACCTGTCTACACAAAAACTGTAATGTCAGCCTGTCTACACTGTAATATCATCCTGTCTACACTACACTGAAATTTGTCAGCCTGTCCGCACTGAATGTCAGCCTGTCTACAATACTAGTAATGTCAGCCTGTCTACACCACACTGTAATGTCAGCCTGTCTACACTACACTGTAATGTCAGCCTGTCTACACTGTAATGTCAGCCTGTCTACATACACTGTAATGTCAGCCTGTCTACACCACACTGTAATGTCAGCCTGTCACACCACACTGTAATGTCAGCCTGTCTACATACACTGTAATGTCAGCCTGTCTACACTACACTGTAATGTTGTCAGGCTCGCTAAGACCTGACCTAACTAGGAGGGACAGACAGACTTACAGACCTACAATACCTAACTCCCCAACTCAAATAAGCATCCAAAACCAGATGAACAGTTCAAAACATGTAAATTTCATTCAAACCACACACCGGGGTCCAAAAACACTGAATATTCCACTTACTACCCACACAATCACTTTCAAACTCAAACATTTTAACCACTTAACCCCATTCGCACACAAATTCTAGTCACACACACCCCCTGCACAACCAAACTAACACAAGTCATGAAATTAATTTAAAGACTAACCTTAATTTGGGGCAAATCCCAATGTGCCCAGCCTGGTGCATCATCCCCTACATGCAATACAACTACCGACCGATAACACCTTTGGGTATTGGCCCCAAAAGGACACTGTGAATCGAACTTACTCAACAAATTCACTTACCCGGGTCATACACAAGCCAGCAACCAGGGGAATGAACTCCGACACAATGACAGACCAAACACCAATATAGAATGCCCAAAACTACAATTTTGTAACACAGTGACAGACCAAACACTGATATAGAATGCACAAAACAACAACAATTCTGCAATGTTCACACACTTTCAAGATTAATTAAACCGGGGCACATTCCAACAACTGGGCACTTAAAGCACGCATGACCAATTAATAACCAATAACTGGGTTGCTATGAACTACTCGCAGAGAATGGCCCAACCAAGTTTCCAACATATTAAAAATTTGATATAAATGTTTTTTGCCACCACACAAAAAAAAAATTTGTCTCGAAAACCTGTGAGGCCTGCGAAAACACAAAGTAATGACTAATTAGCCAACAACTAAACCAGCTATACAATAATATTACTAAATAAATTTAAAGTCACTAAAGATTTTTTCTAGTGTCTTTCACACACTGGTAGTCCACTGCACGACTGATGAATGACGGGTCATTTTTCCCTTTATCCTGGAAATAATGTTCAACGCTGTTACCTCAACACAGCCCCTTTTTTTGTCGTCAACATTCACATGCACCACTCGGCCTGTCACAGCAACAGGAAGAGTAGCCCACGCTCTGTCACTCCTAGCACAGGGATCCCGTCACCAGCTAAGGGAGGATTACAGGCACCAGCTAAAACAGGATTGCAGGGAGATATCTAGTGGACACATACAGGCACATCCCCACTAAAAACCTATCATGAATCCCATAAACGCCCTACACATACTAGATTCATGTTCATCATGAGCACCACCCATGGAGTCAAAGTCACTACTGTGAATATTCTGTCTCTTTAAATAACTAACCCGCTCCAATCACAAGATGCACCCAATGGTAACCTTATCCAAAAAGAAAAACCACAAAACACTTAGCTTTAGTCTAATTATTATCCATTTTTATAAAAGGGAAAAAATTTCCAGACAGACTATATACAGCTTACTTACAAAACATCAGTGCCACACAGTAGTACACAATCTAAGTCAAACTTCAGTCCAACTTAACCACCCCAGCCCGGTCAATCCACGGGCCCCTAAAAATACTTTCCTTAGATAGCAGAACCTTAAAAAAAAAACATGCATGGCTTCCCACACAATTCCCAATGTTATGAACAAAGGTCCAAACATATGTCATCTGGAAAACAAGAGATAAAATATGCAGATACTTATTGCCAAAATAAATCTGTCGGGCACGGTCACTGCCACTGCTGTAAACATCACTTGCAACTTACAGCCTATGTCCAAACCATGGGCAAACCACCACACACACCACATCACACCCCAAAACACTTCCGGCTGTCAATCTTTGTTAAAATTGATCTTTAGCTGAAATATCCGCTGGCTTGCTCCACCTGACTGAGTAATGCACATAAGTTGACAAACACATCATCATAAAGTTACAAATCATCATATACAACTTAAAACCAAAAATTTCAAACAATGGGCTCTCCCCTGATCAACTTTTCCCGACAGGTGTCAACAGTACTAGCAACCAACAAATACTATATAATTCCTGGCCTGGCATTAAGGCCTGCTAACAAGACTAACAGATCTACTGACAACCCGACAGGTTCCAGTGCTGAAATTACTGAAGATCACACGAATAAATGTACTCACACATGCACAAAACACCCTACCTTGATCTTACAGCCCAAAATCATATAATCCAATATACTACTCAACCAAACCATTACATGTTTAATTACAACACCCATAGCCCTTCCTGGCACTAACGCAGCCCTTGCCTGGCACCTCAGACAGCTTCCCAGCCTCCAGCTGCCCAAATCAACCAATACAGATAAGGGTTTCCTTCTGATTCCCCCGTATCCTGGCTCAATCCAACCACAACCAGGTTTTAATATAGGATTACTAAAATGTCTACACTGAATTATACCAAACGTACCTTGAACCAACACGTGTCCCCGGCCCAACTCCGAATGGGTGTCCACGCCACCAAGGCCACCCCCAGACCAGACGTCTACAAGCACCCAACCACAGCAACCAAGTCTTCACCCCCAAGGTTTCAGGTACACCGGTTACAGTTCACACAAACACAGCAACCAAGTCTTCACCCACCAGGTCTCAGGAACACCGTTACAGTTCAACACAAACACAGCAACCAAGTCCCTTTACCCCACCAGGGTCTCAGGAACACTGGTTACATTTTAACACAAACGCGCAAACCCCTTTTTCTCAATTACAGTAACGACAGTCCCCTTCTACTGTAGACTCTACTTCCAACAGCGAGAAAATACAATTACACAGAAACACGAATCAGTCCTCTCCAGACTCAAGGCAGCTCCGCTAATCCTTAATCCGAACCCTGAACACAAGGTTCCTAAAAAGGTTCACCAGACTTTTTAACATACAATCAACACACACAAAGTCAGAGACTTCCACTCTGAAGCAGCTGCAAAATAACACTGAGCGACAGTTCACCCCAGGCTAATCCCCAGCCTGCTTTACAGTCAACTTGGCTGTGATTGGACAATTTAACGTAAGGCAACTATGACTGGGCAACTCACAGTGAGGGTATGCATGACCCAATTTCCCCACTTTTTCCCCGGACAAAACACTAAAAAGTTCAAGATAACCTCCCTACCCTCTCCCAAGCTGTGCTGTCACACAGATATCCACTGACGCACACACACCATGCGACGTGAGCGAAATGTTCGCCGGCTCACCCTACACAATAAAGAAATATTGACTCTGATGCAACCACGCAAGATACACTGACATGGAAACATGATCATCCGCACATGCAGAAGTTCAAACATGAGTCGCCTCCACTGGATCTATCTGTAACATAATACATACATGTACGGGCTCAAGTAGCAATGTCAGTGGACCCTGACAAATGTCAGCCTGTCTACACCACACTGTAATGTCAGCCTTCTACACTACACTGTAATGTCAGCCTGTCTAAAACCACACTGTAATGTCAGCCTGTCTACACGTCACTGTAAAAGTCAGCCTGTCTACACTACACTGTAAAAGTCAGCCTGTCTACCCCTGAATGTCAGCCTTCTACAATTCACTGTAATGTCACCTGTCTACACCCCACTGTAATTCAGCCTTCTACACTACACTGTAATGTCAGCCTCTACACTACACTGTAATGTCACCTGTCTACACTACACTGTAAAGTCAGCCTGTCTACACTACACTGTAATGTCAGCCTGTCTACACTGTAGTGTCAGCCTTTCTACACTTCACTGTAATGTCGCCTTCTACACTTCAATGTAAAGTCAGCCTGTCTACACCACACTGTAATGCAGCCTGTCTACACTTCCCCTGTAATGTCAGCCTGTCTACATACACTGTAATGTCAGCCTGTCTACACCACACTGTAAAGTCAGCCTTCTAAAACTTCAGTGTAATGTCAGCCTGTCTACACTTCAGTGTAATGTCAGCCTGTCTACACTTCAGGTAATGTCAGCCTTTCTACACTCACTGTAATGTCGCCTGTCCCTTTCCTCCAGAAAAAAACAAAACAGCAACTGTAGGCTATTGATTTTTTGAAAACATCAAAGGGGGCCGTGGAGATGCAAAAGGGGGCACAGTTGCCAAACACTGAATCTAGTAGAGCGTAGTACTATGAAATAAACTCGGGACAAACAGCGAAAATGTGTTTACCCCGGTCCAAACTGAACAGAATCTAGGTAGTTCTGTACACGAACCATGGAGTAAAAGCATATCTCTTTAACAAATTGAACCAAAAAAAAAAAAAAAAAAAATCTCACCGCCAAAAATCAGTGGGTATTGATCTAAAACAAACCCTTGAAGACTGAACCCAAAACCATTCACCCATTACGTGAGAGAAAAAAAAAAAAAAAAACGAAACAAACGGACAGGTACTTCTTTCAATTTGCTTTTTTTCCCCATACATTTTTATGTTACAACAACCTGCTGGCAATAATCGATTACATTTTCTAGCTAGAAAGCGGATACTATATACGGTTTGAACTCGAACTCGAACTCGAACATTTAATGCACAACAAACGTCCTTACAATTCTAAAGACATCTAACAAAATGAACACAATACCTGTTTTTAAACAACAAAAAGACAAAACATGCAGAGCCTAAGGAGCACAACACACACACACACACACACACACACACACACACACACACACACACCACACACACACACACACACACACACACACTTACTGAAATTAGACCTCAGCCGTACAAAAATCAATTTTTCATGGACAGCGACTTTTTTCAGTTCTAAGCTTAAAACAATCTGTCAGATACTTTGCGATCATAATGGATCAAACTTTTAAGGAAGCGTGAAATCGTATTAAGGCCATTTCTCTGTATCAATAATGAACGTGGAAATATTGCTTCACGTAAATGTAATATGCATGACACACATAAATCAAATGAACTTCATTTTCCTCGCTTGCTCCACATAGTGGACAAGCTTGTAATTGTTTGTTATTATTATACCTATATCGATTACAGTTTTTAATTCATTCATCCCAAGTCAAACTTATTACTGCATCTCATACCTCGTAATAAAGGGCATAAGAACTTCGTAACATAGACCATCTTAAACTCTAATTCTTGATCGTTCGCTTGAAGATATTTTGGGCAGCCATTCTGTTTAAACAATCTTGAAGTCAGGGTTGTAAACATGTCTTTAAACTTGCTTGGATTTCAGGTCTTTCATGGGCAGTCGGTCTTCGACGGACACAAACACAGAGAGGCACACAAAAATGGGGGGGGGGGGGGGGGGGGGGGGGGGGGAGAGAGATCAGTATTCCACCTCGCTCTCCATCCTCAGTCTTTCTTTCTGCGTACGCAGGCTGGTACTCCTGCGGACACTGCCTGTATAGACAGGTGGTGGAGTTTCGTCTATCCTGCCATTAAGGCAGCCATACTCCATCTTCGGGGAAGGTGCATGCTGTGTGTAACGTGTCATCCATACCAACGGTTAAACTGACCTTCTCTTCCGAAAGTTGGTGATGGGATTTGACGTGTGTGCAAGATGCTGTGCGTGCGTTCACACACGGAACCTCGGTTTATAGTCTCATTCGAAGGACTGTATGGGGAATGGAGTCAGAACCAATGTTAACTCCGAGGGGAAAATCCCCCTATACCGAAATTCGAACCCGCAACCCCAGGATCACGAGTCGGGCGCTCTACCAACTGAGCTATTCCGGCCCCCCATCCTCAGTTTTTAGTCTGAGTCCACGGTTACAGTTTAGGCCCAAAACGCTATTATATTCTCTATTGCACTCAAAGCTGCACCTGGCATTTCTCAGAAGATCAACTCTCACACTAGGGCCTACACATTCATCACACAGTCCAGCCCTTGACCCATACCATACCTCACTCTGAGGCAGGTCTCATATTATGTCTGTTTCTTTTTCCAGCAAGCACGATCCACATGACCCTTCATTTTCCTGTCGTCTGCCAGACTTTTCACTCCAAAATCCTAGTGCCCTACCAGTGCCGTAGAAACGCCAGGAGTCCACAAGTCATGCATCATTCTTGCTATTCCTTGCAGACACTGGCATTGAAGTAATGTACTGACCCCAAATTCCAGGATAAAAAAAAACCCTTTTTATCACCTTGGGAAAAAAAAAAAAATCCATAGAGCCAGGGTGATTTTCATCTGTTCAAACTTTGTTGTTACTACTTAATCTTTACTGTAACCTCGAACTCTGACCTTTGTTAGAGTCCTGTTCGCCCATGAAGGTCACCAACCACTTTCAGACAGGAGCACCGTTCAGTTGGGCGGGCCGCCCTCTCCAGTGAGACGAATGGCACCTTCGTGTTGTTCACTACTCTGTGAGGGCAGCCCCCTGCCTGCATGTAGCCCCTACCTGCATCAAGCCAGTTTCTGTGTGTGCTTCACAATTGACACTGTGACACTATCAAGAGCGGAAGTGTTGTGAGTAGATAGCCAGCTCCGTGGGCAGGAGGCAGACACAGAGCCAACCAGATCAACAGGAAGTGGTCAATGCCTTCAGAGCCAACCAGATCAACAGGAAGTGGTCAATGCCTTTAGAGCCAACCAGATCAACAGGAAGTGGTCAATGCCTTCAGAGCCAACCAGATCAACAGGAAGTGGTCAATGCCTTCAGAGCCAACCAGACCAACAGGAAGTGGTCAATGCCTTCAGAGCCAACCAGAGCAACAGGAAGTGGTCAATGCCTTAATGTGCACGAAGGAACTCTTCATGAGTGTGAGGTGAATTTACTGATTCTGTCCTCTTTACGTCTGTGGCCATGATCAGGTCTGCACGCATGATGATCAGAAACATCGGAAACTCTTGACATTCACAATGATGATAATAACATAGCATTGATAAAGTGCCTTGCCAAAGGTTCTAAGCGCTGACAATCCGCTCTCGTGTACACAACGGACTGCCTACCTGGGTTGTGCCGACTGAAGAGCTGCCTGCTGGCGCTTCATTCAGTCGTTTCCCGTGTCATCCAGTGAATATCGTTCACTCAATTTCCGTACTTCCTTCATTCTTTCAATTTCTCACGCAGGGTGCATTGCTATGTGTAACGTGTCATCTATACCAACGACCAAACTGGCCTTCTCTTCCGAAAGTTGGTGGTGCGATTTTACGTGTGTGCAAGATGTCATGCGTGCGTTCACGTACGGAACCTCGGTTTATAGTCTAATTCGAAGGACTGTATGGGAAGTGGAGTCAGAACCAATGTTAACTCGAGGGGAAAATACCCCTCTGTGCAAAAATGGCCCGGCAGAGGAGATTCCAACCCGCAACCCCTGGATCATCAAGATTACGAGTCCGGCACTCTACCAAACGAGCCATTCCGACTGTTCAGTTTTATAAAGGAATCCACGTGGAGTGAATGTAGGTGGAACCATTGGGGTTGAAAGAGTTTCCGATGAAGGTGCCTGGCACGATGAAGTCCTTCCAAAACACCGTCACTCCTTGTTAAGGAAGCCCACCACCAAACTGTAGGTCCCCACGGAGATGATCACGTGATCTAGCGAGGCCAACACCATCAGGTCCACCTCAGCTTTCTGCCGTGTTAACAGAATGACATCACTGGCCGAGGTGACAGAGTTCAGGAACCACGCCCCATCCTCCACGGACACCACAAAAGTCACATTCTGGAAGCGTCGCCTCATGTAGTTGAAGGCTCGACGGAAATAGTCCGGAGGCGCGGCGAGATATCCTTGCATGATGTGAGCCTGGTACATGTAATCCCCTTGCGGACGTGCACTCCTAGCAAAGTGCGGTTGCCCCTCTTCCTCAGCTCCCCCACCGTTCTAGCGGCTCGTCGTCGCACGCTGGTTTTAAACTCCACCGCCTTTCGGATCTCGTCTTCCAGGCCTTCGAAATATTTCCACGATTGCAGAAAATGGCCGAGCTTGAAGTCTCTGCGGGGATCCAGACGCATGAAGGCTTCATGATAGCGGCAGCAAGCCTCTTCCTCCACGAATTCGGCCATTGACACCGCTTTCTATGCTCCGCGCTGCCCTTAAGGGGTGGGTTTTGCAGAGCTGAGGGCAGAAGGGGCTTTCCGGGGGGTTCCGGCTCCGAAGACCGGAACTCGGCCGAGTTTGTGGGCGAGGCCTAGGACGGAAGCATACTGAAACAGCTGGTTCCCAGACGTGAGCGGATGTCGAGGCAGAGGACTTTCTGGTTCGGTCTGGCTGGCTGGAACCTGGTCGTCGTGCGGTTGGTCATGGCTGGCAGGGACCGGGAGGCGGTGGCGGGAGGTGGATGGCCACCGGTGCTGATGTGGAGTTGCCCCAGGTGAAGAAAACCACCACCAGGCTCCAAGTGGCCAGCAGGAACAGACCTGCTGCACAGCATTGACACATTATCAGCGATGTGGGCATCAAGTTCATCGCCTTAGTGATAACAGTGCTCATAGGAGCGTGCGTGCCGTGGGTAGGTTACAGATGGGCGTGAGCGCGTGCGCGCGAGCACACGCAAGCAGACACACACACACACACACACATACGCGCGCGCGCAAGCGCGCACACACACCACACACATACATTTCCCTCTCTCTGTCTGTCTCTCTTTATATCTATCTGTGTGTGTGTGTGTGTGTGTGTGTGTGTGTGTGTGTGTGTGTGTGTGTGTGTGTGTGTGTGTGTGTGTGTGTGTGTGTGTGTGTGTGCGTGCGTACATGTGTGTGTGTGTGTTTGTGTGTGTGTGTGTGCGTAAGAGAGAGAGAGAGAGACTGAGAGAGAGAGAGAGAGAGAGAGAGAGAGAGGAGAGAGAGAGAGAGAGAGAGATTTTCAGATTCGGATTCTGATGGTGCTTCCGCCCCTTAAGAGGGGGTATGCATACAGTACATTTGAAACAAACATACGCGACATGTAACAAAGTATATCAAATTAAGACAAAATCAGTTGTATCCTTTAATTAAGAGGTAAGTATTTCTATCATTTTAAATGCGTTATACAAAAACAACGAAAGATTTCGAACATCTTTTGTTGAAGTTGACGGCATCAATAGGGTCCATCCAAATAGGGAAGGCTGTCCATAGAATTTCGGCTCGATGAATTCATTTCTAATGTCCATAAGGGCTGGACAACAAAGAACAAAATGCATCTCATTGTCTTGAGACACTTTACAAAGAGGACAAAGCATATCACTGTCATCAACATCGTGTTTGTTTCTTCTTCCTCTTCTTCTGTGTACGCAGGCTGATACTCCTGCGGACACCCCCTGTATAGAAAGGCAAGGATTAATCCATCTACCTAACAAAGGGAGTGGAGTTTTGTGTGTTGACCGTTGTTTTATCCGCCATCAAGGCAGCCATACTCCAACTTCGGGGAAGCTGCATGCTATGTGTAACGTGTTATCCATACCAACAGCCAAACTGGCCCTCTCTTCCGAAAGTTAGTGATGGGATTTGACGTGTGCAAGATGTTATGCGTGCGTTCACACACGGAACCTCGGTTTATAGTCTCATTCGAAGGACTGTATGGGAAGAGGGAGTCAGAAGTTAACTCCGAGGGGAAAATCCCCTCTACCGAAAACGGCTCGGCGGAGATTTGTTCCTAATTTACGTATTGCTGACTCCGATATTCCAAGTCTAAATTTGTGCCATGATGTGTTTCAAGTGTCCATCCATTTCTAAAGTTATATAAGGTTTCAGATCATGAGAATTACCAAAATGTCGGCAAAAATCAAACCATGTACTATTGAAAGAGAGAGAGAGAGAGAGAGAGAGAGAGAGAGAGAGAGAGAGAGAGAGAGAGAGAGAGAGAGAGCGAGGCGAGCGAGAGAGAGAGAGAGAGAGAGAGAGAGAGAGAGAGAGAGACGAGGCGAGCGAGAGAGAGAGAGAGAGATCTTTACGGCTCTTCCCTCACTACCATACCTGCTGGCACTCAGGGAGGAGGTCAATAGGTGTTGAAACCGAATGAAGCCGAAAATTTCAATTATAACCACATCAGCTTGTTGTTTGTTTGTTTGTTTTCTTCTTTAGGATATATATTATATATATGTTACGCTCAATGTGAATAATTGCCTAATGTGAACATTAGGCAATAAATTTGCCTATTGTAAACATTAAGCAAGCAATTTGCCCAATGTTCACATTAGGCAAATTACTTGCTTAATGTTCACATTAGGCAAGACTTTCACTTAGGCAATGGCATTTTGCCTAATGTGAATCAATGAAGAATGACTTTGATGGAATTTTCACCAAAACGGGAAGGGAAGGGAAAAAAAATACAAAAATGGGGGGTGGGGGGGGGGGGGGGGGGGGGGGGGGGGGGGGGGGGGGGGGGGGGGGGGGGGGGGGGGGAGGGAAAAATCAGTATTCCACCTGCTCTCCCATTCCCCATCTTTCTTTCTCGTACGCAGGCGGAACTCCTGGGGCACTGCCTGTATAGACAGGTGGGGGAGTTTTCTTTCTACCCCTGCCATTAAGGCAGCCTTTATCTATCTTGGGAAAAAAGGTGCATGCAGGTTTTAACGTGTCATCCATCCCAAACGGCCAAACGGGCCCTTCTTTTCCGAAAGTTGGTGATGGGATTTGACGTTTTTGAAAGATGCTGTGCTTTCTTTTCACACAGGGAAACCCCTGGGGTTTATAGCTCTTTCGAAGGACTTTTGGGAATGGGCCCAAAAACCAATGTTAACCCCGGGGGGGAAAAAATTTCCCCCAAAAACAAAATTTTCGAACCCGAAACCCCCAAGGATCAGGGTTTGGGGCCCGCTCTAAAAACTGAGCTTTTCCGGGCCCCCCCCCCTCCTTTTTTTTTAGTCCGATTCCATGGTTACGGGTTTGGGCCCAAAACACTTTTATATTCTCTATTGCACTAAAAAGCTGCCCCGGCTTTTTTCAGAAATAACTCTCACCACGGGGCCCCTACCCCATTCACACACAGTCCACCCCTTTGGGACCCATCCCATACCGGGACTTTTGAGGCAGGTGCCCATGTCTTTTTTCTTTTTCCACGAAAGGGCACGATCCATTGACCCTTCATTTTCCTGTCGTTCCCCAGTTTTTTCACCCCCAAAAACCTTTTCCCCTACCAGTCCCGTAAATCCCAGGATCCAATTTTATGCATCATTTTTTGCTTTTCCTTCGGAAAACCGGGCATTGAAAAAATTCCCTGACCCCAAATTCCAGGAAAAAAAAAAACCCTTTTTTTTCACCTTTTGGAAAAAAAAATCCTTAAGCCAGGGTGTTTTTCCCACCCTTTTTCAAACCTTTGTTTTACTATTTAATTTACTGAAACCTCGAACTCTGCCCTTTTGTTAGATTTCCGGGGTTCGCCCATGAAGGTAAACCAAATCATTTTCCCAGACAGGAGCCCGGGTTCATTGGGGGGGCCGCCTCTAGGAGACAAAATGGCACCTTCGTTTTGGGCCCATTTCTTTTTGGGGGCACCCCCCTCCCTGATGTACCCTTACCTGCATCAAGCCAGTTTCGGGTGTGTGCTTCAAAATTTGACACTTGGACACTATAAACAGGGGAAAGGGGTGTTGGGAGAATCGGGCCACCCCGTGGGAAAGGAGGCGAAAAAAGACCCCAACCCAAAATCAACGGGAAAAGGGCAACGCCTTCAGAGCCATCCGATCAAAGGAAGGGGTCAATGCCTTCGGGGAAAACCAGCCAACAGGAAGTGGTCAATCCCTTAATGTGAAAAAAAAGGGGAACTTTTCATGAGGTAGGGGGAATTACTTTTTCTGTCCTTTTTAGGGGCTGTGGCCATGAATCGGGTTTCTGCACGCATGATGATCAGTGTGGGGGGGGGGGAAATATACTGATTCTGCCCTTTTTTACGTCTGGGCCATGATCAGGCCCTGCACGCATAAATGATCAGTGTGGGGTGAATTTTACTGATTCTGTCCTTTTAAACGTTGGGGCCCAATATCAGGTCTGCCCGCATGATGATCAAAAAACCCCCGGGAAAACCCTCTTAAAATTTCACAATGATGATAATAACATAGCATTGTTAAAGTCCCTTCCCAAAAAGGTTTTCAAACGCTGACAATCCGTTTCTGTTACAAAACGGACTGCCTCCCCGGGTTTTTGCCGACTGAAGAGCGGGCCTCCCGGGTGCTTCTTTCATCGTTTCCCGTGCACCAGTGAAATTCTTTTCAATAAATTTTCCGTATTTTCCTTCTTTTCTTTCAATTTCTCACGCAGGGTGCATGCTGGGTTGTAACGTGCCCATCTAACCAAGGGCCCAAAACCCTTCTTTTTCCGGAATTGGGGGGTGCGTTTTTGGGGTGGTGTGCAAATGTCTGGGGGCGTTCACTTTCGGAACCCTCGGTTTAAAGCTAATTCGAAGGACTGTAGGGGAAGTGGATTTCAGAACCAATTTTAAACCTCCGGGGGGGAAAAATTATCCCTCTGTGCAAAAAGGGCCCCGGGCGAGGAAAATTTTCCCAAACCCCCAAACCCCCCGGGAAACACCAAGTTTAAACGAGTCCGGCACTCCCCCCCCAAAAAAAGCCTTTCCCGGGACGTTTAGTTTTAAAAGGAATCCACGTGGGGGAATGTAGGGGGAAAACCTTTGGGGGTTAAAAGGGTTTTCCCGATGACGGTGCCTGGCACGATAAATTTCCTTTTCCAAAACCACCGTCTCCCTTGTTGAGAAAGCCCACCCCCCAAACTGAAAGGTTTCCCCACGGGATGATCACGGATCTACGGGGCCAACCCCTTTAGGTTCCCCTCACCCCCCTGCCGTGTTAAAAAGAAGGGACGTCACGGGCCCGAGGTGACAAAATTTCGGGAAACCCACCCCCCCCATAAACCCCCGGACACCAAAAAGGGGCACATTCGGGAAAGGGGCCCCTTTCATTATTTAAAAGGGGCCCGACGGAAATAGCCCGGAAAGGCCCGGGGCGAGATATCCTTGTAGGATGTGACCTGGTAATTTTAATTCCCCTCTGCACGTGCCTCCTAGCAAAGTGGGGGTTCCCCCTTTTCCCAAAAGTCCCCCACCGTTCTGGGGGCTCTCTTTCGCACCGGGTTTTTAAACCCACCGCCTTTCGGACTCGTCTTCCAGGCCTTGAAATTTTTCCACGATTGCAGAAAAGGGCCCCGGCCCCTTAAATTTTCTCGGGGGGATCCAGACGCATAAAGGGGTTTCAGGAAAAGCGGCAGAAACCTTTTCCCCACGAATTCGGCCCTGAAAAACCGCTTTATGCTCCGCGCTGCCTTGGGGGGTGGGTTTGCAAGCTAAAGGGCAAAAGGGGGTTTTTCCCGGGGGGTTTTGGGTTCCAAAAACCGGGGAACCCCGGCCCGATTTGTGGGCGAGGCCGGGGCCCGGAAAAGCATATTTAAAACAGCGGGTTTCCCCAGACGGGAGGGGATGCGAGGCAGAGGACTTTCGGGTTTCGTCTGGGGGCTGGAACCGGGCCCGTCGTGGGGTTTGGGTCATGGCTGGGGGGAACCCCCCCCCCCCCCCCCGGGAGGCGGGGCGGGAGGGGGGAAGGGGCCACCGGTGCTGATGTGGAGTTCCCCCAAAGGTAAGGGAAAACCACCACCAGGCAAAAAGGGTCGCCAGCAGAAACAAGCCCCTGCCCCCACAGAAAGGGAAACACATCATCACCCGATGCGGGCACAAGTTCATCGCCTTAGTGTTTCCGTGCTCATAGGAGCTGCGTCCCGGGGGGTTTGGGGTTACAGATGGGCGTGAGGGGCGTGCGGGACCCACACCAAGCAACACCAACACAATACGCGCGCGGGGCGGGGCGCAACACACAACATACATTTCCCTCCTCTGTCTGTCTCTCTTTATATCTATTCTCTGTGTGTGTGTGTGTGTGTGGGGTGTGGGTGTGGGGTGGTTTTGTGTGTGTGTTTTGTTTGGGGGGTGGTGCTGCGTACTTTGTGTTTTTGTGTTTTTGTGTGTGTGTTGGGGGGAGAGAAAGGGGGAAGAAAGGGGGGAGAGGGGAGAAGAGGGGAGAGAGAGGGGGAGAGAGGGGAAAGAGAGAGAGTTTTTCAGACGGATTCTGATGGGGCTTACCCCCTTATGGGGGGTATGCATACAGTACATTTGAAACAAACATACGCGACAGGGTAAAAAAAAATATAAAATTTTAAGAAAAAAACCCATTTGTATCCTTTAATTAAGAGGTAAGTATTTCTATCATTTTAAATGCGTTATAAAAAAACAAGGGAATGATTTCGAACATCTTTTTTTTGAATTTGACGGCATCAATAGGGTCAATCTAAAAAAGGGAAAGGTTTGCCCAAAAAAAATTTCGGCCGAAGGGAAATTTATTTCTTTTGGCCATTTAAAGGGTGGCCCCAAAGAACAAAAAAGCATTCATTTTCTTGTGACACTTTACAAAGAGGACAAAAACATACCCTGTCACAACTCGTTTTGTTTCTTCTTCCTCTTCTTCTGTTACGCAGGCTGTTCTCCCGCGGACACCCCCTTTTATAGAAAAAAAGGGAAGGATTAATCCCCTCTACCTTAAAAAAAGGGAGTGGGGTTTTGTGTGTATGACCGTTGTTTTAAAACCCGCCATCAAGGCAGCCATACTCCAAATTCCCGGGGGGTGCATGCTATGGTAACGGGTTTTCCATACCAACGGGAAACTGGCCCCTTTTCTTTCCCAAAGGTTTGGGGTGGGGGTTTGAAAGTGGGGGGCAAGATGTTATGCGTGCGTTTCCCCACACGGAAACCTTTGGTTTAAAGTCTCATTCGAAGGACCAAATTTTGGGGAATTTGGGGTCAAACCAATGTTAACTCCCAGGGGGGGAAACCCCCTGACCGAAACCCGGGCCGGGGGAAAATTTTTTCCTAAAATTTACGTATTGCGACCCATATTCCCAAATCTAAATTTTTTGGGGCCCTTTATGTGTTTCAAATGTCCATCCATTTCTAAAAGTTTTTTAAAAAGGGTTTAGATCATGGAAAATTTCCCAAAAAAAGTCGGCAAAAAAAACAAACCATGTAAATATTTTAAGAGAGAGAGCTCTTTTTTTTATTTTCTTTTTCTTTTTAAGATGGCCCCTTTTGGGTTTGGTTTTTTTTAAAAAAAAACCCAAAAAAACCACGATTGCACCCCCAACCCCTTTCCCGGGGTTGCATTTTTTTAAAAGAAAAAGGGAGAAAGGGGTCAAAAAATTTCCACTTCCGCGGTCACTGGGGGAGGAAAAACCCCCAAATTTCGAAATATCGGGGATATGACCCCGGGTTATAGGGGAGTGATTTCCCCCCTATTTGGGGGATGGCTCCCCCCCTTTGGGGAAAATAAGCTTGCGAAGGCTCCCTTTTTAGAAGCATTTATTTTATTTTTTTTCCCTTTCACCCACTCAAGCACATACTGTTTTGTTAGGCAGAAAACATCTACCACTGCAGAATGAATGCTATCTCCCCCTATTTTTTTTCAAACTAAGAATAAGAGCAAACTTTGGGTTTTTAATTTTAAAAATTTCTTGCGGGCATTGCAAAAACCAAAACTGCCTGTAAGTTGCTGGGAAAGGTTTGGGGACTTATCCCGGAAAATTTTTTGTTTGGGTTTTATATATATAAATATATATAATAATATATATTTATAAATATAAATATATATAATATAATATATAATTTTAAATATTTATATAAGGGATATAACAATTAAGTTGGGGGGAAAAGTGCAGGTAACAATTTTCCGTCATTAAGTCAAGGGCTTGGGAAAGATTTGGAAACCCTTTAAAAAAAAAAGGGAAGGGGGGGGGGGGTGGAAGAGAAGAAAGGGGAACATAAGTTTAAAGAAAAAATTTTTTAAAAAATGAAGCTTTCACTAGCGGGATGAAAGGGGAAACCCTGTTTTACCCCCACACAACACACACACAAAACCCCCACACCCACACACACACAACACCATATTTCATAATATAATAAACAACAAAAAAAAAATAAATTTCCCCAAAGGGGAAAATACCGCACCCTTCCCGCAATTACAGAACAGCTTGGTGTTTCAATTTACTGCAAGAAAAATTGAATTATAAACAAAGCTTTCTCTTATGTCTTAGATTTAAAAAAATAAAGGGGGGATAGCTTTTTTATCTGCATGGGGAAGATTCTGCCTAACTAAAAAGTAATGCTTGAGTGGGTGAATGGGGAAAAAATAAAAAAAAATGTTTCCCAAAAAGAGCCTTCAGCAAGGGTTTTTATTTTTCCCCAAGGGGGGGACATCCTCCAATCGGGAGGGAAACTCACCAAAATATAAAATCCGGGGCATATCCCCATATTTTGAAATTGGGGTTTCTCCTCAGTGACCGGGAAATGGTAATTTACTCCTCTTCCTTTTTTTTTAAAAGGAAGGGAATCCCCGAAAAGGTTTGGGGTGCAATACCCTAGTTTTGTTTGTTTAGTTTTCAAAAAACCAAACCCAAAGGGGCCATTAAAGAAGCAAAAAAAAATCATAAAAAGCAAAACAAAACACATTTAAGGGGACAACCTTGGGAAATTTTTTAGGGTTTTTTTGATTTTTTTCCCCTTTCGGATTCATTCCCAAAACTTGCCCTCAGCACTTGTGTCTTAGAGGATATCTTTTTATATTTCTACTTTTCACAAGAAATGTAGCTTGTTTTGCTCTTTTATGATTTTCTTTTGCTTCTTAGATGGCACCTTTGGTTGGTTTTTTTGAAAACTCACAAACATACTACGGTAATTGCACACCAACCTTTTCCTGGGATTGCATTCCTTTTAAAACTGAAAAGGCAGAGATCAAATTACCACTTTCCGCGTCACTGAGGAGAAACCACCAAGTTTCGAAATATCGGTATATACCAGGAGTTATATGTTAGTGAGTTCCCTCCCGATTGGAGGATGTCTCCCCCTTGGAGAATATAAACTTGCTGAAGGCTCATTTGAGAAGCATTTATTTTATTTTCCCCATTCACCCACTCAAGCACATACTGTAGTTAGGCAGAATCATCTACCACTGCAGATATAATGCTATCTCCCTTATTTCTTTAAATCTAAGACATAAGAGCAAGCTTTTTTTATAATTCAATATTTCTTGCAGTCATTGCAACACCAAGCTGCTCTTAAGTTGCTGGAACGTGCGGTACTTATCCTTGGAATTTATTAGTTTGTTGTATTTTAGTCCCTTGCGGTTTCATTCCAAGAACTTGCCCTCAGCACTTGTGTCTTAGAGATATCTTTTATATTTTACTACTTTTCACAAGAAAATGTAGCTTGTTTGGCTCTTTTATGATTTTTCTTTTGCTTCTTAGATGGCACCTTTGGTTGGTTTTTTGAAAACTCAACAAACATACTACGGTATTGCACACCAACCTTTTCTGGATTGCATTCCTTTTAAAAACTGAAAAGGCAGAGGAGTCAAATTACCACTTCTTTCCGCGGTCACTGAGGAGAAACCACCAAGTTTCGAAATATCGGTATATGACCAGGAGTTATATGTTAGTGAGTTTCCCTCCCGATTGGAGGATGTCTCCCCCTTGGAGAATATAAACTTGCTGAAGGCTCATTTTGAGAAGCATTTATTTTATTTTTTCCCCATTCACCCACTCAGCACATACTGTTAGTTAGGCAGAATCAACTACCACTGCAGATATGAATGCTATCTCCCCTTATTTCTTTAATCTAAGACATAAGAGCAAGCTTTGTTTATAATTCAATATTTCTTGCAGTCATTGCAACACCAAGCTGCTCTGTAAGTTGCTGGAACGGTGCGGTACTTATCCTTGGAATTTATTAGTTTGTTGTATTTTAGTCCCTTGCGATTCATTCCAAGAACTTGCCCTCAGAACTTGTGTCTTAGAGATATCTTTTTATATTTTCTACTTTTCACAAGAAAATGTAGCTTGTTTTGCTCTTTTTTTATGATTTTTCTTTTGCTTCTTAGATGGCACCTTTGGGTTGGTTTTTGAAAACTCAACAAACATACTACGGTATTGCACACCAACCTTTTCTGGGATTGCATTCCTTTTAAAACTGAAAAGGCAGAGGAGTCAAATTACCACTTTCCGCGTCACTGAGAGAGAACCACCAAGTTTCGAAATATCGTATATGACCAGGAGTTATAGTTAGTGAGTTTCCCTCCCGATGGAGGATGTCTCCCCCTTGGAGATATAAACTTGCTGAAGGCTCATTTTGAGAAGCATTTATTTTATTTTTTCTCCCCATTCACCCCACTCAAGCACATACTGTTAGTTAGGCAAATCATCTACCACATGCAGATATGAATGCTATCTCCCTTATTTCTTTAATCTAGACATAAGAGCAAGCTTTGTTTATAATTCATATATATATATATATTAATATTATAGTTAAAACAAGTAAAAAGAGGAATCTTTTTACTTGTTTTAACTAATGTTGCTCCCCAAGGGTTGAGCACTTTAAAAATTGTTTTTAGGCACTTTAAACATACTGATCTATATATATATTATATATATTATATATATATATATATAATATATATTCCCCCTTTCCTATTTTACACACATATTACACACACACAACACACACACACGGGCGCGCGCGCGCACGTAGCACACTTCTTTAAACACGTATTGTTCCAAATCGTAAAAAAGTTCTTCTAAGTACCAGGGGCGTGTGTCCGCCAAACATGAACAAACGAATCACAAGACAAAACACGACTAGTAACTATTCGCAGTACGCCCCTCTTGCGGCGAATTTGATGAGATCAGTGACCGCTCGTTCTTCATTTTCGTTGTCCTGCGTGTTGTGTGTCCTCTTGCCTTGAGAAGACCTAAGAGGTCGAAACGCGTGGCGTTTTGTCTTGTGATTCGTTTGTTCATGTTTGGCGGATACAGTATTTAAAACTGGTGAAGATTCGTTAGATTTCCCGCGGCAGTCGCCTCCCTTGGCAACTAACATGTCTTCGTCCGTTTACGTATAGGTTTTTATATGTCATTGTCTAGACGTATTTACTTGTCTTTCATTTGATGTCATCAGTCCTGAAGACGGTCTATGACCGATCTGTTCTGTGTGTGTGTGTGTGTGTGTGTGTGTGTGTGTGTGCGCGCGCGCGACCGGAGTGACTTTGGTGATGGATTTCGTTTTGTAATGAAATGCACCAAATATAATGACATATATACACCAAGAAAATTTACATGTATAAAGTCCGTATCTAACTATTATCGTTTGCTCTGTGGTGGTTAAAAAAAAAAAAAAAGTGTTGCTAAAAACTTAGCGACATTTCTCAAACTTTGTCAAGTTGTGTAACATCACATTCAGTGTGTTCATTTACAGGGAACATTTTTGGAGGTTTGAATTGTTTCAAAGTCTCCATGGCCGCAAAAGGAGTCAGGATTAAAATCTTTGAATCTGTGTCATGTGTTTCCTAGTGTTTTCATGTGTTTTCTGAGCATCCCCAGTTTCTTTCGTTATGTTCATGTACTTATTTATCCCTTATATATATATATATATATTTTTTTTTTTTTTGATTTTTTTATCATTTCTTTTCTCTTTTTAAATTTTTTTTTATTTTTTTCAAATTTCTCTCCCCCCCCCCCCCCCAACCCCCACCCCACCCCCACCCCCCTCTTATCATTATTATCAATCCACCATCACCACAACCGTCACGAAGATATCACACCACTCCACTACACTAGACACACAACCCTATCGTATCACACACACCCTCCCCCCTCCCGCCACGCAACCCCCCCCCCCCTCCCTTTTTCTCTCCCATAATCCCCATTGTCATTTCTGCCGGACGGCTATTCTCCCCACCACATGGACAACAACAGATGAGTCATTTTTCGTCTTCTTCTTCTTCCTAAAATACTGGTTCACTCAAAAACGAGTAGGTCACCAGCGCGCATGTTAAAAAGTAAAATAAAATAACATAAAACAGTGCGACTCAGACTGTTGGCCCCTGGAGCAAATTTGGCAACAAGGGGTCGCACTCAATATTCAAGAAGTTAAAAGCAATGGCCAAATTCAGGCCCAGGTAATAGTAAAATATCTGGGATAGTAAAAATAGAAAATCGTCAATATGCAGATCTCAAAACTGTCGAATCGTTCTTTGTTTGTACTGTCCCAAATGTTAAATGTGATTTATTTTGTTTTGCCTGAAGAAGGCCCAAGAGGTCGAAACGCATCGTGTCTTGTCATGTGCTTTGTTTGTCCATGTCCTTGGCGGTAACTAACCCCCTCTCTTTCTACATTTGGCTTCGTTCGCCCGCCGTCAGTCACTCCATTTTGAAACAAAGAGAGTTTGCATTGACAATGAAGTGATCAGCGACGAAAAGTCTGGAGAGTGAAATCACACGATTGAAACATTTGACGGAGAAGTCAGGCCAAACAGCCTCTCATCACTAGAAAGAACTTTTTAAAAGAGCGAACTGATCTAACACAGCCAGCTTCGGTTTAAAACCACCAAAAAAAAAAAAAAAAAAAAAAAAGGGGGGGGGGGGGGGGGGGGGGGTCGGGAAAGACAGACCAGTTTGCTAAACCTAACCTTTTTTTAAAATTTATTTTTATTTATTTATTTTTTATTTTGCCTTAACATCTTTTGTTGTTGTTGTCTTGTGATTCGTTTGTCCTTTTTTTCTTTTTCTTTTTTAAATTTATTATTATTTTTTTTTTAATTTTTTTTTTTTTTTTTTTTTTTTGCGGTTCGCTAACAGTTATTTAAGATTTGTTTTAGATTTCCGCCTGCAGTCGTCTCACTTTGCAACCGAGTCGAAAAAATGCTGTCGCCACCATCGATTTCAGACGATCGCTTGAAACCAGCTGTCTTCTCCGTAAAATGGTCGGGGACGCGGTGTAAATGACACCAAAAACAGAATCCGAGAACCCCTAAGCATGACTTCGCCGAATCCATAAACCCACTGCCCACTGATTACGACAGCCAGACGTTGTAGTTAAGTAAAATCGAACCTGTTTACTAACGGGTACATCTCAATAGATCCCCGTCTCGGTAGATCCCCATCTCGATAGATCCCCGTCTCGATAGATCCCCCACTACATGTGGACGATTTCCGTCTCGATAGATCCCCGTCTCAGTAGATCCCCATCTCGATGGATCCCCGTCTCGATAGATCCCCCACTACATGTGACGGATTTCCGTCTCGATAAATCCCCGTCTCGTAGATCCCCATCTCGATAGATCCCCGTCTCGATACTAAAACAAGTTAAAAGAAACAAGGAGCATACCGATACCCCCATACAAGGCGAGAAAATGCATGCACAAGTTGAATAATTGTTGAAGGAAAATCATTAACAAAAAAGTCACTCATCAGATTTGAAGGGGAAAAAAAAGTGACGAGGATAGACGGGGATCTATTGAGACGGGATCCATCGAGACGGGGATCTATTGAGACGGGATCCATCGAGACGGGGATCTATCGAGACGGGATCTATCGAGTGCCCCGCCCCCCCCCCCCCCCCCCCCTTCCCGGTGAAAATGAAAGCAATTCGCATCATTTGGCCGTTGTATGAAGAATCCGGATTCTTTAAAAGAAAGGAGAAGAAGACACAAACTAATCAAGTTTTATAAAATGGTCAATGGGTTGTGCCCAGAACACTTACGTAAACCTAGTACCAGATCTGGTATCAACAAGAAATCCCCTACTCACGGCGAAGACCTCTTGACAGACATGTGCCTCTGTGTAAAACTGAAGTATACAAAAGTTCATTTATTCCAACCGCAACTAAACTGGGGTCCTGCCGCTGTTCCCCAGGTCTTTGTTCCCCAGTCTCTATATTCCCCAGTCCCGGCGTTCCCCTCAAGAAAAAAAAAAAATCGAAACTCAGTCCCTAAGTTTCCCAGTTTCGTTGTTCCCCACCCTGTGGCGATCCCGCTGTTCCCCATTCCCGCAAATCCCCGGTCCCGGTGTTCCCCAGTCCCGGTGTTCCCCAGGCCCGCTGTTCCCCAAGTTTTTTGCCGTTGGTGGTGTTGGTGGGTTTTGCTGACTTAAACGTTGTTACTGTTGTTTTCATTGCTATAGGCGAGGCAGTGGGAGGGAGGGGTGGGAAGGGGGGAAGGAGGGGGGAGGAGTGGGGTGGGAGGGTCGGGGTATTGGGGGTGGAGCGGGAGGGCCGTAGAAGAGGGGTTTCATGCCCACTGGACAGCGATGGAACCAGCACGCCAGCACTTTCATGACCCCATCAGGCCAGAAATCTTGTATAATAGAACTATAACTCGCAGTAGGTCTAGCACTACTCCCCCTCCCCCTCCTCCTACCCAACACTCACACGCACGCACGCATCAGTGCACGCACACACAGACATCAGGCGAACGTGGGATGTGCCCGGCGCAACCTCTCCTTGTACAGTTGGGCCCGTACTGGCGCTAACGTGCATTGAAATCGGTTTGGGGAACAGCGCTACTGGGGAACAGAGAACCTGGGGAACACCGGTACGGGAACAGCGGCACGCTTTTTCGGTCGGGGAACATCGACACTGGGGAACAGAGACACGGGGAACAGCGCTACTGGGGAACATAGAGCCCGGGGAACACCGGCACGCTCCCTAAAGGTTAATGATGTGTGAGAGGTTGATTATCATGCATTGTATAGTCCTTAGTGTTTACTCTTTGCTTACGACTTTCTTTTCTTTTTCCTTGATTTTGTACATGGTTGCGTTTATGTTTATGTGTATGTGTAATGTATGTACATGTATATATTTACATTTTGTATACGTATAGGTATGGTTTTTTCCCCCTCTTTTGTTTAGCATAGTAACTTTAATAATAGTGTCCTGCCATTTCCTTGTCACAAGTGTAATTATAAACATTCAAACACACTATAAGCATTAGCGTGTTAATGTTCAATTTTTCACATTTTTTTGTAAAGCTACGTGATTGTAAAGTGGAAAATAAATTTATTTAAATCAGTGGGTGGCCCCAGAACACACCCATCCAGTCAGCATTTCAACTAACTGTTAAATCCTGTGTAACGAAAAGTTTTAACTCCCCGAATGGTTTAACAAGATGCAAAGCATATAAACGTACTCCCAGTTTATCCTAAATACGTGTGACATATTCCATAAAGAGGAAAAACCGTCTTGGAGTGGTGTAACCGTTAGTAATGACTATCCTGGTAAACACCGGCCATCGTCTGTGACCTAAAATGAACATACTTACAAATTTTCAGAAAGATCGGCCAAGAACTTTCTGAGATTTTCCATAAAGAAGAAAACCATTATGGGCCGTTAGTAATGGCTATAACGGTATGTACACAGGGTTTAGCCCAGTGAGGACTAAAATACCAGTTTCAAAAGTGTACATCGGTTAAATAACCGTTAAAACCGTTATTTTGCCTTTATTTCTTATCTCACAAAGCACTTGGCCGATTTATAAGCGGTTTGGAAAACTTGGAGTACATTTATATGCTTCGCATCTTGTTAACTCATTCGTATCTTTTAACCATTACCGTGCTTCCTGGGTCTTCCATGACCCAGTGACTCAATAAAAACATCATGTCTTATGAACGGATAGAGCTATACTGCGCAAAATCTGAGGAGTTTGTATAGCCGTTGGTCACAGAAATTTCATGTAAGGGCACAATCAATTATCAGTGTAATTAGTCGCAGTTCCCCCAGGACCTTTATATTTTGATGGGTCGCACATGACCCACGCCATCGGGTGAGGAATAAGTTGCTGAACCGCCCTTTATCAGGTGTGGGTCTTACAAGACCCGCGTGATCGGAATAGGGATAAGCAATAGGAAAAGCCTCTACAAAATGTGTGGGTCTTGGGCGACCCGCACGATCGGGTCTATGTAGTCCAAAACGTCATCCGGTAAAGGTTAAAGAGTGAAGAAGCTCCGTGGTGCAACTAACGAACGAATCACAAGACAAAACACGACGCGTTTCGACCTCTTAGGTCTTCTTCGTGCGAAGACACACAACACCCAGGACAACGAAAATGAACGAGCAATCCACTTATCTTCATCCAATTCGGTGCTAGATGGGCGCGGAAGCCTTTTGCACATCCGAATCGGATGAAGATAAGTGATTGCTCGTTCATTTTCGTTGTCCTGAGTGTTGTGTATCATGCCTGAAGAAGACCTAAGAGGTCGAAACGCGTCGTATTTTGTCTTGTGATTCGTTTGTCAACGCTTTGTGGGCGGAGCTTTGCCAATAATTTTTTTTTCAAATTTGTTGAAAGGTCAAGTGTGGACAACACCGGACAGTGGACCAGCGCTCAAAGAACGCTTGCCTGTGATTTTTTTTTTTAAGCCACAAAAGCATTTTGATTTATAAACTGACCATCACGGTATCTTGCGACTGGCACTCATATCAGTTTCAGTTGCAGTTTCATCAAGAAGGTGTCACTTCGCGCGTATCTAAACACTGGACCTATTAAGTATCTAAACACCGGACCTGTAAGTATCTAAACACCGGACCTATAAGTATGTAAACACTGGACCTATAAGTATGTAAACACTGTACCTATAAGTGAGTATACGCTGAACCTGTAAGTATTGTAAACACTGGTAATGGTAATGTTGCTTATAGCCCAGCCGACCGCAAAGGGCAATATCAGGGCTGTCACCACGTTGAAGTCCTCTCACAAGCCATTATTAAAAAAAAATTTAAATAAATAAAAATTAAAACTCATTCACACAACTCTTTAAAACACACCTTCCAAAAACACACCGGAAATTTTGTTAAAAAATCTTTCCCGCGTAAAATCTGAGATGAAATGAATATTTTTTAATCTCCCTCAGAATTCAAAGATGACATCAGATGGGAGTCTGCTGCAAAGTGTTTATGTCTCACTTCATGCAAGTCCCAACACTCTAAAAGATCATGTTTCACTGTGAGTGGTGGAACGCGCCACGGAAAATTTTGACAAAGAAAATTGTCCCCCTCGCATCCGTTGTTGTAATTTAGAAGAAGAAGAAGAAGAAAAAAAGTGTATCCGATTTTTTTCCCTTTTTTTCCTTTTTTGTGGATGAGAAGCGCGCGCGCGCGCGCGCAACACACACCACACACACACACACACACACACACACACACACACACACACACACACACACACTATTATTTAAAAAAAACTA
>CM031625.1:7850730-7901693 GCA_018398815.1 Conus ventricosus | reverse complement strand
CGGTTTTTATGGCCCGCATTTTTTGTGTTCCCAAGCTTCTGGAGATGGAGAACCGTTCCTAGATCTTTCACGTTCCGCACCTTGAACAGTTTCTATCGTCCTCCGTTTTCGGATGGAAACTCCCCTGTCAGTCCGCGATGCCATCATCCCGGCCTTAGGGCAGTATCCATCCCCGACTTGAAGATGCGTACTTCCATCTCTTGATCCACCACAGACAGGGAAGTACCTCACGCTTTCGCAGTGGAGAGGCCGTGTTTTTCAGTCTCAGGGCCCCTTCCCGTTGGACTAAGCCCCGGCCCCCTGGTTTCACGAAGGGGCTCGGAACTTTGCTTGCACGTTCGGGAGAAAGGAATTCGTTTGAAGAGCCTATCTTAGACGATTGGCTTCTCCCTTGCCTCATCCCGAAAAAAAAAGCCACCCCCCCCTGTGCTCCCAGCAAGCCCTACAGGTTTTTAAACCTCTAGTAGCTGCTGGGATTCGTTCGCAACGAGGAGAAGTCCGATCTCACCCCTGTCGCAGCAGGTTTCAGTTTCTGGGCATGTCCCCTTCCACACCACCGACTGGCTATCCTCTCCAACCCGCCAGCGTCCTGGTTTCGCCTCCAGCACCTCTGGCCCACCTCCTTTCCTTGAACAGGTCCAGCCAAATGCTGGCCTCTCATCCTGGGGGTCCTGATGGAGTCCTTGCCCCCTTAGTGCCCCACGGAGACTCTGCATCAAAAAAACGCCGTTTTACAACGCCTCTTTCGCAAGCGATTGTCTCAGGCACTGCAGCAGTCGTGGGACCCATCCGATCCCTCTCGGCCAGTGTTCCAGGTTCCATCGGTGGTACCACAATGGCACTCCAGTCCGCTAGCTCAGGGAGGCCCCATCTCTCCCCCTCCTCCCACAGAGACCTGTTCACGGACGCGTCCCAGTCCTGGGGAGCCCACGTCAGCTCTCTGACAGGCCCCTCCGGGCAATGGTCCCCGGAGAAGGGGTCCTGGCATATCAATCGGCTGGAGCTAGAGCCGTGTTTCCAAGCCGCTCAAGGAGTTTCTTTTTCCATCCCTTCCTGAGGAAAACACATTTCTCTCTCAACACCGTCAACAACACGGGTGGCGTGTTATAATCAACAAGCAGGGGCGCGTTCTCACTTCCTGTCCCTGAGGGCGAACAGCTTCTTCTTTGGTGCGAGACACAATCAATCCGATCTCGCCAAGCATTTTCCTGGAAGATCAACATTCTCGCGGACGTCCCTCAGCAGGTCGCCACATGGTTTCTTCCCTCATAATGGACACTCGTCCACTTTCACTATCCTAGAAACTCGCTGGCCTGTCTGGTTCAAACCACAGGTGGACCTTCGCCACCCCGTTCAACCACGCGTCTACAGCATGTATTCGCGCCCAGTATTCCGGATCCGGCAGCGTGGGCTGGGACCCCGTGTCAACCCTTGGTCCGGCCTGACGGGCTATGCCATTCCCCCGTTCACCATTCTGGGAAAAGTTCTCCGCAAGCAAGGGAAGAGGCAGCCACGCTTAATTCTGGTGCCCCACGCTGGCCACCCACCGTGGTTTCCGAACTGTTACACCTTCGACGGCCCCCGATACCGCTCGCCTTACGGCAAGTCCACAGCTCCAGCCGCTGTCAGGCATTCCACACGGCAATCCAAACGTCTCATCTTCCCGCCCTGCTACTGTGCGGGACGCGCTGTCTTGGCCCACGAGGTGCCTCCCCAGCGGTTAACGTCCTCGTGGAAACATGCCCACAGTTCCGGCACCCAAAGCCCTATAGTGGTCCACTGGATGGCTGGCTCTCTTGGTGCTCCAGCCACGCGGTATCACCCCATTCTCCTCTCAATGCCAATTGGCGAACTACCTAGCCATTCTTTCAATCAGAGAGCAAGCTTTCAGCCTCCTCTGTTAGGTTCACAGGCGCAATTTCCCACACTATCCGCCATTGGGGCCCCTCCTTCGGTACGACCCTCTTCTGCGGGATCCTGTACAGAGGAGCAGCCCTTCAGAGGCCCGATGCCCCCTTCGTAACCCGGCGTGATCTTTCTTAGTCTCTCCTCCCCTCAGGCGCCCCCCTTACGAGCCCATCCCAGAGTGTTTCTCTGAAATTCCTTTCCTTCAAAAACAGGCTTTCCTCGATTCCCTGGCAGCATGTAGTCGCTGCAGTAAGTTTCACGCTCATCAGTGCCTGCCTGGGACGTCGCCTCCGACCGAGCGGCTCCATATCACTTCGCCTCCTCCTGAATTTTTTAAGGCGAAAAACCAGTCCGCCGCCAGGTTCTTCTTTCCCCGACGATCCTCCTGCTTCCTCTCACGTCTATTCTCCTCTCGCCCCGACGACGAAGCCGCACTCTCTGTCCGGTGCGCGCTCCTGCGGGAGAATAGAGAAACGCACGAAACCTTCTCGCTCCAGCAGCGCCACCTGTTTCCTCTCTTACAATGAAAATTATAAGAAGGACATCAGGCCTCTTTCAATCTCACGATGGCTGAGAGAAGTCAATAGGACTCGTACCGAGACCTGAAGGGGATTTGGCGGTTTACCCTCACCTAGAACCTCATGAGATTAGGGCATGGGCGTCTTCGGCGGCAGTAGCTCAATAATGCCAGCAACCAGAGTGTTTTAGTTCCCGGCATATTGGCGGTCGCCCTGCCACCTTCATCCAATTCTACCTGCGCGACGTCTCTTGTCTCGTGATGATGGTTCTTGGGCATCGCATCAGCTGTGGTGGCGCAACACTCCAATCTCCCCACACCTCTGAGGCTCTACTCGCTCCTCCAGGCGGTAACCAGTGAAGCCCTCCTCCAGGTAGTGCGACTCTGCTTTAGTGAGCACGTAATAGTATGTGTAAATAAAAGGAAATATGTATTCTAAAATTACGTTTAATCTAACATACTTACCGTGGCTCACGCAAGACCCCTCCCCTACCTCCCCGCCTTCCTGGTTCCATCAGAGTTCCAGCGGTTTTGATATACCTCGAAAAGAGATGATTCTGACATGCGCAAAGCACGAGGCCCATTCAGGTTTTTGTCCCCGACGGACTTTATTGTTCGAGGCAGGGATAGCAAATTGCTGCCGCTTATGCATAAGTGAGCCCCAGTAATAAGTTAGATTAAACGTAATTTTAGAATAATAATTCCTTTTTCTTTCTGTTCCTGCCCCCCCACCCCCCTCCCCCCCCCCCCCCCCTTTCGACAAGGAAAATGCATGTTGTCCCTATGTCAGTGAAAGAACTGATTTTTTTATTTATGCCCAAAGATGGGATGAGGGGAAATAGAGAGACGGGAAGAGAGACGTGAGAGAGAGATAAGAATAGAGGTGTATTTAAAAACTGTTTTGTAGAGCAGGGGATACTCACTGGGAAGGTCTGTACCAGAAGATTGTGTTGGACTGAAAGCCCCTTCTCATCCCCCCCCCCCCCCCCTCCCCCCCCCCACCCCCCCCCACCCACCCCCCATATCCAATCGTCTCACCCTGTTTGAATTTTTTTTTTTTTTGGTGACACATATTGAATTTTTTTTTTTTTTTTGACAAATAAAGAAGTGCAGGTGTCCCCTATCGTTAAATAACTGATTTTTTTTTTCTCTTACAAATTAAGTCACAGTTGTCCCTGTTATCAGTTAAATAACTGATTTGTTTTTTGATTTTTTGTTTCCTCTGACACTGAAATGCAGTTGACTCTATTCATTGAAATATCTGATTTTTTTTTTTTTTTTTTTTTTTTTTGGCCAATGGATGGGTGGGGAAAGAGAGAGAGAAAAGAGAAGGGCAGGATAGTTTAGAGATTTTGTTAGTAGGAGTGGGTAAGAACCTTGGACGGGTGGTGGTGGTGGAGATGGAATTGTGGGGGTGAGGGGGGGGGGGGGGGGGGGGGGGTGGGGTACGGGGATCCAGTATATGTGTTGTCTTTCCTGCACTTTGCGTGAAGCTTGCAACTCCTCTTGAACCTATGCCTCTAACATGTGGTATTCCGCAGGACGTGCGAGCGATGTTTGTTGCTCTGTTAACGCTGGCCTTGTTTTCCTCTCTTGTTTTTCTCTTGCTTTAAATAAAACCAGTGTTTTTCCAGCGTTTCACCTTCTTCAGCACGGCTGGTAGAATATGTCCTCTCTCTCTCTCTCTGGGATTTCTAGATTCTGTCTTTTTTTTTCACACTATGCAATGGAATGTATCCAAAAAAGAAAATTGGGCATTGGCTCTGAACGATCATGAATTTGCTCTGTGTGAGTGTGTGTGTGTGTGTGAGAGAGAGAGAGAGAGAGAGAGAGAGTGTGTTTGTTTGTTAAAGGTGTTTGTGTGTGTGTAAGAGTGTATGTGTGAGAGTGGTGTGTGTGTGTATGTATGTATGTGAGTGTGTGTATGTGTGTGCGTGCGTGTGTGCAATGGTGTGTGTGTTTTGTGTGTGTGTAAGAGAAGAGGGTAAAATGTGTGTATGTTTGTAAGGGTATGCGTGTTTATGTGAAATCAAAAGCGAATGGAATAGGTCATTATACCCCCCACCCTCCCCTTTCTCCTTTTATCGTCATCACTTTTTTCAGTGGACTAGAGTCAAACAGCCCCCTACCTTCACCTCATCCCCCTCCCGTTCTTCTCCAACACACACCCCCCCCCCCCCCCCCCCCCCCCCCATGCCCTTGTCTGACCAGCTCCTCAGTTTGATGTTTGTGTTGACATCGTGTGTGGTCAAGTAGTTCTCCTCCCCTCTCTCAGCTCATGTGTCGTTCTTCACAGGTAGTCTCAGGGATTGGCCAATGCTGATCGCTGTAAAGGGGTGGAGGGAGACAAAGAGATGGGGGGGGGGGGGGGATAAGGAGGGCCGAGTTGAGCGCGGAGCGGTGACGGCTGTGTGGTTGTTGTTTTTTCTACCTCCCTGTAGGTTAGTGTCTTCGCCATGACATGGCCCATGCGGGCAGCTATAGCTCCGAAGGCACGCCCTCCTCCTCCACGGGCCTCTACGACCCCGCCATGCCGAGCCAGGTACCCCCCCACCCCCACCCCCCCACTCCCCTCCCTCCCACCCACCCACCTCCCCCCCGACCCCCATCCCCTCCACCCGCTGCCAGCCAATCCCCATCGTCGTCCCTGCCAACGTTTCAGGCAGTGGTCATTGTCCCTGCTAACGTTTCAGCCAGTGGTCATTGTCCCTACTAACCTTTCAGCCATTCCTCATCGTCCCTGCTAATGTTTCAGTCAGTGGTCATTGTCCCTGCTAACGATTCAGTCAGTGGTCATTGTCCCTGCTAACGTTTCAGGCAGTGGTCATTGTCCCTGCTAACATTTCAGTCAGTGGTCATTGTCCCTGCTAACGTTTCAGTCAGTGGTCATTGTCCCTGCTAACGTTTCAGTCAGTGGTCATTGTCCCCGCTAACATTTCAGTCAGTGGTCATTGTCCCTGCTAACGTTTCAGCCAGTGGTCATCGTCCCTGCTAGCGATTCAGCCAGTCATCATGGTCCTGTCTAACCGTCCCTTTCTCAGTGCCTGCTGGCAGTGCAGACAGTGCGGGGGCTGTGTGTATGTATGCGATATATCGCTGGACGTGGCATAGCGGCTAGCTGTGGGCCTTAGCGGTTTGGTGTCGCATTCTGGAAACTAACAGCGGTGGCGGAGGCCGGAATGGAGTGTTTCGGGTTGTCGGGGGTTGTCGCTGGCCGTCTCGGCGCTAACCGTTTTTTTCTGTAACCATGTACGGGCAGTATAGCTGTTGAATGTCAACAAGGAGAATTCATGACAGCTGTTTTAATGGACTGTCTACTTCGTTGGTTAATTAATCACAAATGAGGAAGGCCGCTGAAGTCGCCGTGGTGAGTCATTGACATGCCCACAACTCCAAACCGATGCGTCAGGCATTCGACCAAGGAAACATTTCCTCTTCAGGTTCATCTGGGAGGAATTTGTTTCTTCTTTGTCACCCACCTGCATCTGTGCTAGGCGAATGGATGCTGACAACGGTGTTCTTTGGAGTTATGGGTCCTTTATGGTCTCATCACGGGAAGGAAATGTGTCTTCCTTGTTTGTTGTGTACCGTTCATGTCTCCCAGTTCATTTGGGTTTTTTTCTGCGATTCTTTCAGCGATTTATCGACTAAATCAGGTGTGGCGACAGTATCAGTCTCTCCATCACCAGCTTCAGGATTTTTTTTTTTTTTTTTTTAAACGGAGTGTTGTTGTGTAAACGGTCTTCTCTCACAGGCTTTGTATGTATGGCCGTGGCAAGTTTTTTGGGGTGGTGGAGCATGCATGTGCCTCTGTATGTGTGTGTGTGTGTTAACAATACTTGATTTATCAAGAGGTCTGTGGGCCGACTGCGGTGTACTGGACGGGTTGGAAGGATGAGCCGGTCAGCTTGATGCGCATGGTTCTGTTACCCTGCGCAGTGTCGCATTCCCCTGGTTTGTGGCAAATTTCAGTGAGAGATAGGGTTGGGGGGGGGCGCGAAATTTCGCTATGCATCAGAAGATGGTGATCTCTCTCTGTCAGTGGATCACAACATTTTTCAGGTGATTTGAGTTTGTGGAGGTTGGGGTTTTGGGTTGGAGGGTTTTGGTAATGTAGGGAGGTTTGGGGAGGTTGGATTGTTGGGGGGGGGGGGGGTGCAGGTAAGGGGAGTACAGAGGGGAAAGTGGGGGGGGGGGGGGAGGGGGGGGGGGGAATCATATTCTTTTCAGGTGTGAAATTTGGG
Organism: Conus ventricosus; assembly: GCA_018398815.1. Classification (NCBI taxonomy): domain Eukaryota; kingdom Metazoa; phylum Mollusca; class Gastropoda; order Neogastropoda; family Conidae; genus Conus; species Conus ventricosus. The sequence goes on along the minus strand of CM031625.1, from coordinate 7,895,024 downwards.
GCAAAGGCTTCATTTCAATTGTCAATTTTTTTTTTTTTTAAAGAGGTAAAAATATCTTTTAATGCCCCCCACCCACCCCCGTCCTTTTCCATTCTCTAAACTCTCTCTCTCTCCTCCTCTCCCTCCTCTCTCTCCTCCCTCTCTTTTTTTCTTTTTAAACACCTCCCCCTCTTTTTCCTCTCTCTATCTCTCCCCCACCTTTCTCTTCCCACTGTTCTCCCTTTCCGGTCCCTCTTTGCAAAAAAGGGCACAAAAGAAAAAAAACAAAAAAAAAGGGGGGGAAAAATCATTTTTCAAAAGAAAAAATTTTTAACAGGATTCTCCGTAAAGAAAAAAAAAAGAGTTAAACAACTGAGGGGCAGAACCATCCCCCCTAGTGTGCGTCATCTTCCCACCTTGTACAATCGGGGCCACCATGTTTTTTTTTTTTTTTAATACCCTGCGACGATTGGGGGAAAATGACGTTGTGTGGGGCAACAGCTGGGTTGTGGAGACAGAAAAGTGTTTAATTTCACATGTATGGTACTCTGGGCGGGTGTTTTTTCTTTTGTGCAAACCCAACCGGGGCGTTGGCTTGTAACAAACCTGGTATGCTTGGGGTTGGGCCCGGCATGTTTGGATATTCTTTTTTTTCTTTTTGGTCTCAGGGGGAAGTGTATCCCCTTTTGGTTTTTGAATAATATTCATGAATTAGTAGCGCCAAACGAAAGAAAAAATGACTCTTAAAAACAAATGCGTTTCGCCCCTTTTTTTTTTTTTTTTTTTTTTATCTTCTTTAGGGAAGCCGGAAAATGATGGTAAGGAGAAAGTAGCGGTTTTTTCGTTTTTATTGTCTTTAAAATGTTTTTTCTTGCCTGAAAAAGGACCACAGAGGCGAAACGCGCGTTTTGTCTTTTGAATTGTTTTGTGATGTTTTTTTTGCTTTCCTAAGAAACGAAGAGTCGAAAACCTCATTTTTTCGTGATTTTTTTGCTTTTTGTTTGGGGGGCCCCAGTAATATTTCTTTTTTTTTCCTTTTTTTAAAATTTGTTTTGATTTCTGTCAGCATCACCGACTTTGAAAAGGAAAATTTTTAAAGAAAGTTTCACAGTGAACAGGGGAAAAATGAGAGCGTGCATGAACAATTTTGAGAGCGGTGAAAATAGTTAGGAATTTACTGACATCGACGTTTCTATGAGGGAAAGTCCAGGCTTGATTGGACCGGTGGAAAAATGCTGGAACTTTGTACTGACAGGTCAGACTGTTGACCCCATACAATTTCACTGTATTGTGTACACAGGTTTTTACAAAAATGTATAATATGAAAACCGGGGGAAAAAAACATCAGTGGGGGGAGAAAAAAAATCCCGAGACGAAGTTCTTGAGCAGTAGTGGCACTTGCGGTGTATAACCATCGTGTTTGAGCCCTATAACCAAAGGTGACGACTCACACAAAACCGTGCGTGCAGGAACTGGCGTCTGGCTGACGTAGCAGGGACCCCCTGCTTGTACACAAATTCACAGGTTTGGAAGATGTGTACACACATTTTTAGGAAAATGCGCTCATTTCAGTTGAGAGCTACACCAATAGCAAGTTATAGGGTGACCAGGTCTGACAGATATGTGTACCTGTACTGTGTGGGTTGTCTGCCTTGGTTCTCTGAGGGGAGAGACCGGGCGATGGGCCAGAGGAGGAAGGTGTAGGAGCTCTGTTGTGACTGTACTGTGTGGGTTGTCTGCCTTGGTTCTCTGAGGGGGGAGACCGGGCGATGGGCCAGAGGAGGAAGGTGTAGGAGCTCTGTTGTGACTGTACTGTGTGGGTTGTCTGCCTTGGTTCTCTGAGGGGAGAGACCAGGCGATAGGCCAGAGGAGGAAGGTGTAGGAGGTCTGTTGTGACTGTACTGTGTGGGTTGTCTGCCTTGGTTCTCTGAGGGGAGAGACCGGGCGATGGGCCAGAGGAGGAAGGTGTAGGAGGTCTGTTGTGACTGTACTGTGTGGGTTGTCTGCCTTGGTTCTCTGAGGGGGGAGACCAGGCGATGGGCCAGAGGAGGAAGGTGTAGGAGCTCTGTTGTGACTGTACTGTGTGGGTTGTCTGCCTTGGTTCTCTGAGGGGGAGACCGGGCGATGGGCCAGGGGAGGAAGGTGTAGGAGCTCTGTTGTGACTGTACTGTGTGGGTTGTCTGCCTGGTTCTCTGAGGGGGGATGCTTCTGTATATTCTGCTGAACTTACTGCTCTGGTTTTGGCTTTTGAAGATAATATCACAATCTTCGAAGAGGGACTTTCTGGTTCTGTCGGATTTGCTGTCAGCTTTGGAGGCTATAGCTGGCCGCAACCTTCAGCATCCAGAACTTTTACTTTTTTTTTTAACTTTTTAGCAACTTGAAGGCGACGGTTACAACATTACTCTTGCTTGGGTTCCTGGTCATGTTGGCATCGGCGGGAACGAAATGGTTGATCGTTTAGCCAAGAACGCCACAAGAGAGAAACTGTCCAACATTTATATCCCCTGCTCAGACGTGAAACCCAAAATTAACGATTATGTGAGAGACCTCTGGCAGGAGGATTGGAACACACAGACGACTAACAAACTCTTTCAGATCCGTCCAAACCTTGAGGACTTCCTCCCATCCACGTCGGGAGGTCGTAAAGAGGAAACGGTTCTGTGCCGGCTGCACACCGGCCATTCGTATTTTACCCATGCTTACCTTTTAAAGAGTGAAGAAGCTCCGTGGTGCATTCCATGTCATGGCCACTCACAATGAAACATGTTCTTTTAGAGTGTTGGGACTTGCACGATGTGAGACACAAACATTTTACGGCGGAGTCCATGAAGATCCTGTTCAGGGATGTCCCGCCTGACGTGATCCTTGAGTTTTTGAGAGAGATTAACATTTTTTATCTGATTTAAGATTTTACGGCAGAAAGATTTTTAACAAACTTTCTGGTGCGTTTGTAGACGATGTCATTTAACAAGACGTGTGAAAGTTTTGTTTTTTTGTTTTTTTTGTTTTTTTTTTAATGACTGGTGAGTTGATTTTAACATGGTGACAGCCCTGATATGGCCCTTTGCGGTCGGCTGGGCTATAAGCAACATTATCTCTCTGTCTCTCTGGTTCTCTGAGGGGGGAGACCGGGCGATGGGCCAGGGAGGAAGGTGTAGGAGCTCTGTTGTGACTGTACTGTGTGGGTTGTCTGCCTTGGTTCTCTGAGGGGGAGACCAGGCGATGGGCCAGAGGAGGAAGGTGTAGGAGCTCTGTTGTGACTGTACTGTGTGGGTTGTCTGCCTTGGTTCTCTGAGGGGGAGACCGGGTGATGGGCCAGGGGATGAAGGTGTAGGAGCTCTGTTGTGACAGTCGGATGTTCCTGTTGTGTGTGGGTCATCTGCCTTGGTTCTCCGAAGGGAAAGACTTGGCGATGGGCCAATGCAGGAAAGTGTATGAGCTTTGTTATGACAGTCGGATGTTCCTGTCGTGTGTGGGTCTTTTGCTTTGGTTCTCTCGAGAACTTCCAGGTTCATCAGCGGTGAAATGTTGGTGTGTGTGACCGTGTTTAATCCCACCCTAAGGTTGCCTCGTTCCACCTTCAGCCATGATGTTTCAGTGTCATCAAGGAGGCATCACTGCGAGCGGACTCTAGTCCATATACGCTACACCACATCCGCTAAAAAAAAAAAAAAAAAATTGTCTACACCAAATCACTAACAAGACATTTCAGACACAGCGTTATCAAATTATGCTCTTACCAAAAAATGCACTTAATCTATCACTGTATAACAAGAAGGAAAAAAAACATTTCTTACACCACATTAAAAAAAAAGAAAGAAAACAAGAACATCAGGTTCCACAGAAATACATTTCATAGGTCATGTTACCAGAGACACACTTCAAACACCATACTGCTAAAAAAAGTTAAACAAAACAAAAACTTCATAACACACACCATATCTCTAACAAGGAAAAAAGGAAAACCACTTCACACAATGCGTTACTGAAAATACAGTTTGTTCTGCACACAAGTGAAAAATATTGTTCATACACCACATTTTTTATGAAACAAGAAACAATACTTCTTCGTGCACCACATCACTTTGAGAAAAAAAAAGAAGAAAACTTTACTTTGAAAAAGGAAGAGAAAGAAATGAACACACTGCATTACTTACTAAGAAATGCACTTAATTCGCCATATTACCAAAGAAAATGCAGGTGACAAAAATGTCATTTGTATTCACATTTTAGTAAACAGCCCAATTTTGTTTTGTTTGTCTTGTTTTAACAAACTTTAAATGTGATAAAACTTTAAATGCAATGAATAGCGCACCGCCAAAAAAACCCATAGACAAACGAATCACTATCGAGTCTTGTTTTGTGTTGGTCTGGAAAAGAGCTGACCTTCAAGTGCTGGTAGGATGGATGACATAAAGAAAAGAGGTGACCTTCAAGTGCTGGTAGGATGGATGACATAGAGAAAAGAGCTGACCTTCAAGTGCTGGTAGGATGGATGACATAAAGAAAAGAGGTGACCTTCAAGTGCTGGTAGGATGGATGACATAAAGATGAAGCACATCCTCATCCTCAAACGGGGAATGTGGCTGTCTTAGAATGGGGGCATTTAAAACGGTCACATATGCAAACATCTCGCCAAAGGGGAACCTGGGAGTTCCAGACGAGGAATGAAGAGAGAAAGAAGGGCCTGTCACGTTCAGATTGGAGACCTGCGGCTTTCTATTCAGTGGCTTTGCCGGGGTGGGTGGGCCTTGAGTGGCAGACTCTGTTGCAGTTGCTGCAGGTGAAGTCTAGGTCATGAGTGTCTGTGGGTGCCGACGCCATTCTTTGCCCGTCTGCGACGCCTCTGTTCTTCCCACAAGGCCTCTCTCCTCTGCTCTGCTTGTTCGATGCCGGCCTTGATGGTGGACCGCCAGCTGACCCGGTCTGAAGCTGCTGTCTCCAGGTCTGCTGGGTCACCGCTGCCTGCCCTCAGGTCGTGCTTGCCTACATCCTTGTAGCGTAGGGCAGGACGTCCTGTGGGTCTGGAGCCTGTAGCCAGCTCGCCGCACAGCGTGTCCTTTGGATGCGACCGTCGTCCGTGCGGCTGATGTTCAAACCGGAAACCGTCGGCTTGCAATGAAGAAGGTTCAGGGAGGTAGCAATGAAGAAGGTTCAGGGAGGTAGCCATGAAGAAGGTTCAGGGAGGTAGCCATGAAGAAGGTTCAGGGAGGTAGCCATGAAGAAGGTTCAGGGAGGTAGCCATGAAGAGTAGTGACGTGTGCGCATCATGTGTGTTGTCATGATGAAAAAGGATTGTGTGGTGACCCAAGGGGTGTGTGGAAAGATGTGATATCACCAGAGTGGATTTGAATCTTAGAAGACTGGTGATCTCTAAGGTTTGTAAGTGGGATGTGAAATGCGTGTATGAATCTTGAGTATAGGTGTGTGTGTTATTGTGTGTGTGTGTGTGTGTGTGTGTGTGTGTGTGTGTGTGTGTGTGTGTGTATACAAACACATACATGCATGTTTGCGTAAATTTGAGAGAAAGAGAGAGAGAGAGAGATTTGCTCTCTTTGTTGTGGGATGAGAGTGAAGCTGCATCATCACTTTTGCAGTTAGTGAGGTATGTTGGTGCATGCTCTTGCAATCTTGTATTCTCATGCCTGTATATGTATGTAATTGGGTATACTTTGGTTCGAGTGTGTTCATGTTTTTGTATTGGTTTTCTTTTGGTTATCCATCACTTTTCCCCAGACGGGTGATCTTATTCTGTCTGGAACAGAAGATTGATTCCAACCTGTTCCCTACTTCCCCCCCCCCCCCCCCCCCCCCCCCCCCCTGTCAGTTTTCTTACTGTTGTCTCAAATGGAAGATTGATTGACAGCTGGTTGTTCTGGGCCTGTCGTTTCAGTAACTGATGACGGGAGACGGACGAGACACACCGACCAGAGGCTCTTCATAACGCTAGACCCCCTCGCCCTCACACCATCATCATCACCAGCCAGATGTTCCGGCAAAGTTCCCGCCAACAGATGTGGTGGCGGTCGTCACTCTGACAATGCTGGCCTCTAGGTGGAAGAGCTTTCTTTTTAGCGAAAGACGAAAACAAAGGCAGGAGCTGATTGGCTGGAAAAGGGAATTTAGACAAATTTTGTGTGTGTGTGTGTTTGTTTTGATTAATGGAATCATGACTGATATTATGCGAACAGAAGGAAACCAAAGCGAAACTATTTGTGCATTTTTGTCTTTGTGCTGAGGGAGGAAGGGGTGGGGGGGGGGGGGGGGGGGGGGTTGGGCTGAGGGGGGGGGGTGGGGTGGGAGGGAGTGGAGGGGAGGGTGAATGGGCGTCGTCATGATTTGCTGCAGAGATGGGGACGGGGTGGGGATTGGGGTTTGACGTTGTTGACCTGTGCCACATGGTTTTTTGAGTTCTGTGTCAGGATTCTTTGACTTGTGTTGGTAGTATATATATGTGGGTGTATGCGCAAGAGCGTGTGTGTGTGGGTGTATGTGAAAGTGTGCTGATTATAGGTCTGTTGTGGTTGTTGCTGTATCCAGTATTCTGTGTCTACATGTAATGAACATGTTGTAACCTGTGTAATCTCACGACATTTGGGTCCTGTCCTTCTCTGTAAGATGCAAAGCGGTTGGGATGCGTTTTGTACCTGAGAAACCAGGTAGCTGGCTGCAGCGTTTCAGCCAGGCACGTGTAGAATGAATGGTGGACAAATGTTCTTGACCTTAGAGGGGAAATTTACTTTTTTTTTTTTTTTTTTAATCCAAGAATTAGCTTCACCCCATACCAGTATCATCCAAAAGACACCCCCCCCCCCCCCTCCCTCCCCCCCTCCAAACAGCAGGGCGTCGTCCCCTTCTCAAAGGGAAAATCTTTGGTGTTAATTACTAACTAATTGTATTATGTGCGCGAAGTTCACTAGCATGCCAGGTTCGGAGAGGTTGGAGGTTATCGCTGATGGCGACAAGAACGGTAGAGAGTTATCGCTGGTATGTCAAGTGGTGATGTGTTTTTTTTTTTTAAAATGGGAAAATGGGATTGGAGTGATTAGAGGAAGAAGGTGAAAGTAACGAACAGAGAGGGGGGGGGGGGGGGGGGGGGGGGGGGGGGGGAGATGTGGCCATGCTCTAAGGTTCAGCCCAGGCTGTTGACCACTGATGTTGAATGGAGAGAAGCAAGCTATACATCAACTCCATTCTGTCTGAAACTGCCTGAAATTAATCTGCATCCATTGGTACTGAAAAAATGTGTGTGTGTGTGTGTATGTATGTGAGTGTGTGTGTGTGTATGAGAGTGTGCGGTGAATGTGTGTTTGCATTTAGGGGGGTTGGGAAGAGGGGGTGGGGGGTGGGGAATGAGTGAGAGAAGTTCACACCTGTCGATTAGTTCCTGTTTTCTCAAAAAACGATTGCAAGGACTTGCACATGTTGATCTTACTGACGTTTCATGTGATGTAAAACTATCGTCATTTACCCTTTCCTTTTTTATTACGATTGAGGAGGGGGGGGGGGGGGGGGGGGGGGGGGTGGTTCTCTTCAAATGCCATTAAAACTGGATGCCCTGCATCTGCTAGGACAAGAAAAAACAAAGTTTCTTTTGAACTCTGTTGCAGGCATTTTAAGGAGCAGGGTATTTGAGCGTGTGTGTGAGTGAGTGCATGCGTTGTGTCTGTGTGTGGTGTTTTCTCAAACCAAAGATGATTGGCATGTTCATTCGTAACCGCATATTGTGGGTAGAGAGCAGTGCGTGGCATTCTTGACATAGTGTAAGCTCAACTTCTTTTGCCGCCGAATGCCCAACCTGACGCATGTACCATTTCAGGCTGTTCCCACCCCACCCCCACCCTCCTCCACCATGGCTGCTGTCGCTTGGCCCATGTACATTGTCTTCACGTGCGTATTGATGCGCAAATGAAACCAAGGGTGTCCGTTCCACTGTAGGAAGGGAGATAAACCCTGTCGGCCGAAACCTTTCCCTACAAACACTCCTTTCTTTTGAGGACTGGCCGTGACGGAACATTTCGCTCTTTGCCTGTTCCACGTTCGACGTCAGATATAAAAGCTCTCCTCCTTTCTTCAAACTCCCTTTATTAACTTTTTGGCGACGCACTGTGCGGTGGTTGCGGCAACTCGGTCGACCCGTTCAGGATGAGCGTTCCGTGGTTACGGCAACGCTGCCGTACTCCCTGGATGAACCGTAGCACCGTTCCACCACAACTATAAGAGGAAAAAAAAAATCTCCTGTTCTGTCGTCTTCGGTCTAAGGATGCAGTTGCCCTAATTGCATGTCCTAGGGATGACCTTTGTGACCCCAGAGTAGTTCGAACACAGAGATTCTAACACAGCCCTGATGTGGCCCTTTTGCGGTCGGCTGGGCTATAAGCAACATTATCTTATCTTTTCCTAGATTCTAACCAACGAGCATAAAACAAGGTTGTGGTCTCCTTCGTTCTAGTTATGTGTTTGCATCACTGTAGCATTGCTGTTTTACCTAAAATATATGTAAGTGTATGGGTCATTGCAAAGTTTACGTTTTACCCTTTCGTTGATGTATAACAATTGGTTGTTAACGTTTATAGTAGGGGACGTAAAAATGAAATTTAAAAAGTGCGAAAAACCGCACGTCTGCAATGGTTGTAAGCACACGTGGAGCACGTGGCGGCAGGGAAGTGACGTTGCGCTGTCGCGCCCGTGGCGAAAGAGTTAAAGGGCCTTTGTGAAGAGGTTCCCCTGTCCTTGGACTCTTTGGTTGAAAGGCATCGTCATAGTCCTGGCAAACGTGTGCTGTTGGTGCGGACATCAGACTTCCAACGATCTAGAGACGAGTCTTGGCAAATCAACTCGCCCTTCCCGCCCACGCTCCGCCCGCAGTCACGACAGTACGGCGTCAGTTGTCGTTGTGGTTGTTGTCGTACCCTGGCTAAAAGACTCCAGGGATCATCCAAACAGCTGAGGTGCTTGAACACTATGGTACAATTGCATCAGCTGGGGATGAGAACATTAGGTGTGCAACCGTTTTTGATTACCCCGCCACGCGGGCAGCCACACTTTGACTTCGGGGGAGTACGGTGTAGGTAAAACCAGAGAAGGTTGTTCTGTTTCAGCGAAGCCTTGCGGGGGACGATGAAGCTTGGTATATAACGTGCAGCTTACATCGGGTGTGTAGAACGCAGAGAAGGTAGCTCTATTTCAGAGAATTCTTTGTGGGGAAGATGAAGCCTTTTTTTTGTAAGGAAAATGAAGTTTGACAGATAATGTGTAACTGACATCAAGTCTGTAACACCAGAGGAGTTAGGTCTGTTTCAGAGAATTCTTTGTGGGGAAGATGAAAGCCTTTTTTTGTAAGGAAAATGAAGTTTGACAGATAATGTGTAACTGACATCAAGTCTGTAACACCAGAGGAGTTAGGTCTGTTTCAGAGAACTTTTTTGTGGGGAAGATGAAGCTTGACATATAACGTGTAACTGACATCAAGTCCGTAGAACCAGAGAAGATAGATCTGTTTCAGAGTTTCAGAGAATTCATTGTGGGGGGGAGATGAAGCTTGGCATATAACATGTACTTTACATGAAGTCTGGGTATACTGGCTGACGACACCTGCAGGCTTGCTTTGTCAAACCCTTATGTGTCCCGACACAAAAAAAGTGTTTGTGGTTTCTCTGTAACCAAGACAACCTTTTCCAATATACAACATTTTCTGGCAAAATGTAGAGCACAGGTGTACAACATCTTTGTGGATGCAGCTCTGCTGATTTTGTTTCCATTGTTTTCTTTTTTTTTTTTTCTTTTCTTTTTTTTTGTCTGACGTGCTTGTAAGCGCAAAATGGGATGACCCTGTTTGTTGTTACAACGTTGAACGGATAAATGCGTGAACAGTCGGCTACAGATGGCTCACAGAATGAAAAGAACGCCCGTGTATGGTTGTGTCTATTAATAGTAGCTAGGACAAGATGGTGGTGGTGCCAGAGCAGTTCCGTCAGGCTGTGCAGCATGCTCCTCACAGCACTCTCCCACACGTTCGCTGGCAGAGAGAAGCTGGCCCGAGTGCCGTCATCACAGCACACTCCCACACATTCGCTGGCAGAGAGAAGCTGGCCTGAGTGTGCTCCTCGCAGCACACTCCCACACATTCACTGGCAGAGAGAAGCTTGCCGAGTGCCGTCATCACAGCACACTCCCACACATTCGCTCACAGAGAGAAGTTCGCCTGATTGTGGTCATCACAGCACACTCCCACACATTCGCTCGCAGAGAGAAGATCGCCTGAGTGCCGTCAACAGTTTTCTGGCTCTGTTTTGTCAACAACAAAAAACCCAAACAACTACAACCATGTTTGGTCGTAGACTTATTTGAAAGTTATTTGTAAAGAAAGAACGGAAGTGGTCGGAAACCAGTCCAGATGGAATAGTCCCAGAGCTGAACGTTTTTTTTTAGGTAGTGGAGCACAAGAAATAAATAGATGAAGCAGGGCCTCCCCGCTTACCCCCCACCCTGCTCACCATGATCAATAACAGTCATGAAACGGAACATGCCACTTCCACATCCCCTTTCTACCCCTCTACGCCCCCCCTCCCCCTCCCCCACACTCTTCCATCAGTTCCTCCTCGCTCCCGTCCAAAAGAAAACAGGGGAGTAAACGCATGCACAGCTTGCAGTGAACAGAAGGTGAACTGGGAGTGACAGATTCTCTTTGGCATTTTAATGGCGTTGACAATACTCCGGATGTACTGGCCCAGGAAACTTGTGCATGTCTAGCTCCAAATGTTGTGCTTGTGACCACATCGACAACACTGGCCAATGATCCCTGTGCTTTCATGAGCAGGGCGTTGGCGCTCGCCCTGCAGCAGACAACACGAAGTGTGCAGTCCTTTTGGATCGCGAATACTAGTGTGCAAGCCTGGAATGGAAGGGTTTTACAGTCTTTTCGGACTGGTTGCTAAAAAGTGCGCAAGCTTAGGCAACGGAGCGTTTCTTTCAGCGGTTTTGGTTTGGTGATAATTGTGCGCAAAACTAGAAAACTAACGACACACCCTGCAGTTGTCACACCAGGCAGTGTTTTTGGATTGACGACTTGAAGTGCGTCGGCTGATTATGTCTTGAGGTTTATGTAGATCTGTAGTAAAGTGAGCGCATCTTGCAGTCGTATTTTGGTTCAATGATATTCATGCGCGAAACCTAGGCCCTGCAGCTGCACCTGGCAGAGTTTTTGGATTGATGACTTGAAGTGCGTTAGCTGATTATGTCTTGAGGTTTATGTAGATCTATGATGTTAGTGCACTAACCATGTAAGTTGAAGACACGTTTTGCTGTCATATTCAGTTGGATTGTTCATGTTCAGATGGGTAGGTGGGTTGTTGTGCAGAGTAAACGTTTTTTTCTTTTAGGTGATTTCTGGAAACTGTTTTTTTGTATTCATTGACTCTCTATGCCAAGCGATTCACCAATTTGCTTACAAATCACCACAATAAACATGGCCAGGAAAGTAATCGTCCAACGTTTCAGCAGTTGATGTGCTGAATGATTGTACATTGCCTTTGACTCATGTCTGTTGCCTGTTGGGAGCATGATGAAAAGCATCGCCCATTTTCTGTGTGAATAACAAAATACAGTATGGCTTACACAATAATGTGCTTCATTTTTGCATGTTTTTTTTAATTTTTATTTTATTTTTTTTTTATGACCCCCCCCCCCCCAAATGTCTGTCAAATGTTTGTACCTCTTTTTGTTACTTTCTGCTGCTGCAAAGGATGCTGGAACACAGGGGGGGGAAAAAAAAGCGAGATTTTATACGGATCATGCTTGGTTTTTTAGATGAGAGGGGAAGAGTATGTTGACAACACGTGCCATTGTCCATAGCAGCACATGTCAGCCAGTCTTTGGGTTGCCTGATGCCACAGTTCCAGTTGTTCACAGGCAGTCTGGCTGTATGTTGAAAGGGGAGTTGCCCAGTGCTGCACTTGGACATTTCTGTTCAAGGTTGGGAGTGTTTGCCAGAAACGAGCGTTCAGTCATTGTGGATAGGGGAATACTCTGTCCAAGGTTTCAGTGGTGGCAAGGGCACACACGATGACATGTGTTTCCCATTGTTGTGAACACGGTACTTCAAAATGTCCCTGTGAGGGTGTATTTGGAAAAGATCTGGGTTCAACCGTGTGAAAGGGATAATGTCCAGGAACTATGTTTTGCTGTTTGACTTGTGCGCCAACAAAGAACAAATAGAGCGACACAGTCTGCAACTTCTACAGTGAAGACCACCGGAACAAAGATTTTTCCTGTACAGACTGTTCTTTTCTTTCTTTCTTTTTTTTTTTTTCCAGGACTTTTCTGTTTCCTCAGTCGGTGCTAAATTAATTTCCGAGCAAGAAAAATTTCTTTTGAAAAAACAACAACAACAACAACAAAAACTTTTCAGCTAAATTTTTTCTCAGGATGTGTGTGCACCAGATTTACAAAGAACAAACAGAGTGACATAGTCTAAAACTTCTTCCAACGGAACAAAAATTCCTGTCCCGTACAGACTGGGGTTTTTTTTTTTTTTCCCCAGGACTTTTTTTTTTCATTTCTCTTAGTCTGTGCTTAATTTCATTTGAAAAAAAAAAATGAAAAAAAAAAGAAAGAAAGAAAACTTTTATCAACAAATCTAGATCTGTAGCAGATTAACGCTTGTCAAACACACACCCTCAATCCAACAGTCCAGTTTTTCAGAATGTTAGGAAATGATCGTTGATAGTTTGACCGCTGTTGTCAGATTCTGCATAAACAGTTATGCTTGCCAAACATTCTTAAAAGGAATTTTGCTGTGGCTTCAAAAACTGAATTAAAGTAAAGCAGAAAAGGATGGAGAAGAATTTAGAAATCTGATAGTTTTTTTTTTTTTCTTTTTTTTCTTTTTTTTGGGGGGGTGGATGTATTTAATTTATTTACTGTTATGTGTGCGTTGAGTGAATTTTTGAAGAGCCCGATGTGTGCTGAATGAATTGCATCGTTCGCTTACGGGCTCTTTGTTGACGTAATGGACAAAGACCAGGCCCTATCCTCCATGTAGATATTGCCAGTGTACCGTGTGCCAGGGCACACAAAGCCTGTGGTGTGTCACCATTTGTACCCTGGCCAGATCTACCACCCCATGGTCATTTGTGAAAAAACAACTTTTCTGCCAGGTTCAAGGGCTTGATGTTCACAGAAAGCGTCCCTTTTGAAGAGGAGCTGAAAGGTTGTTGGAGCAGTTGGAACACTCTTTACTGACTGGCAGTGGAGGTGGCTTTTTGCTTAGCCCTCAGGATACGTGAGCATGTTTTGCCTGGCAGGATACAATTTCCCTGGGGGGGGGGGGGGGGGGGGGGGGGGTGGCCAGGACCAACTCTGGCAGCTGACCAGATTTATCTTTCTGTGGGATGGAGACAGCCCTGTTGGCCCATACCATTCTGCCGAATTTTGCACACGCGTTTGGCGAAGAACACAATGAATTTGATGAACCGGGAAAAAAAATCTTGGGAGATGGAAGTTCTTGAGCGGTAGTTGCGCTCGTGGTGTGTAACCACTGTGTTTGAGTGCTGCAACCAAAGAAAGACAACTCTGTATGCGTGAACTCCTGTCTGGATGACGTTGGCACAATACCAGGGGGACCCCCATGCTTGTACACACATTTTTTTTTTAAATTAGGAAGATGTGTACACATATTTTTAGGAAAAGAAGTGTTAATGGAGAAAGTCACCTGTAGCTGCTTGAGAGTAAACAGGTCTGGGTAGATGGGAAGCAAATAGCAGGGACAGATGTGAACAGATGAGAAGTGAAGAAGAGCAGGGACAGATGTGAACAGATGGGAAGTGAAGAAAGCAGGGGACAGATGTGAACAGATGGGAAGTGAAGAAGAGCAGGGACAGATGTGAACAGATGGGAAGTGAAAAAGAGCCGGGACAGATGGGAAGAAGAGCAGGGGACTGATGTGAACAGATGGGAAGTGAAGAAGAGCATGGACAGATGTGAACAGATGGGAAGTGAAGAAGAGCAGGGACAGATGTGAACAGATGGGAAGTGAAAAAGAGCAGGGACAGATGGGAAGAAGAGCAGGGACAGATTGAACAGAAGTGAAGAAGAGCAGGGGCAGATTTGAACAGATGGGAAGAAGGGCAGGGACAGATTTGAACAGATGGGAAGTGAAGAGAGCAGGACAGATTTGAACAGATGGGAAGTGAAGAAGAGCAGGGACAGATTTGAACAGATGGGAAGTGAAGAAGAGCAGGGACAGATTTGAACAGATGGGAAGAAAAGGCAGGGACAGATTTGAACAGAAGTGAAGAAGAGCAGGGACAGATTTGAACAGATGGGAAGTGAAGAAGAGCAGGGACAGATTTGAACAGATGGGAAGTGAAGAAGAGCAGGGACAGATGTGAACAGAAGTGAAGAAGAGCAGGGACAGATTTGAACAGAAGTGAAGAAGAGCAGGGACAGATTTGACAGATGGGAAGTGAAGAAGAGCAGGGACAGATTGGGCAGATGGGAAATGCAGAAGAGCAGGGACAGATTTGAACAGATGGGAAGTGAAGAAGAGCAGGGACAGATTTGAACAGATGGGAAGTGAAGAAGAGCAGGGACAGATTTGAACAGGGTGCAGAGTTGACACACCACGACCCTTGCTGTTGACCTTTTGACCTTCCAGTTGGGTGGTATGTGTGTGTGTGTGGTGTAACCGTGTTGTCCGTCAGTCGTCTCTTTGGCCAGTTCCAGGGAACAGAAACGTGCCATTTATCGTCATTGTAGCTTTCCTCATGCATTGTGTAGTCCGAGGGTCTCGGCAGTCGCTTCACGTTGGCGGGAGGGGGGTGGGGGTGGGGGTTGGGGAGGGGGAGGGGGGGTTGGGGAGGGGAGGGGGGGTTGGGGGTCAGCTTCAGGGCTGACGTCCATCACCACAGCTTTTTTTTTTTTTTTTTTTTTTTTTGTAATAAAACTTTTCCAGCCTTGAGTTGTTGTTTTTTCAAACGTGGAAACGCTGAAGAAATGCAGGGAAAAGAATTGACGATTTTTCACAGTGGGATGTGCGCCAGTGAGGTATATGCATATGAGATGATGATTTCTGTTCTTTTTGCTATGGTGTTATTGGTGAATGAGGAGATACTGAGTGGGAGAGGAAGGGAAGTGTGGGTGGGGGGGGGGGGGGGGGGGGGGGATGGGATGGGGGGAGGTGTTGCTTAACTGAAAAAGCGACTGGTTGAAAATCTTCAGTGAGAAATCTGGACCCTTTTGATTGTATGTTAAAGTCTTGATTCAGGTTTTGTGTCGATACGTGAGGAAGAACAGCAAACTGTGAATTACAGCGTGAACCAAGGGGCGCGCTAACATTGAAAGGAAGTTTGTTTCTCGTTAAAATACACAGTGCCAGAATATTTCAAAGATTGGTTGTATTTTCATGTCAGATATCTGCTTTACATAAAGGAAAGAATGGAATAGTATAATGACAGTATGAGGCGCTTTTTTGGGGGGTCTTTCTTCAACGCATGTTGTGTGTGCTGTCCTGAAGAACTGCTAACTGCCCAGAAGAAGAATTGGAGACCTGCCTTACAGTACTGCTCTCAACTGAACAGAACAGCCTGCACGGATTAGACCGCAAACTTGAGGCAATGCTTGTGTCTTTCTGAATTGCGCTGGGCACAGATTCCCGACTGAACGGAACAGGCTTTTCTAAGGGAACTGGATGCTGGGCACAGATTCCCGACTGAATGGAACAGGCTTTTCTAAGGGAACTGGATGCTGGGCACAGATTCCCGACTGAACGGAACGGGCTTTTCTAAGGGAACTGGGTGCTGGGCACAGATTCCCCACTGAACGGAACAGGCTTTTCTAAGGGAACTGGGCGCTGGGCACAGATTCCTGACTGAACGGAACAGGCTTTTCTAAGGGAACTGGGCGCTGGGCACAGATTCCCGACTGAACGGAACAGGCTTTTCTAAGGGAACTGGGTGCTGGGCACAGGTTCCAGACTGAATGGAACAGGCTTTTCTAAGGGAACTGGGCGCTGAGCACAGATTCCCGACTGAACGGAACAGGCTTTTCCAGCAACAGGAGGGTCCACACCTCTCACCCTGCTGCCTACTTCTGACTGATGAGATTCTGGAATGTTGTTGTTGTACCCTGGCTTAAAGACTCCAGGGATCATCTGAATGGAGAGTGTACGTTTAGATCTCCAACATTCTTCAGAGCATGCTGGGTAATGCCTTTCCTTCTTGAACCTGAAATCACGTAATGAAGAACTAAGACGAGAATTACCGAGACTGTGGAACGAGACAGTCTAGGTCTGCAATCTCAAAGTTGGTCAGATTATTGATGGCCTCATTGAATAATCCATTTTTCTGCTTGAACCCGCAATCCCCTGATTAAGAACAAATGTACGAGTCATCAAGGTCATGTGACTAGACAACCTAGATCAGCTGTCTAAAAGTTTGTCAAATTATTGACGGCCTTGTTGAAAGATACGTTTTTTTTTTCTGCTTAAATCTGGAATCCCATAATTAAGAACGAATGTGAGGGTTATCAAGGTCACGTGACTAGACAATCCAGATCTGCTGTCAAAAAGTTTGTCAGATTAATTAATGACGGCTTTTTTAAACATGTAGTTACCAGAGAATGCTGGCATGTAATTCGGTCCCCTTTGTGTCTGACATGTCAGTTGAGGGCAATTCAGTCATTCGGCATAATTTTGAAGCTTTTAAGCCAATTCTCTTTCCCTTCCCCCCCCCCCCCCCCCCCCCCCCCCCCCCCCCCCCCCCCCCCCCCCCCCCCCCCCCCCCCCCCCCCACTCATACCCCTGCGACTTACCACACCAGCGAAGTGCTAGTCATGGGTTCTTTGCTGATTCTGCTCCTAGCCGGCCTCCTGGTGGTCGTCTGACCTGGAGGTGATCAGACAGCTTGAGAACCGAGGTTTGAAATCTGGCCACACTTCACAGAAATAATGTTCCACGCATGAGTGTGGTATGTTCAAGTTAGCGTGGTCCACGACAGTTGGTTGTTAGTGTAGTTTGATGAGGTGACTGATGTAGGCTGTCGCGTCCCTGAAAACGGACCAGAACACAAGGTGCAAGTAGTACTTATTGTAGTAAGCCATACAGACATGTCAGTTTTCAGCACGTGTCTTCAGTAATTACAGACAACAAACATTCAACACAAAAAAATGCATACAGCAATGTTCCCCAGATCGTAGACAGCATATTTACACGCTGATTGTTTTATTCATTATAACTCATGTCTGTCCTGGTGGAACATAAAGAAGACATATCCTTCGAACATTGACTTGTCTGTTGCTTACCGTTTGTTGAAATACGTGCTGCTTGCACCTTTTGTGGGTTTGTATTGTCGATTGATCAACCACTTTTCCCAGCAATGCATGATCACACCAACAAGCCAGAATAGAGACCCTATGCCTTTGATGCATAATTTGCTAGGCTTGTTGAATACACCCTATGCCTTTGATGCATAATTTGGTAGGCTTGTTGAATACACCCTATGCCTTTGATGCATAATTTGCTAGGCTTGTTGAATACACCCTATGCCTTTGATGCATAATTTGCTAGACTTGTTGAATACACCCTATGCCTTTGATGCATAATTTGCTAGACCTGGTGAATACACCCTATGCCTTTGATGCATAATTTGCTAGACCTGGTGAATACACCCTATGCCTTTGATGCATAATTTGCTAGACCTGGTGAATACACCCTATGCCTTTGATGCATAATTTGCTAGACCTGGTGAATACACCCGATGCCTTTGATGCATAATTTGCTAGGCTTGTTGAAAATACATCCAAGTTCATGTCAGTTTTGCTCTGTGCAATTCTGCTCCTCAATCCACTCTGTGTATTTTCCCACAAACCCAAAGATAGGCTCATCTGTGTGGATTTTTTTTTTTTTTTTTTTGCTGGCAAGCTGAGTACCTCTGCTGTCATACTCCCCCCACTCCCCACCCCACCCACCCCATCAGTCATTCAGTGGAGATAGCTTTTCTTTTTTTTTTTTTTTTTTTTTCAAGTTACTCATCAAATTTAGCCAGGGCATTGGTCCTGTGTGCGATCCTCCTCTCAGTTGACAGCTGTCTGCATTGCAGGCTCCGTCAGTCATCCATGGAGTTGTCCTGTGCAAACTAGCCAGTGGGCTTCAAGCTCTGAGATGTGTGCATCAACGAGGCAGACGTTGAAAGTCTTGTTGCCAAGCCATGGACTGAATGACCCGCAAGTCCACACAACGTTCACGGCGTCGACGAGGACGATTCTTGATCAGTGGATTTGTGTGGTGGCGTTGCATGTGTCTAGCCATTTCCTGTTGGTACGCCTGCTCACAAAAAGCATTCCCCCAGAACAGCAGGCTTGCTGTACGGTGTGATGTGCCGCTGGCTCTGTTTGATCCATGCTCACTGCTGTTTTTTCATTGATCATCAGTCGCTTGCAGCTGGTGGTTTGACTTTCAGTGTTTTGTTTTTGTTTCCAAATTTCTGTGGATGCGGCTTACATAACAAGCCCGAAATTATGGTCAATGTATTGCCCAGCCAATCGCAAAGTCCATCTCAGGGGCAACACCTGATTGAGGCCAAGAACATAGAATGTGATGAACTAATCGGCTGACTTATATTCCTGCAGGCAAAGTATTCATGAAGTTCACGTAAATCATTTGTAATGATCAGTACTATGGGGAAAGATGCATAGGTGTGGTTTTTGTTATTCATGAAGTTCACGTAAATCATTTGTAATGATCAGTACTATGGGGAAACATGCATAGGTGTGGTTTTTGTTATTCATGAAGTTCACGTAAATCATTTGTAATGATCAGTACTATGGGGAAACATGCATAGGTGTGGTTTTTGTTATTCATGAAGTTCACGTAAATCATTTGTAATGATCAGTACTATGGGGAAACATGCATAGGTGTGGTTTTTGTTATTCATGAAGTTCACGTAAATCATTTGTAGTGATCAGTACTATGGGGAAACATGCATAGGTGTGGTTTTTGTTTTGCATTTTTTGTTTGTTGTTTTGAAATGGTGAGTTTAAATGTCAGAGAAGACAAAAGGAAGGAGCGTGAACGTTGAACGTGCATTGTTACTCTCGAAACCTAAAGCGTAAGACGGGAGGAGGTTGAGGGAGCGTTAACTCAGGGTGACAGCACGGTTTTTATTTTTTTACAGCTTACATCGCGCCATATTTTTTGTTGGTTTGTTGGTTGATGTGTGTTTTATTTTTGAGTACTAGCGCGTCATTTCAAACGGGACAGAAAGAAACATAACAACTGCTTCTGTGTCTTTAATTTTTTTAATTTTTTTAATTTTTTCATCCGAACGGATTCCTCCCCCCACCCCCTCCCTCCACCATCTTCTTTTTGAGACAGAGGCATTATAGAGAATGTGTACGTTGTTGATATATCTGTTTATATTTTGTTTCCACCAGTCATGCTCTGGTGGGGGTTGACGATGGATTTCAGTCGCTATTTCCACGGTGGAAACTGGTGCTATGTTACTGTGCTGTTTACGTCCCTTGGTGTCATGACACAACCAGCGGGGGCTTCCCCGACAGTTGAAGCAATACGCGTCTGTGGAATGCTGACCCAGTCTGTGGAATTATGGGACGGAAGATGGTCGGGAAAGGTTGTCCAATAGGAAGCGATCGTAATACTTGTGGAATTATGATACGGACGATGGTCGGGAAAGGTTGTCGAATAGGAAGCGACCGTAATACTTGTGGAATTATGGGACGGAAGATGGTCGGGAAAGGTTGTCCAATAGGAAGCGATCGTATTACTTGTGGAATTATGAATTGGAAGATGGTCGGGAAAGGTCCAATAGGAAGCGATCGTATTACTTGTGGAATTATGAATCGGAAGATGGTCGGGAAAGGTCCAATAGGAAGCGATCGTATTACTTGTGGAATTATGATGTGGAAGATGGGTCAGGAAAGGTTGTCCAATAGGAAGCGATCGTATTACTTGTGGAGTTATGATGTGGAAGATGGGTCAGGAAAGGTTGTCCAATAGGAAGCGATCGTAACACTTTTGTGGGTGGATACGGCATCAAGGTTTTATTTTTGTGTTCTTTCGTTTTTTTCTTTTTCTTTTTTTTTTCGAGTTTCTCCCTCGCCTCATGTTTCAGTTGCGTAACTTAAACAAGCAGTGACGTTTGATGGTCAATGTTGTTGTGAGTGACATGTGAAGATTGATTTCTGATTCATCGTTTTAAAACTGGATAGTGACATACGATTGTTATCGTGACTCCTTGCTTCTGCTGTCACTGTCCATGCACTTGTTGAGAACTGCTCATTGAGAGATGAAAAGCTCACCAGGCCAGGAATAATTGGTTTTCTCGCATTTTGCAAATAGAAAGGGTCATCGATTGCTTGTCCAGTAGGCGTTGATGATTGTACTTGACCTTTTCCAGAGAGGAATATTTGGGAGTGGGCTGGGCGGGAATAGATTGAACCTCCTGTGGAGGATGGGTGGGGGTGGTGGGGGGGGGGGGGGGGGTGAGGGGGGCTGTGAACGTTGTTTATTTGTGGTGTTGTCAGCCGGCTTTTTCTCCTTTGCATTTGAAGCTGATCATGCATTTCTTGCACTGCGCCTATGCTACTGTAGTACCCTCTTGCCATAACGTTTTTCCTCTCGATTCCATTCCCCCTGCCCGTCCTTTCCCCCTCCTGGGTGGGTTTTTTGTTTGTTTGTTTTAAATCACATGATTAAGTGTTTACATGTCGGCGTTTATCATTTTGAGTTACCTGAATGTCCTCACACACACCCCGCCCCCCCCCCCTCCCTTCCCTTTAATTAATCCTCCTCAGCTTTTAGTCCCGCATTAGATTGAGTTTTTAGTTTACTTTATAAACGTTGCTTTGTGGGGGTTTTTTGTTTGTTTGTTTTTTGTGTTCCCCCCCCCCCCCCTCCCCCCCCCGTAAATCAACAAAATGTGCATACCCATTTTTTTTTAGGGGGAGGGGAGGGAGTGGGGGGGGGGAGATCTAAGAACTGAATCATACCGTCAACATTTGGTTATTCCCAGATGAAGTCGGAGGAGAACGTTCAGACGGACTGCATCAGTGTTGTGGACACAGGTGCATGTCATCCCTACCTTTGTGGGGGACTGCCAGCAAATGAGCAGTGGAAGAGTTGGCGTGGGTGACCTTGATGATCTTCATGACATCAGAAGCACCACCGCCAGGTGGAAAGTCACAGCACTAAATGTCGTTAAGCAGATTTATTTTTGTTGGCAGGTGAAAATTCTCGTTTTTTTTTTTTTTTTTTTTTTTTTTCATGGAAGTCCATCATGGTTTAGTCGTGGAGGGTTTGTGAAGTGTTTTTCATATGTTCCTGAAACGTTTCATTTTACCTTGATGGAGTGTAATAAAGGTTTAACTGGTAAGTCTATTATTGTCCAATACCCTTGGACTAACAGGCTTTTGGGGGGGGGGGGGGGGTGTCCGGGGGGGGGGGGGGGGGGGGGGTTGGTCTGTTGAATCACTTTTATCAAGAGAGAAGCACAGTTAATCCACTGCTTAGTTTGAATCCACCGCTTTGAACAGACTGAGAGAGAAGTATTGAATGTCTGCATTTAGTGGAGAAGACGGTGAAGAAGCTGGAAGGGGAAGTCACTCTGTCCCGCAGGGGGCTGATGCTTCAGCGCTGCGGTTGTGCCGTGAGAACACGCTGAGTAGTGCTGTGTTGTCCCTGTGCTGTATGCCTGGCTGCTGTTCTCTCAAGACATTGAACAAATCGACTGCATTTTTAAAAAAAATTTTTTTTTTTTTTACCTCTTGCCATTCATCGGAGACTTTGTCAGTCAGGGGACGTTTTGAATAACAAGATTTCCTCCCATCCTTCCCCACCCCACCCTTTTATTGCGCTTTTTTTTTTTTTTTTTTTTCAAATGTTCGTTTAAAAATGTTTTTAAACTCTAGTTATCATCAAGGAAGGACGTTGATATGTTTGTGCATGTGTACATTGTACGCAAAACAAAAAAAAAAAAGAAGAAAAACAACAATTTGGAAATAAAAAGTAATGTATGTGAAAAATTAAGTCAGTGCTGTCTGTTGGTTTGTTGAAAGTGTGTATGTGTGTGTGTGTGTGTGTGTGTGTGTGTGTGTGTGCTGCGCGCGCGCACGCATGTGCGTTCTTGAAAATGTGCGCGTTAGTATGTGTGTGCATGGTTGAATATGTGTGTATGTACAGTGTGTAGAGTTGGGTACCGCTGACATGGGAACAGTGGTTGCATGTGTGAGGTTTGTGGACAGATGTATGAATGATTGACGTGAAATTATCACCGTCTGTCAACTATAAGTCAGGCTGTTGTTGTAAAATCACCAGTTATCCACTATGATTGCGACACACTGCTTGTAATAATTATCACCACCTATCCACTGCATGTCTTGAGTCTGTTGCAATAAATATATTGACTGTTCGTCAGACTATGCTAACAATTATCGCAATCTACCAATGGTATGTCAAGACTACTGTAATAATTACCACCATTTATCAACTATATGTCAGTGTCACAACACAGTTCTATGTCAAGACTACTGTAATAATTACCACCATTTATCAACTATATGTCAGTGTCACAACACAGTTCTATGTCAAGACTACTGTATAATTACCACCATTTATCAACTATATGTCAGTGTCACAACACAGTTCTATGTCAAGACTACTGTAATAATTACCACCATTTATCAACTATATGTCAGTGTCACAACACAGTTCTATGTCAAGACTACTGTAATAATTACCACCATTTATCAACTATATGTCAGTGTCACAACACAGTTCTATGTCAAGACTACTGTAATAATTACCACCATTTATCAACTATATGTCAGTGTCAAAAACACAGTTCTATGTCAAGACTACTGTAATAATTACCACCAGTTATCAACTATATGTCAGTGTCACAACACAGTTCTATGTCAAGACTACTGTAATAATTACCACCATTTATCAACTATATGTCAGTGTCACAACACAGTTCTATGTCAAGACTACTGTAATAATTATCACCAGTTATCAACTATATGTCAGTGTCACAACACAGTTCTTAGCTGTATGTCATACTCCATTGTTATAGTTATCACCAGTTATCAACTTGTGAAGAGTTCATTTAACAATTATCAGCTGTGCATCAGAATCTGTTGTAATTCCCAGCCATCAACTGTATGTGATAATGCGTGATATAATTATCAGCAGTTATCAACTTCTTCTTCGTTCGCTCAGACAGGAACCCCAGATGCACTGATGAAGGCTGCCGTTCGGCGGAGGTCCTCCAGAGATCCGTAGAGTTTTCCCTCATACTCTTCCACCCTGGCGGGTCCTCAACGGTCGAGCACCATATCGAGATTCTCCAAGGTTGTCTGTCATGTGAGCGGGGATGCGTTGTGCTGCCGTTACGCCCCTGACAAGTCAGGACCAGCACATCCGACTTCGGCTCTTGCCATTTATCCCATGGCTGGGGTAAGGCTTGGAGCAGTGTCAGGGCGTGTCCACGCACCGGTGGGCCTGCACAGAGTTCCTTCCTTTCTCGGTGGGGGCCTTACTCCTCCATCTGGATGGTCTAGCCTGCGGCTTTCCTTGATTGGAGAGGCCGAGATCTAGTTTTAATATAGCGCTAGTCGTCCGCTCCCGTGCGCGTTAGTCACAACAGAGGTTGCGTCCAACCTGCCCCATGTCCCCTGAGGAAACGCCCACATTAACGTGGCGAGAAGGTGCGACTACGGTTTTCACCTTTCTTAATAGAAGAAAGGGATCTTCGCAGATCTATTTATCAACCATACATCGATTTTTGTTACAGTTTATGACAATAATTAAGAGCAGCTATGAACATTCTTTCAATCAGAAAATAAATTGCAAGCAGTGTTAACAGATTTTGCACCAGAACATTTTCCAGGTGTGAATTTGCCTTTAAATCTACATATTTGATGCTGTGCATAACAAAATGAAACTCATCTCCTCTCTCTCCTCTTTTTTTTACTCCCAGTTCTTATAGAACAGGCAGTACTTTACAATGGGAACAAAGAAATGCTGTCTGTCTGTCTGTGGTCAAAATGTGTTCCACTCGCTCCAGACAAAACTTCTAGGCTGATCTTTCTGAAAATTTGTAGGTATGTTCACTATGGGTCACGGATGATGCCCCATGTTTTATTTTACCAGAATAGCCATCACTAACGACTATACATGATAACTTTAAGAAATCAAGTGTGACAAGGAAAATAACCACCACACTGTAGTTTTATTCATCCACCAACTGGAAATTGTCTCCTTCTTGCAATAACGCTTTATAAACTTATGTGTAATCAAACTTTGTAAGCTCCTCGGTAGTATAGTGGTTAGTATCCCTGCCTGTCACACAGGAGACTTGAGTTCTATTCCCTGCTGGGGAGAGCAACATTTTTCTTTTCCTTTTCTCTTACATACAAAATTTTCACCCCCAAAAGGGGAGAAAGTGCTATAGTGACCGATTTATACTTTTTTTTGTTTTTGTTGAACTACTGGGAGTGCGTTTATATGCTTTGCGCATCTTGTTTATCTAAAAATGATTTTTGTAGTTTCTTGAAAACAAGATTTCATACTAAAATCTAGAACTTCATGCCATGAACAAATGTAATCATGTTGTAAAGCTAAACGAAGGTCTTGGTCAGTACTTTTGGCAATGTAAGGCTGTTGCTTTCCACGGTGACTCCTTTTTGTCAAAAGGGGCCCACTAGTCAGAAGGCCCATTAGTCAGAAAATCAGTATTTTTTTGTTGTTGGTTTTTATTGTGGGGTGGGGGAAAATTCCACTTTCATTTCACTTTAATCTTCCGCATTTTCACTTTCATCTTCCGCACTTAGGGAAAATTCCATTCATGCAACTGAATGCCAACTGATTTTCTGACTAACGGGCCTTCTGACTAGTGGGCCTTCTGACTAACGGGCCTTCTGACTAACGGGCATGCAACTGAATGCCAACTGATTTTCTGACAAATTTGGGCCCTTCTGACTAGTGGGCCTTCTGACTAACGGGCCTTCTGACTAGTGGGTCTTCTGACTAACGGGCCTTCTGACTAACGGGCATGCAACTGAATGCCAACTGATTTTCTGACTAACGGGCCTTCTGACTAACGGGCCTTCTGACTAACGGGCTTCTGACTAGTGGGCCTTCTGACTAACGGGCCTTCTGACTAGTGGGCCTTCTGACTAACGGGCCTTCTGACTAGTGGGCCTTCTGACTAACGGGCCTTCTGACTAGTGGGCCTTCTGACTACGGGCCTTCTGACTAGTGGGCCTTTGACTAACGGGCCTTCTGACTAGTGGGCTTCTGACTAACGGGCCTTCTGACTAGTGGGCCTTCTGACTAACGGGCCTTCTGACTAGTGGGCCTTCTGACTAACGGGCCTTCTGACTAGTGGGCCTTCTGACTAACGGGCCTTCTGACTAGTGGGCCTTCTGACTAGTGGGCCTTCTGACTAGTGGGCCTTCTGACTAACGGGCCTTCTGACTAACGGGCCTTCTGACTAGTGGGCCTTCTTACTAACGGGCCTTCTGACTAGTGGGCCTTCTGACTAACGGGCCTTCTGACTAGTGGGCCTTCTGACTAACGGGCCTTTGACTAGTGGGCCTTCTGACTAACGGGCCTTCTGACTAGTGGGCCTTCTGACTAACGGGCCTTCTGACTAGTGGGCCTTCTGACTAACGGGCCTTCTGACTAGTGGGCCTTCTGACTAACGGGCCTTCTGACTAGTGGGCCTTCTGACTAACGGGCCTTCTGACTAGTGGGCCTTCTGACTAACGGGCCTTCTGACTAGTGGGCCTTCTGACTAACGGGCCTTCTGACTAGTGGGCCTTCTGACTAACGGGCCTTCTGACTAACGGGCCTTCTGACTAACGGGCCTTCTGACTAGTGGGCCTTCTGACTAACGGGCCTTCTGACTAGTGGGCCTTCTGACTAACGGGCCTTCTGACTAGTGGGCCTTCTGACTAACGGGCCTTCTGACTAGTGGGTCTTCTGACTAAGGGGCCTTCTGACTAGTGGGCCTTCTGACTAACGGGCCTTCTGACTAACGGGCCTTTGACTAGTGGCCTTCTGACTAACGGGCCTTCTGACTAGTGGGCCTTCTGACTAACGGGCCTTCTGACTAGTGGGCCTTCTGACTAACGGGCCTTCTGACTAGTGGGCCTTCTGACTAACGGGCCTTCTGACTAACGGGCCTTCTGACTAACGGGCCTTCTGACTAACGGGCCTTCTGACTAGTGGGCCTTCTGACTAACGGGCCTTCTGACTAACGGGCCTTCTGCAGGGGTGCCAGATCTCCGATTCAGATCGGAAATCCGATTTGCGAATTTTTGAAAATGTTGCTTTCCGATTTTAAGCAAAAATCGCGTAGCGTTCCGATCTGATTCCGATCGGAAAGAAAACGTCCGAAGCGAATGTCTCCGACGAGTAAATCGGGTCGGAATCCGACGAGGATGGATAGAGTGTTCTCCCTTACATTGTCTCTTTACTCAAGGCCCTTGAAACCCTTGAATACTGCAGATATCCCTACCATCCCTTGAAATCCCCTTTAAAAATCGTTTTCGGACCAAAACTGACCGTAACATTTGAAGACGAATCGGAGAACACAACGCGAACAAGACTTCGGACATCGATTTTCGCCTCTCGAATCGTTCTGTGTGTCGTCTGCTTTTCAAGCAAAGGGAAGCAATTCAATAGTTGGTTATTGTTTGCGCATGCGCAGTTCGACTTCCGACAAAGTGCGCCATGCTCCCTAATCTTCGGTGAATGCCAACATGTTTGCGTATGTCATCATGCCTAAGGGAAATTGCGCATTTGATCCGTTGTGGTTATAGAAGGAAGAATATCGAAGCTGGATCATGAATGCAGAGACAAACAAACATGCGTTTTTCCGTAAAGTGAGCAAAAAGACGGTTGATGTTCGGGCAGTGGGCGAATCGCGGTTGCAAGTCACGGAAAGAGGAAAAATTATGTGGAATTGGAAAACGCGAGTAGGCTGGTAGTTAGTCTTACGGACTTCGTTCGGCAATCATCAAATTCATCAACATCAGGTCAGACCCTTTCCTCAGTAAGAATCGTCAGCCAATCCACAATAACAGCAAGTGGGACAGATGTGTTAAAAGTTCAAAGCTGAAGTGTTGTGGACGATTCATGCCATCAACAATCATCACAGTTTCCGATCTGCTGAAGACGACACGAAACTGTTTGCAGCAATGTTAACATATTACTCGATTGCGACGAACTATCGGCGTGGGGAAACTAAAATTAGATATTTTGCAACTTTTGCATTGCTCCTTTTTTCTGTTAGAACTGAAAAAAGAGTGAAATCATATACTGAATCTTCAAATCAATCGTCACGTCGTCTCCATAGACACTAAGTGACTCGTGTGAGCACATTTGTAATTAAAAAAAAATACCCTACTTTCTTGTTTAAAAGACAGCATTCATACCCCCCCCCTACCCCCCCCCCCCCCCCCCCCCAACTTCCCTACCAGCTAGCCTACACACACCCCACACACACACACACATAGAGAGAGACACAGACAGACACACACACACACACACACACACACACACACACACACACACACACAGAAAGACGCACACACACCCCACCACACACACACACACACACACACACACACCACCACACAGACCACACACCACACACACACACACACACACACACACACACATACACAGAGAGAGACACACACACACAGAGAGAGACACACACACACAGATACACACACACACACACACACACACACACACACACACACACACACACCCAAACTAAAAAACAGTTCAAAAGGCCACTTTTGCTCCCGCATGTAATCAAGTATTTAGTATTTTTGTGTTACACTACATATGATTGATATAGGTCTTGTTTGCCCATGTACTCTCCACTGTGTTTTACAGCTTGTTTGTTCCAACATCCAAAACTTGATTTAAAGCATGTTACTGAAAGCATTTGAAGTCACGCACAAACCCAACCCAATCTCTCTCTCTCACTCCCCCACTCCCTCCCTCCCTCTCTCTTTCTCTCTCTTCTCATACTTTTTTTCTAGCTTTATATTTAATTCACTTATAATGAATATGATTTCTTTTGTGTATTTGTTATTGTCATTTTGTTTAAAGCAATTAAAAAAAAGTTTAAAAAAACAAAAAAAAAAACAGTTCAGTGTGGAGCTGCAGGAAGGCTACCCACGTTCACCTTTTCAAGAGGGGTTATCCGCTCCCGATCCTGCCCCAGAACAAGCATTAGGCTAGTCAGGCCCCCCAACCATTCACACACACTTCCACACAACATATACAGTGGCTGTATTTTAAAAGTAAAGTTTGCAGAGCTCCCTCCTGAAATGTGCCAGAGAGGGGGCCTCCGCTGCAGCTGCCGGAAGAGAATTAATGAATATGTCATGCTTTTTGATGAATCATTGAATAAGGACTTGAAACAGAAGCGCTGGACATCCATGTCAGATACTGGTCCAGAAAGCAGATTGAAAGTTTTCTTTTTTGATTTCTCAGTTTCTGTATAAAGACTTCATTTTTTATTTTTTGTATATGATATTGAGCAATGGAAAAGACTACAGAAGTGTAATCACCTTATCATCTGGCTGGATTACATGTGTAAGGTAATTATTCACTCTTTTTTTTCAATCGTACAGCTAAATTTGCCCCTTAAAAATTAAAATATCCCCTTTAGAAACCTTGAAAAACCCTTGAATTTTTTTCCTGTGAGGAAGTGGGAACCCTGTTTACTGCAAGTGAAGCGAAAACGGAAATAGTCAGCGAAAACACGTTCTTAGCGGGAAATGATGTCATCGACTTTATCAGTATGCGGTAGAAAGACGCCAGTCTTGTGGATCATGGAATGCAGCGGCATGGTCTGAGAAAGCTGAATAAAAAACTGGTATAAGTTTGTCAAGATCGCGGAAATATGAAGTTTGTCGAAAGGGGTTGTGATGTGAGTGAACTGAAAAGGATGTGAAAAATAAGTGGAGATGGCCTGGCTAGAGGAAAAAAATGACAGTGGTGTGAAATTCGGAGAATGGTGTCAAAAAGTGCCAGTCGCGGGCAGTGTTTCTGTGTCCCGTGTGGTTAAAACGCTCCTTTATTCCAACGAGGAAAGAAGGCATTCTTCCATGCTGACGATTCACAGCATGCAGCAAACTTGAAATCAGTCAGACAAACGTGTACCTCGACGGTGCAACAAAACAACCTCCACCAAATCAAGTGTAAGCGAGGGGACGGCTGAACTGAAAGTCTGTGCTGTGTTGTTTTTAGCTGAACATTGTTTACCACTTTCGTTGAGTCAGGCCTGGTTGATTTGTCCAAGCGACTTTCTGCTGACAAGGTTGCTCTGTCAGCGTTATCTTAAAGAAGTTTTGGAAGCAGTTGTGCCCGGGACATACATGGGAATGTGGCCATTACATGCAGTTTGTAGCATTTTGTGTACCCCTATCCAGTCAGTTTACCCCCAGTATGGCGGTCATACTGTCAGAGATCATCTCCACAGGAAGATTTTCCTCGTATGCCTTCAACTTCAAGTGTCACAAGCAACTCTGTCCCAAGCATCATGTGGTCTCGCTTGCTTGGCAAGGACTTGCTGAAGCAGAATGGCGCCCAAAAACCCTTTTGTAGTATGTTTGCCAGGAGATAAATGCACCACATCATTAAAGCGGAAACCTGCACAAGATATCCGGAGTTTTTTTTTGCAAAGACAGCAAAGTTTTAATTCAGTGCTTAACATTTTGAAGGGCTGTATTATTTTTCACTTACATTCATGACTCTAAAATTATTGCTGCTGAGTGCTTCATTGGTGTTGCTTGCCTGCCTGGTGTTGCTGATACTGCCCTCTGGCCTGCCTGGTGTTGCTGATACTGCCCCCTTGGCCTGCCTGGTGTTGCTGATACTGCCCTCTTGCCGGCCTGGTGTTGCTGATACTGCCCTCTTGCCTGCTGGTGTTGCTGATACTGCCCTGGCCTGCCTGGTGTTGCTGATTACTGCCCTTGGCCTGCCTGGTGTTGCTGATACTGCCCTCTTGCCTGCCTGGTGTTGCTGATAATTCTCAGCAGAAACAGACTATGGCAGAAAAACTGTTATCTGGAGAAACCCTGTAATGAGTGAACTTGTCCCCGCTGCCAGGAGAAAGAATGACGCTGTATTGAACACCAGGTGCCAGTAAAAAACTGACATTGAAATTGAGGGAATAGTAAGTGTTTAATTTATTCTTTCTCTCTGTTCCACATGCATGTATACCTGCTATAAACTGGACGTTATGCACGCAGCCTGTATACATTTCTATAATGCCCAGCTCATAGTAAGCACCTCCCCCTACCCTCCACACACATACACAAGCACATGTATACTTAACAAGCATGCACTACATGTTTCTGGTACAGTACACATAAACTGGATGTTAGAATTGTCGCTGATATATATATATATATATATATTATATATATATATATATATATATATATATATATGTAGCAATGACTGATCAAAGGATACAAATTGCCCTTTTTTATTTTTTAAAAATTAGAATCCCAGACGTTTAAAGTTTCAGATTTGACTTTGCTTCAGATTAAGTTTCAGATTTACATGCCTTAATCACTGGCACCATGCTTTTTGACTAATGGGCCTTCTGACAATAAGGCGTCCCCGCGTTTCCACAGCCACAAGCTGTTTCAACCATGTTGATTTTCTATTCATTAATCCACAATTCACACACACACACACGCTTTCTCTCTCTCTTCAGGAGACTACAAATTCCTCTCTAGTTGGAGAGGAAATCAAGGACATTCCAAAATGTTAACATTCAAGCTTTAACTTGTGCAGACATTCTGGCTTGGTACTTCATCGGCAGCACTATTGACCAGATCAGTTTGAAACAGTGTGTATTTTGTAATCTTGCCTTCTAGCTAATTGCAACTATGAAAACATCACTCGTTGCGCACGATCATTCATTCACATATTTTTTGTTTGTTGTTTTTTTAATTCATTTGTCTGTTTTTGTGTTCCTCGTTGATGTAATTTACTAGATCAGCAAGTTTCAGTTTCATCAAGGAGGCGTCACTGCGTGCGGCTAGTCCATATTCGGTACACCACATCCGCTAAGTTTTGAGACCACACTACGCATGATTTGAAGCTGATGAATAAATGAATTAACAAAGATGTGACAATTGAAAGAGGGTCTCGTGGCTACGACTCAGCGGATGTCTGACCTACGCATTAGCCCAACGCGCTGGTCAGACCTTGAGTGCCTGCCTACCATTGTGTGTGTGTGTGGTGTGTGTGTGTAGTGGATGTACACGTGTGTGTATGATGTGTGTGCGTGTGTGTGTGTGTGTGTGTGTGCATGTGTGTGCGCGCAGGCATGTGTGCGCGTTTGTGTTCGTTTTTTCTCTTTAACGTCTTTTCACAATGCTGTGATATTAGACGGAAAAAGAAAAAAAACAATCAACAAAACTCCCATCTTCCTATCTCTGAACCTCCCTACCATTTCCCTTCAAAAATGAAATCTTAACAACAATAACATACTCAAAACATTTGTAAACATTAAATCAATGAGCCAACTGGGCAAATCGTTCAATGAAATATTCTTAAAAGATGAATCTGAAACCGTTGAATCACAACTCGAAGTGGGTAAAATGATTTCAAATGCTGACAGTGTAGAATAACATGGACAGGTGTTATTTCCTCACCGCAGACGCACTTAACATGACTGTTGAATTTACATCTGAGAGCATTCAGTCTGAATCTGTAGACCAGGGATGACAGTGTTCGGTTTTCACACATGAGCTCACCATTGCAGGAATGTAATGTTTGACTTTGAAAATATTCCTCTTTTCAGTGAAATTTACAAAAGACCTCCTAATAGTTCCTTCACATGATTCCAACAAGTTTTCGTTATTAAGGAATAACTTTCAGATAAAGATAAAAGAATTTTAACACATACAGAATTTTTAGTGTTCATTGCACCCCTTTTAGCTGTTCTGTCCACCCATTCATTACCAAAAATATTACAATGTGATGGAACCCAAGAGAATGAGATACTATATAGTTCCGCGCAGTGACAATAATGGATTGTATGACAAATTTCTGCAACAATATCACCTCTTACTTTTAGATTATAAGACTGTAGCGCGTCTAAAACAGATTTAGAATCAACCAAAAATAATACCTGAACTAGACTAAAAGGAAGATCAAGCAGAAAATTCAAACCCATCAAAATAGCAATAAGTTCTGCTGTAAATATTGAAAAATGTTTTCCAAGATGGTAAGCCTTTTCTGCTTTTAAAGCTGGGATTACAAATGCACGCTCCAACCATGTCATTATCTAGCTTAGAGCCATCAGTGTAAATTTTTAGATGTCCGGGGTAGTGCTAAAAAAATATGAGCTTTTACAGAAGCAGATAAAGTGGGACCATCATTTTTCTTTATACTTGTATAATAGTATCGAAATAGGCTGATAGTGGTTCCCATTTAGGGACTGCAGTGAACAGTACACGAGATGATATATCTTTCTTATTGATTCCTGACTCTTGAAAAATGTCATAAGTGAAAGTGCCTATTGTTTTCTAAAGAGGCAACCGATTTTCCTGTTTTGGGAAAATCCGTGTCTGATTTTACGCACACTTCATCATAATTTGAATTTGGAACTGATGTATTCCTTAGGACATATTTAGATGATGCAAGTTTCATATTTTCTTCAAAAGGTAATATACCAATTTCAGCATAATTATGTTTTTAATGAAGATGTATATACTGGACTCCAATGGCAAGTTTATAGCTTTACTGTCTATACTTGCTTTTTTTTTTTTAAAGGTATTTTGGGGCAGAGAAGAATACCTCTTGGGCATATGTTAACTTTGAACGAATAAGTGCTGTTACTAGATGTATAAGAGTGGAAATGTCTTGTCCCCACTGTTGTTTGCTGACAACTTTTAGGAAGTTCAGACTCTTTTTAGCTTTCATCATTACGTATTCTAAATGCTCTTTCCATGACAATTTTGATGTAAGGATTACTCCTAAAAATTTAACAGATGTGCATAATTGATAACTAACCCTTCTAGATTGAAAGAAAGCAAATCTCTTCGATCATAACCAGAGTCAAAAAGCATCATATGTGATTTCTCTGGAGACAAAGTTAAACCATTTTGAATCATAAAACCATTTATATTATCAAGTTCTGTTTGATACCATTTTTTAGTGTAGTTTAGCGATCTCATTGGAGTGCGTTTTGTTCATAGTCACTTTCATCCATATGCAGATATCATCAGCATATTGAACCAATTCAACATGATTAGACACAGATGATGGTAGGTCATGTGTTAAAATATTGAAAAGTATTGGTGCTACTACTGATCCATGTGGAATTCCCATATGAAGTGGTTTTAATTTTGAGTAAGTGTGTCCTATTTTGGTCTGAATTGATCTATGCTAGAAAAGTCTTGAAATAATATGCATACAACCTGATAAGCCAATGGATTTTAATTTATAAAGTAGTCTAGAATGCCATACTTGATCGTACGCTTTTTTGATATCAAAGAAAGTAGCCAGTACATTTTTCCTTCTTGCAAACTGATGTTTAATTTGGGTTGTTAATTTGGTAAGGTGATCGATGGTTGATCTACCCTTACGAAAACCTGCTTGATGTATTGGTATGATATTGTTCTTTTCGCAGTAGATATAGGAGAACGATTTAAATTATTTTTTCCATCAGTTTCCCAGTATGGACGTCAGAGCGATAGGCCGATAACTGTTTATGTCTGATTTTGGTTTACCAAGCTTGTATATGGGAACAATAATAGATTGTTTCCATATTAATGGAATATTTCCAGACGACCAACATCTTTGTATGAATTGGTGAAGAAAGTTAACAAAATTAGCAGGTAAATGTTTGATTAATTCATTTGATATTCCATCTGGGCCTACTGAAGTTCTTTTATTTCCTTTGGAGAAAATGACATCTTTCGTTTCTTTTAAGGTGATTGGGGCATTGATAAAATGGCTGTTATCTTCTATTGGATCATTGTATATTTCACTGTAAGATTCTTTCTCTCGAAAAACTCTGTCCTTTTCTGACAAACCCTCTTTGCAACTCGTCATTGCAAACATTTCTGAGAAAGCTTCGGCCTTTTGTGAGTTAGAAGGAAATTCTTCTTTTCTTTTTTTTATATATGTACTGGATATTCTGGAAGGCATACTCCATTTTTCATATCCTTCACTTTTTTCCAAACCTTCTGAAGATCTGCATGATCAGAAACTTCGTTTTTACAAAAATTTGATCAATACTGCCGTTTGGCCTGTTCGTTTACTCTATTGCTATATATTTTTGCCTTCTTCATATTTTTGTGTTTTTCTTCATTGTTTTTGTCTTCGAGATATTCATTAAAGGCTTCTTTCTTCAATTGTTTAGCCTCTGCGGAATCATCGTTCCACAAAACATTTCCTGAATATTTATTACCTTTCATTTGATTGCACTTCGGTATTGAAGAATCAGCAGCGTACAAAATTATCTCAGTAAATTTTGCATAAACACTATCTATATTATCCGACTGAAGTTCTTCAATGTTATGCATTGACAACAATCTTTCAAATTTGTCCCAATCCGCATTTCTGTAATTATATTTAAGAATTTTATCTTTTACTGCATCCTGACTTACTGGTTTGTCATTTAAACTGATAACAACGGGAAGATGGTCACTACCCAATGTATCCTTGACAGTATCCCATTCACAGTTGCATTCAATAGCTGGTGATATAAGTGACAAATCGATGGCAGATGGCTTATGTTTCGATATATCTGGGATTCTAGTTACACTCCCATTACTGAGCAGATATAAAGCAGAATCAATAACATTTCGACGAAACAGTTATTGATAGACCTGCCAACAGTGCATTCCTTGTCCCAAAAGGGAGAATGAGCATTAAAATCGCCCACTATCAACCATTTCTCTTTCTGATCCTGAATCGAGCGTAGCCCACTCCGTGTTCTGTTCATCTGGACCAGTTGGCAGATACACAGAAACTATATTTAAAATCAGCGATTCATTAATTTTTACTTGACTGCACAGGCATTAATGTTTTCAGTATCTGTTGGAAAGGGTGGTACAATTTGCATGTAATCCAGAACATCTTTGATATAAATAGCTGTGTGATTATTTCTTTTTCATCCTCAGATTGGTAGACTGGAGGATAAAAGTAGCCCTTAAGGACTGGGAGTTTTCTTAGTGAATACATTTAGTGATTGTAAAGCTAAAACATGGTACTTATTTGATGAAAAATAATGCACAAGATCGTCTAGATTTATGGAGATTGATCTACAATTCCAGTGCATTATTTGAATATTAGAGTGCCTTTCCATTTTCTTCGGCATTTTTTCTCTCCTGATTAACGCTGTGTTGTCTCAGCCTTGCGATTAAGAATGAACTCAGTGAGATAAATAAGAAATAGCTAACAATACCAGCAACAGGAACAACAAAAGATAGTTGTGATAAGATAATATAAAAATAACAAAAAAATGCACAATTTTACCAAAGTTGGCAAGAGACTATAGATCTATATAAAATGCTTTGACAAAGAAAAACAAGAAATATGCGAATTATAGTCACTCAAGATGGGGTAAACAGTGATCTTGACTGTGATTTCCGCAGAAACTAAATCAACAGGTCTCTTTGTCTTTGGTTTAATACCACTGTGTACTCAACGCGTCGAACATGTTGAACCAAGGGTCTCTGTATCCAGGGAGGGGCTGGTGTCCTCTGTAAGGTTGATATTTTCCGGCCTGTCGCTGGTTAGACAAACTCACTGTCTTCCTTGGCTTCCCCCAGAAAATTTTCGAACGTGCCTTCCAACATTTCTTGCCAGAACACTTGACCCTCTAGGTGTAGGATGGAGGTTGTCTCCGAGTGCCCAGTTTTTGGTTGGTTGGTTGTTATGAGAAACAAAAGACACATTCTTGATTCCAAACAGATCTGAGGTTGTTAGAGCATTAAAAACCTCTCGCTTAATTTCCAGTTTGGGATCTTTGACTGGAGCAACTTTACTAACCACAACCTTCACTTTGGAATGGCTGGTGGCAAAGTCTTTGATAATGGAAGTAAACTCTTTGCTGACATGTCTTGAGTCTTTTTTCTGTAGGTCGTTAATCCCACAGTGGATAACTACTGCATCTGGTGGTTTTTCGTCAGTGTAAAGATTTGACTGAAGCGCCAAAGTAAGGTCTTCTGATGTGAATACTCGGCTTGTCTTAGCCTCTGTCACGGACAAAAATAAAACAACCGAATTCGTGGTCAGTCCCCAGCTAGCTCAACTGGGCATAAGCTCAAACTCAAATATTCTGAGCGCCAGGTAGACGGCCTCATATGTCGGGCCGACGCCTTCAAGCATCACCTCAGCCAATTTGGGCACAGCGAGAGGGCTAATCCTAATCCTCCACGGAGACGGTCCGTCCACCCAGACAGACTAAGCCGCTTGACCGACGCCTCGATGTCTGCCCAGACGGATCGCAACGTCTGGGCCAGACTGATCTGGCTAATTTACAGGACGTGTGTCCACAGTTGGGCCAGACTGATCTAGCCAATTTGTAGAACCAGTGTCCACAGTCAAAGCCAGACACCGCCAGCTAAAGTAGGAAGGGGAAGGTAGTGTGTGGTGGGGGTAAAATCAAGCTAATTAATTAAATGACCCATTGACCACCACAGAGAGTAAGGCGGGTAGGCGTGACTGTCATGATTTGAATATCCAATGGAATTAGAGGGAGGCAACCTCAGAACGAAGGCGCGAAAAAAATTCTGACCAATGGTACTCGCCCTTTGACAGGTGAGAACACGATAAGAAAGGTCAACAGAGATGTGAGGGGAGAACAACAGACAGACAGAGAGGAAGAGGTTCGGAGAGTAGGCTCTGCTCCAGAGAAAAGGCAGAGAGATGAGGGGAGGAGAGAAGAGAACCAAGTTGAGGCATTAGCACTAGATAGAGTCTGCAGAGGAAGGACTAAGGAGAGATGTGGAGAGAGAGAGTTGCTAACTGATGAGAGAAAAAGAAAAAAGAAAAAAAAGAAAAGAAAAGCAACCATGTCCATTTGATAGAGCAGACTAGAAGAGAGAGAGAGAGAGTGCAATGCGTTAATGCAGGAAGAAAGAAAGGAGAACAGATCGATGTTTGATAGTCACTGTTCCATCTGAACCGGGGTTCGACCTCATACGTGGCCAGCGCCACTTTCATCGGCAGTCCAACCTGACCAACGCCAGTGGTCTAACCTGACCAGTGCCAGCAGTCCAACCTGACCGGTTTCCCGGGGGTCCAACCTGACCAGTGCCAGCAGTTGTGTCGTTTCTTGTGAAAGTGACAGTGAAAAGAAAAAAAAAAGGAAAAGAAAAGACAGTGATTCGTGAATAGTTAAGATCACCTGGCCAGGTAAAGTAGAAATCTGTTTATACCCGGGTTAGTTAATGATGATTTAGATAAAATGGTTTTGTGAAGTTCCAGGAAAGAGAGAATGTTTTATTTTGTTTGATTCCATATGCATTGATGTTTGGTTCTATGATCATGTGTAGTAAAGTTATAGACTTTACTAGTGGTTTGATGTGACGAATGCATGATATATGAATGAGATTGTAAGCAAGCTGTGAGTGTGTTTGGGCTGTGCGCTAGTCCTTCTCCACTGACATACCCCGAGGTTGACAATTTATTGGCGAGCTTGCCAGGATATTCTGGCCCATTTATTATAATTGTTCAACTTCTCAGAGAGGAAGCTGGGTGGGATTCAAGTGTTGTAATCCTAAGACAAGGTAGTGTCTTACTGTATGTTCCCAAGATAGTTAAATACTAGGCTTGGCAATTTCTTCCAAGATAGTTAATACTAGGCTTGGCATTTCAGCCCCAGAGTACTTATTTCGCACAGATTGCCTAAAAATTCGCTCTCATAGTTGGGTCAGGCGCTAGCGTCTTATAAAAACTAATTACGTTGTCCCAAGCTAATATTATCATTCATAGGATTGTGCTATTACGTCACTCGTGTCTGTAACCACCAGGTTGGCTGTCGTAGTAGTAAAATCTTGTTAAAAAAAAAAAGATATAATGGCAGACGAAAAGAACACCCCTATTGAACAACTTGTGAGCGTCGCTCGTGATTTAGGCTACTCGGGAGAAGAGTTTTCGAGCATTCGTTGAGACCAACAAAAGATGGAAAGAGATGAGCGAGCGGA
The DNA here is from genome assembly GCA_018398815.1 of Conus ventricosus. Lineage (NCBI taxonomy): Eukaryota > Metazoa > Mollusca > Gastropoda > Neogastropoda > Conidae > Conus > Conus ventricosus. The sequence continues at coordinate 7,856,819 of CM031625.1, read as the reverse complement.
AAGACGCCGTGTTGCAGGAGAAATAGCAGAGCAGGAAACAGAAAGATTAAGGATTCAGGCTAACAATGATAAAGAAACGCAGGAAACAGAAAGATTAAGGATTCAGGCTAGCGAAACGCAGGAAACAGAAAGACTAAGGAAGCGCAGGAAACAGAAAGATTAAGGATTCAATTAGAGTTGGAGAGACTGAAAATACAAAGGGAGACCACCGATGATGGCAGTTCAGTTTCAGTAACCCTGTGCGCAGTTACGCCCCCGACCAAAGTTGCCAAAATTCTCTGAAGGATCAGATTCGATTGATGCGTACATCAGTCGTTTTGAAACGTTTGCTACTAGTCAGGGTTGGCCTTCAGAAGAGTGGGCAGTCATTTTGTCAGCGCTATTGACGGGTAAGGCATTGCAGATTTTCACTGCGTTACCAGCAGACCAACAATCTGATTTTGGTGCTGTGAAGGAATCGTTGATGAAGGGATTTGACCTCACAGAGGAGGGATTCAGAAAGAAATTTCGATCAGCTAGATTGCAAGCAGGTGAAACGTACACTCAGTTTGGTGCACGTTTGGATCACTATTTTGAGAAATGGTTAGAGTTGAGTGGTACGAAGAAGGAGTTCGCTGAATTGAAAGAGCTAGTTATGAAGGAACAGATTTTGTCAGGTTGCAGTCCAGAGTTAACCATACATTTGAAAGAGAGACAGCCAGAGACAGCAGGGGAGTTGCTGAAGTTAGCAGAGGTGTATAGAGAGGCACGTTTGGGCACTAAGGGGCAGGAGAAACAGGTGCCAGGCACAGGTGAGAAGAGTGCAAGGAGACTAGGGGAGTTTCTGCACAGTCTGCAAACCCAGTGGTGGGGCAGAAAGGAGGACAAAGGGACAATAGGTGTTTCATTTGTCACAAGAAGGGACATGTGGCGAGGGTTTTGTCGCATGAGGTTCCAGAAGGCACCTTGCAAGAAGTCGATAAGGGTCGCCAGGGGAAACGACCTGCAGTGGAACCAAAAGGGATTCAGTCTGAAGAGGGTGGAGTGCGGCCTATGGCTAGCACTGGACAGCAGTCAGTGTCAGGGATGGAGGGCACTAGGCTGAGTGGTTCGTTACCAGTGGAAGAAGGGTGGATTGGCCAGCAGAGGGTGAAAGTGTTACGAGACACTGGTTGTCCATGCGGTGTAGTAAGAACAACGCTGGTCGAGGAAGGGGATTTGACAGGGCAAATCCAGACCTGTACTCTAATCGATGGCACTGTGAGGGAGTTCCCAGTTGCTAAGATAGAAGTACGTACCCCTTACTTCTCAGGCGAGTTGTCTGCGCTGGTGATGGAGAAACCCCTTCATGATTTGATCATTGGAAATATTCCAGGTGCAAGGGATCCAGGGGATCCTGAGTTGTTGACTGCTACAGGGGCAGCAGTTCAAACACGGAGCAAGAAGGAGGAAAAGGTTGATAAACCGTTAGTCGTTCCAGCAAGGAAGTCAGGCATAGATGTGTCGCCTGATGAGTTTAGGGCCCAGCGCAGGAACAAGACCCTTCGCTCGTGAAGTCTTGGGAGTTGGCAAGAGGTGGAGAGAAACAGGTGGTTAGAGGAGGTGAGACAGAATTTCTTGTGAAAGGCGGGGCTGCTGTACCGAGTGTTCACCAAGGGGAAGACAGGTAAGGTGACAACTCAGTTAGAGGTACCAGCATGTTATCGCGACACTGTCATGTCAGTGGGTCACGAGTCGCTCATGGCGGGTCATCTCGGCACCAGCAAAACAGCTGACCGAATCTTTGATGATTTTCATTGGCCAGGAGCAATGGCAGACATAAAGCGTTTTTGCATGTCATGTGACGTGTGTCAAAGGTCAGCCACAAGAGGGGTGAAGAGGAAGGCGCCTCTTAAACATCCCCCTTTAATTGACACACCGTTCAGGAGAGTGGCTGTTGATCTGATTGGCCCAATCGCGCCCTGTTCCAAAGGTGGGCACAGGTATGAGACATGCAAGTTTGCAAGGAAGGTTTGCAGGAGGCTAGGTCGTTCAGAAGAAGCAATATGACAGGAAGGTGAGGAAGCAATCCCTCAAGGTGGGAGATCAAGTCCTGGTACTGCTTCCCACGGGTCACAACAAGCTGCTGATGCATTGGAAAGGACCATTCACCATCACTGAAAAGGTCGGTCGGGATTACCGAATTGATGTGAATGGGAAACTAAAACTTTTCCATGCGAATTTTCTCCGCAAATATATTCAGCTTGAGACTCAGCACATAGGCGCAGCAGCAATCATTGATGGAGGTGAAAGAGACCCAGCAGAAGAAGGGGAGATTTTGTTGCCTAAGTTTCCAGAAGAGTCATACAGGGATGTGTCACTGTATGAAGGGCTAGACAGTAGGAGTTCCTAGGTTTTGTTGTCGGAGGCGACACAGAGCAGCCAGAAAAGGGAAAGGTGGAGAAGATGATGAATTCAGAGAGACCAAAGACCAAAACAGAAGTCAGGAGTCTGCTAGGTTTTATTGGCTTTTACAGGGAGTTTGTTCCAAATTTCGCAGCAATCACGAGTCCTCTCAGTGATTTGGTCAAGGCAGGGAAACCGGCAGTGGTCGAATGGTCAGACGCTGCAGAGCAAGCACTGCAGACAGTGCTGGAAAGACTAGGTTCCCGTCCCATTTTGAAGCTACCGGATATGTCAAAACCATTTTTGTTGCGGACAGATGCATCAGGCGGTGGAGTAGGTGCAGTATTGTTGCAGGAGCACGAAGGGGTCGAGTTTCCTGTGAGGTATGCTAGCAGGAAGTTGACAAAGTGTGAAGAAGGGTACGCAACTGTAGAGAAGGAGTGTTTAGCCGTTGTGTGGGCCGTGCAGAAATTCCACAAATACTTGTATGGGAAAGAGTTCGTGATAGAGACTGATCATCAACCACTCAAATTCCTGCAGGAAGCGCAGCTGAAAAACAGCAGAGTGCTGCGTTGGGCAATGGCATTGCAGCCCTACAGGTATCGAGTGCAGTACATTCCAGGTCGACAGAATGTCGGAGCTGACTATTTAAGCCGTGTAGTCTAGCAAGCTGCAACTCAGAGGAAGTCAGTCATATCTGGGGTGCTTTGTTGATAATATGTGCTGATTACAGTTTATTGTTGGGATATGGGTTCATTCCCAGTTGGCTAGCTTCATATTTTCTGTGTGAGACTTGTTCATATTTTTTTTGTGAGACTTGTTTATGTAAATGTAGTTATGTTTGGAGCATACAGTCGCTTGTGTAGTAATGCACTGTTTGCGATGAGTGAGGATGGAGATTCCTCAGTGAGGTGTCATGGATCATTGTCATATTAGATTGTGCTTTTCGTAGTAATCGTGAAGAGAAGATGTGGCAAATCCGCAGGTAGGGGAATTGCATAAGTGCGCACAGAGGTTGTTATAAAATGAGTTGAAATAACGCAAGAGCGCACGTCAATGATAACTCATTGGGGTGATATTCACTAATGATATATTTTATAATTTGCAAACCGTTTGTTGTAAAGTATTTTTCAAACTTTGCACGTGTAGCTGTGTGTCAGCAAATTCGGTTGTTGTCTTTTTTGTACCGTTGTTTTGAGACAATGCGGAGCATAGTCTTTTGCAAGGGGGAAATTGTCACGGACAAAAATAAAACAACCGAATTCGTGGTCAGTCCCCAGCTAGCTCAACTGGGCATAAGCTCAAACTCAAATATTCTGAGCGCCAGGTAGACGGCCTCATATGTCGGGCCGACGCCTTCAAGCATCGCCTCAGCCAATTTGGGCACAGCGAGGAGGCTAATCCTAATCCTCCACGGAGACGGTCCGGTCCACCCAGACAGACTAAGCCGCTTGACCGACGCCTCGATGTCTGCCCAGACGGATCGCAACGTCTGGGCCAGACTGATCTGGCTAATTTACAGGACGTGTGTCCACAGTTGGGCCAGACTGATCTAGCCAATTTGTAGAACCAGTGTCCACAGTCAAAGCCAGACACCACCAGCTAAAGTAGGAAGGGGAAGGTAGTGTGTGGTGGGGGTAAAATCAAGCTAATTAATTAAATGACCCATTGACCACCACAGAGAGTAAGGCGGGTAGGCGTGACTGTCATGATTTGAATATCCAATGGAATTAGAGGGAGGCAACCTCAGAACGAAGGCGCGAAAAAAATTCTGACCAATGGTACTCGCCCTTTGACAGGTGAGAACACGATAAGAAAGGTCAACAGAGATGTGAGGGGAGAACGAACAGACAGACAGAGAGGAAGAGGTTCGGAGAGTAGGCTCTGCTCCAGAGAAAAGGCAGAGAGATGAGGGGAGGAGAGAAGAGAACCAAGTTGAGGCATTAGCACCAGATAGAGTCTGCAGAGGAAGGACTAAGGAGAGATGTGGAGAGAGAGAGTTGCTAACTGATGAAGAGAAAAAGAAAGAAAAGAAAAAGAAAAGAAAAGCAACCATGTCCATTTGATAGAGCAGACTAGAAGAGAGAGAGAGTGCGATGTGTTAATGCAGGAAGAAAGAAAGGAGAACAGATCGATGTTTGATAGTCACTGTTCCATCTGAACCGGGGTTCGACCTCATACGTGGCCAGCGCCACTTTCATCGGCAGTCCAACCTGACCAACGCCAGCGGTCTAACCTGACCAGTGCCAGCAGTCCAACCTGACCGGTGCCGGCGGTCCAACCTGACCAGTGCCAGCAGTTGTGTCGTGCTTGTGAAAGTGACGGTGAAAAGAAAAAAAAGGAAAAGAAAAGACAGTGATTCATGAATAGTTAAGATCACCTGGCCAGGTAAAGTAGAAATCTGTTTATACCCGGGTTAGTTAATGATGATTTAGATAAAATGGTTTTGTGAAGTTCCAGGAAAGAGAGAATGTTTTATTTTGTTTGATTCCATATGCATTGATGTTTGGTTCTATGATCATGTGTAGTAAAGTTATAGACTTTACTAGTGGTTTGATGTGACGAATGCATGATATATGAATGAGATTGTAAGCAAGCTGTGAGTGTGTTTGGGCTGTGCGCTAGTCCTTCCTCCACTGACATACCCCGAGGTTGACAGCCTCAAAACCATAAGAAAGGCCCAGTCTGTTCCCATTCACTCCCTTATACACAGAATCATGAAGAATTACGACGTTCGGAAAGCCTTGTTTCTGTTCTTGTTTGGAACTGACTTGAGTTCTGTGTTTTTCCTGTCTGATCTTTTTCAAATCTTAAATAAATGTTAGCGAACCGCCCAGAAAACGTGGACAAACGAGTCACAAGACAAAACACAAAGCGTTTCGACCTCTTAGGTCTTCGTCAGGTGATATTTAAACGAATAAAACAACGAAAATTCACTTAGCTTTGATCGCTTCAGATCGCTTAGGGTTCAGTTGTTTTATTCGTTTATATATCACCTGACGAAGACCTAAGAGGTCGAAACGCGTTGTGTTTTGTCTTGTGACTCGTTTGTCCACGTTCTCTGGGCGGTTCGCTAACATTTATTTAAGATTTGTTTAGATTTCCGCCTGCAGTCGTCTCGCTTTGCAACTTGATCTTTTTCGTTATGAAATTCTGACGTCATTTTATCTGGGTTCTCGGCTTCCTTCTTTTCTTTTGATTTTTGATTTGCTTTCAACCTCCTACTCTCTGGCGCTGATGGTGATGCTTTCTTGGGTGTGATGCAGCAGGTAGGCATGATTTTGCAACGTCAGCATACGACTGGAGAGTATGAGAGGTCAGATTGTCTGTTTGGGTATGGCTGTCTGTTATTGTTGTGGAAACGTTAGATCTGACCATGCTAGCAATCATCTCAGTCTGCTTGAGTACAGTATTTTCGAGAGAAGCTATTCGTTCTGTAAGAGACTCGATAGGCCTAATGCTTTTCATCTCTTTTACCAGACTCACTGCGACAGATATGGTGGTGTCTTCTGTCGGGCTGGTTTCTTCTCCTCCATCCCCTTGACGTTCACGCTGTGCGGCTTTCAGTGCTGATCGATTCAGGGCATCTTTGAGGAGGCATTCTTTGCTGTCACCTTTCTGAGGTTTCCTTGGTGTCGTCGTTGAGCGGCTGCCTAGACTTCTTGATCGAGTCAGTCTGGTCATGTTGATGGTAGTTTTGCGGCAATAATTATTATTAGGAGAGC
>CM031625.1:7840730-7848230 GCA_018398815.1 Conus ventricosus | reverse complement strand
CACACATGCAGAAACGGAATCAGGTCCCGCACGCTATAAAAGAACGACAGCGTGCCCCAAAAGGATATCCCGAAGAGAGCAAGAGGCAAGAGGCTCGAAACAAGCTTTGTTGATTTTAGCACTTCGTTTTAGAAATATTTTTTAACAGATGTTGCTCCCTAGACGGTTGAGCTCTTTTGGATTTTTAAAGGACATTTTTATACTGTTCGTGATATATTGTATAGATGATGAATAGATACAGGATTTTAATATACATAAATATATCGTTTTATATATGTGTTTATAAGAAATATGTATATATATATATATTTATAGGAATAAAAACGACAGGTTTTTTTTTTTTTTTGCATGTCTGAGACTTTTATTTCCAACCAATTGTTGGAGAAAATATAAGTCTGAGGCATGAAAAGACTTGTTTTTTTATTCTTGTATTTTACCGTCTCTGGTTTTTAAGCTTATTTCAGTGTATTCTACAAGGCGCGGAGCTTAGGACAACAAAAGAGCAATATTTTCAATGTGTATATACATTCCTCACTGTTCTTGTCAGCACACAGAAGCAAACGGTTTCCTACAGTAGACAAAAGCAGAGATTGGTTTTTTCCCCCCCAACAGCAAGACTATCAATGAGAGTTTTAAAATCAAGTGCATGGGAATGGCAGTGTTGAAACTCTTTTTAGATTTTCTGAAATGATATTATTACTTTATAAGGGGGGAAAAAAAGTCACAGGATAAATCAAACTAGAAGCTTTGAACACTTCAGCATTGAGATACTTGGCCAATTTTCGCAGTCAGTTTAGCTCCCTTTGCCATGATATAGTAGTAACCGAAGTCCTACAATCCGCTGTATACCTGTGCCTGCCAATCATAGACACCGTGTACCTGTGCCTGCCTATCATAGACACTGTCTACCTGTGCCTGCCTATCATAGACACTGTACACCTGTGCGTGCCTATCATAGACACTGTACACCTGTACCTGCCTATCATAGACACTGTACACCTGTGCCTGCCTATCATAGACACTGTCTACCTGTGCCTGCCTATCATAGACACTGTACACCTGTGTCTGCCTATCATAGACACTGTCTACCTGTGCCTGCCTATCATAGACACTGTACACCTGTGTCTGCCTATCATAGACACTGTCTACCTGTGCCTGCCTATCATAGACACTGTACACCTGTGCCTGCCTATCATAGACACTGTACACCTGTGTCTGCCTATCATAGACCACACGGTGCAAGTGAAGCTACCTGTCTATCAAAGAAGAAAAGATCCATCCGAAGGTGCGGGTAGGACCCAGAGAAGTACTGTCCTCAACTGCCGAACAAACCAGCTGGGAGCAATCCTGCACCACCCTTGGAAGCCTGCGCTGTGTTCACACAGGGTGCAGGGCACGCACAGGGCATTCCATTAATACGTGAAGGGACATGATTGTTCCCTGGCAGATGCCATGGTGTAATGGCCACCGGATGTGACACGACGGAACCTTCACGGTAGCGTTCCCATAGGTGCACCAGCCCCCATTTCATGACTGCAGAGACCGGCGGCAAACACACACACACACACACACACACACACACACACACACACACACCACCGTCAAGCAACTGCCATGTGCATCCCACAACCTGACTCGTTGCTGTTCTGCTGACAGGTGGAGCCACCTGTTGCGAGTGTGGCCTGGCAGCGGACGTCAAGGGAGAGGAGGCAGCTCTCCTTTGAAGGACACTGATGTGAGAGGTCAGTGTCAGGCAGCGCAGCCAACCTTCCAGCCATATGGCTGACGGCGGGTCTAGCCTGTGTCGCCGGGGGACGGCTCCTGGAGATGTGGGGCGATTGACGAAGGAGCGCTGCCGGACTGCGATTACCGTGGCCTGGGATACTGTGTTCTGAACCAGGCAGACATGGGGCACTCTTTATGGGACTGGGCTGAAAAATGGCCCTCTCAGTCGTAGTCTGCGTGTACCCGCTGAATTTTAGGGACTTGTGCAGCGCTCCAGGGACTTTCGTCCTGCTCCCTCCTTGAGGCGGCCTCACGCGGCACAGGACCATCACCACCCGAGCACCAAGAAGGCCGCCTGGTGGTCCTGAAGAGATAGCCTTTTTGGTTGGGGAAAAGAAGCGAAATACATCGACGCCCATCGTCGGCCGACCAACAGCCGAATTTGAACTAAAGTTCAAAAGGAACCAGAACGCCTTGGCTTAAGGCTGTGTCATACCAACTGACATAGGCTAGAACACCAAGGCTACATCGAAATGTTGTTATGCTCTGCATAGTTATGCAGGGATTGTCTTCAGTCGTGACAAGCTCCTAGCATAAGGGGGAAGGGGGGGGGGGGGGGGGAATCAAGATTAATATTAATGTCAGTTACACAATACACTGTTTATTGTGATGTAAACATTGCATCCCAGAAGCGAAGACAGCGCCAAAAGCAGTGGGGGGGGGGGGGGGGGGGGGGGATATCAAGATTAATATTGATGTCAGTTACACTGTTTATTGTGATGTAAACATTGCATCCCAGAAGCGAAGACAGCGCCAAAAGCAGTGGGGGGGGGGGGGGGGGATATCAAGATTAATATTGATGTCAGTTACACTGTTTATTGTGATGTAAACATTGCATCCCAGAAGCGGGGGGAGGGGGGATATCAAGATTAATATTGATGTCAGTTACACTGTTTATTGTGATGTAAACATTGCATCCCAGAAGCGGGGGGGAGGGGGATATCAAGATTAATATTGATGTCAGTTACACTGTTTATTGTGATGTAAACATTGCATCCAGAAGCGAAGACAGTGCCAAAAGCAGTGGGCAGTGGGGGGGGGGGGGGGGGGGGGGGGGGGGTGACAGTGCCAAAAGCAGTGGTGTTGGGGGTGGTGGAGGTGGTGGTGGTGGTGGTTGATAGCAAGGTTAATACTGATGTTGATAAGGGTATCAGGGTTGATGTTCATGACGATTTCAAGATGACGTTGATGTTGATGTCTGTGGAGGTGTCAAAGTTCATACCGATGTTAATGTGATATCAAGGTTGATTTCGATGTTGAAGAGGATATGAAGGCTGAAAGTGATATTCATAAGGATGTCAAGGTTGATATCAATACTGATGGAGTATCAAGGTCAGTGTTTATGTTAATTGGGATATTAAGACTTTGATACTGGTATTAATGGGGGATGTGAGAGTTGGTGTTATATTAAAGGGGTGGGGTGGGGGTGAAAGGGTTGATTTTGATGTTAGTGGGGTTACCGACATTGAAATTGATGTTCATGAGGCCATAATGGTGTAAACTGATGTGTACGAGAATTTCAATCTTTACATTGATGTTCCTATGAATGCGATGATTTCTTTTTCTTTTTCAGGGTCCGGTTTCTTGGACCAAGCTCCCAATATCTTTGCGTAGTTCAAACTCTCTGTCTCCCTTCAAGGCATCTCTTTAAAACAACCCTCTTCACCTATCAATAGCAGTTCTGTCTTCCCTTTCCTTTGCCCATCAAATTGATTCTGCGACGTGTGTGTGTGGTGTGTGTGTGTGTGTGTGTGTGTGTGTGTGTGTGTGTGTGTGTGTGTGTTTGATTTGTTGTGTGTGTGTGTGTGTGTGTGTGTGTGTGTGTGTGTGGACTATGTGCATTCAAGGCGATTCAACGAAGGGTCTCTGGTTTAAAAATGAGCCACAGAGGAAGAAAGTTTTCCAGGGGAGACAAATCATGTGTGTGTGCGTGTGTGTGTGTGTGTGTGTGTGTGTGTGTGTGTGTGTGTGTGTGTGTGTGTGTGTGTGCGCGCGCGCGCGCGTGCGCGTGTGTGTGTGTGTGTGGTTTAGATAATTACAAGCAATGCTCACATGCTAGATTTTAAACCCAAATATGGAATTAGATGATCGTTCTATACATGAACATGTCATTGGTCCAGACAGACATCAGAAATGTGTCGAGCTGTGCCATTGGTCCAGACAGACACCAGAGCTGTGTCACGCTGTGCCATTGGTCCAGACATACACATCAGTGCTGTGTCACGCTGTGCCATTGGTCCAGAGCTCTGCGCACTGTGTCTTCCGGCAGGGAAGGGAAGTAACGGCGGTAGCAGTCTACAATGGCTTCGTCTCCATCCAGAACAGTGGTCACCAACTCTCCCCTCTCCTCCTCCTTCTCCACAATCAGTCGGCCGCTCACCAGCATCAGCGCTCGTTGCTCTGGGAAAGCCAGGCAGCGAATGGAGTGGTGGAAAGGAGTCATGTGTGGCGTACTGAAGATTCTCTCGAAGGCTGCGTCAAAATCGGACAAGTCATCGGAGGGACTTACCGAAAAACTGTAAATCTTCCTCCATTTGCCTTCAACGCAGTCCAAGCCTTCATTGAGAGAATGATGAGAGCTGACTTTCTGTCCATCGCCATGCATGCGCTGGTATTGTCCGTCTCGACGAACAAACTTGTATTCCAAAAACGAATCCACGTACGTCGGAGTTTCATCTTCAAAGTCCAGAGGAATCGATCTCAGTGTTGGAAAACCATGCCACAGTCCACAAGACGAACCTCGCCCTTCCTCTCCACGTCATAGACAAGAACGATGATGTGGTCGTTGAGAGTGGCGGCGGTGGAAGAACACAGACGAGCCGTGAAGCCGACACCTCGGAGCAGGCCCCAGACGAAGACGTTGATGTTGTAGCACAGTCCCCCGATCCCCGCTTTACATTCCTCCTTGATGACGTCGGTGGAGGGACGTTTCCTGTCTGCGGGCGGGGTGGCCATCAGAGTGACGCTTTGGAAAGGAACCCTGGCGTGCACCAGGGTCACCATCTCTTCCAGCAAATCTTTCCTGCTGCCGTCGTCCTGGAAACGTTCCTGCACTCTCTCCACTCCCCACTGGTCCTGCAGAAAGGAGGTCGCCTCCTGTGTGGTGAACATGGTGTGCAATGTCTCTGGACTACAGATGGAGGGACTGCTGACAGAAGAAAGGAAACACATTTTGAATGCTAACGTCTCTGGGCTACTGCAATGGAATGACTGTTGAGAGGAGAAAGGAACACCTTTCAATGCAAACACATGACCTATCTGAAACACTCATCTTCCCCCTCCACTATGAAACAAGTTCCCAAAGATGTAAACGGTGGGCTTTTGTTTTCGTGTTGTTCGTAACTTGAAAATGTATGGAGGAAAATACAGCGTTTGGAAACGCATGATGTAGAATACTATGATGCCGTTGTAGTTTCAGTCGCCGTTTAAACTATGTATGTTATTTACTTGCATTCTGTCTGTGTGTGTGGGGTTGTGTGTGTGTGTGTGTGTCTGTCTGTCTCTTAGCCTCAGGAGAGTTTACTTCAAGTATTGGACACTGTTATAGATTTCTCTCTCTTTCCCTTTCTATCCCCCTTGCCCCCATTCTCTTTCTTCCGTTCAGTTATGAAGTGTGTGTGGGATGTGAGTGTATACAGTATGTTTCTGTGATGTATTATGCATGGGCTTTGGATCTGTAGGGTAGGTGCCGTTGGGGTGGTGGTGTGGTGGATGTGGTGGGTGAGGTAGGAGTGTGGGGATGGGGACGAACAGATGGGCCTGGAGGCATTTCATGCTGTGGCGGACCGGTTGTTTATAGATTCGCATGTTTTTTCTCCGCCGTTTTGTTGTTTGTTTGTTTGTTTTGAACTTCTGTACTTATAGTACGCATTATGTATTTGTGCCCATTTGTTTACAGAGGGCTGGGCGTTTAAAAAAAAAAGAAGCTTATTTGTGCTTACACTTGAACATTATTACTATTACTATCACTGTTGTTGTTATTTTCACCCCGGTAAGTATTCATCGATATCATCATCATCATTATTGTTGTTATTGTTGTTCTAGATCAATAATAACTGTGTCACCTTCTAACGTTCGTTTCCCGCAAATGATTATATGTGCGCGCACGCGCGCGCGCACACACACACACACACACACACAGCGCATACACGCGCGTACTCGCGCGCGCGTGCGCACACACACACACACAAGCACACTGCATACACTAGCGCGCGCGCGCACACACACACACACACACACCACACACACAGCGCATACACGCGCGTACTCGCGCGCGTGCGCACACGCACACACTGCATACACTAGCGCGTGCGCGCGCACCAACACACACACACACACAGCGCATACAGCGCGTACTCGCGCGCACACACACACACACACACACACAAGCACACTGCATACACTAGCGCGCGCACGCACACACACACACACACACACACACACACACACACACACACACACACACACACACACATGCACGCACGCACGCACTGACACACACACGCACACCCCAAACAAGAAGACAAGATGGCGGATACTCGCAGTGGCTAGCTAAACACCTGCGGCAGTTTTTTGTGAGTAGTTTTTTGTGAGTTGTCGGGGAACATGAAGTCGAGAGCCTTCAGAAAGTTAGCGGCGCCCAAATCAATAGACCTGCGACCGTGGCGTTTGTCAACCTTACTGGGAAATGCTCGTCGCCAGCAAAACTGTGCCGAAACAGTCGAGCAGCGAGACGACACTCCGTTATAGGGAGCATCTCATTACTCCCCCGGCTCGTTACTCCCCGGCTCGTTACTCCCCCGGCTCGTTACTCCCCGGCTCGCCTAACCCTAACCCTATCCCTAACCCTATCCCTAACCTAACCCTATCCCTAACCCTATCCCTAACCCTATCCCTAACCCTAACCCTATCCCTAACCCTATCCCTAACCCTAACAGTAACCTTATCCCTAACCCTAACCCTATCCCTAACCCTATCCCTAACCCTAACCCTATCCTAACCCTAACCCATCCCTAACCCTAACAGTACCTTATCCCTAACCCTAACCTATCCCTAACCCTATCCCTAACCCTAACCCTAACCGGGGGAGTAAAGAGCCGGGGGAGTAACGATACGGGGGAGTAATTAGCTGATCGCCGTTAATATTACTGGAGCTAGCTATCCCTACAGCTGCCCAAGCAACATCAACCCATCGTCATTCAACGGAGTCTGCTACAACAGCAAATGAGGTCGGTGAAGAAAATTTACGTTCTTGACATGAAATTAACTCCAGAAGATCGCATCAAATCATTGGAAAATGCCGTTTTAGCTCAAACGAAGATCCTAGAGAAAATAGATCTAGTTGCAAGTGAGACGACTGCAGGCGGAAATCTAAACACATCTTTAAATAAATGATAGCGAACCGCCCAGAGAAACGTGGACAAACGAGTCACAAGACAAAACACAACGCGTTTCGACCTCTTAGGTCTTCTTCAGGTGAGATACAAACGAATAAAATAACGAAAATTCACTTAGTTGCTGTTGTTGTCATGAAACGTGGGGTTTGGCTATTTTCTCTAGACAAATTTTTAAATAAATGTTAGCGAACCGCCAGAGAAACGTGGGCAAACGAGTCACAAGACAAAACAAGCGTTTCGACCTCTTAGGTCTTTTCAGCACTCAAACAGAAATATGGCCTACAGCGCTAATCGTATGCTGAAGTGGTCAAAAACCCCC
>CM031625.1:7824864-7832385 GCA_018398815.1 Conus ventricosus | reverse complement strand
AAGAAAAAAAAATCACACTGCAAAAATTTTTTTTGTGTGATTTTCAGATCCTCTTTGGATTTAAAAAAAAAAAAAAAAAAAAAGCGAACAAAAAAAGAAAGTGGCATGTATTTAATGTCTGGGTAAGAACAATAAACCTCCTGAGATTTAAAAAAAAAAATTGAGAGGGGAGTGAGGGGTGGGGGTGGGGTGGGGTGGGGGGCCAGGAACAGGGGTGACCTGAGAGTGAACAGGAAACGAAAGAAAGCAGCGAGAAGAAGAGAACTGACCTGTTGCAGGGATAATCCACTTTTTCGTGCTAGTTCCTCCTTGGTTTCATCGCTAGGGTAGGGATTACTCACGTGCGAGTAGAAATACTCATTAACAACACCTCAGTGGAGTGTTTGCTGAAATTCTGTCTTTTCCGTCTACAGAACAAGGCAAACAAGACAGAAGGCTACAACTGCACTGGACCAGGTACAATATGTTCACCCACCTTTCCTCTCACTTCCTGACATTCAGGCCGAGGATCAGGTACTCTACTACATGTACCCCTCCCATGGCATTTTATCTCATAGCATCTTCTGCCTCGTACAAGCCAGAACACGTTAACAATGCTGAACGACCCCCCAACTACGCTCACTCCCCCCCCCCCCCCCCCCTCCCATAAAGCTACAGGACATTCAGGACAGACAAGACGGAGTCAAAACCAGTACTGACCTGGGAAACTGAAATCCCGCATTTTCGAGCTAGCTCCTCCTTAGCTTCTTCGCTAGGGTAGGGATTACTCAGATGGGAGTAGAAATACTCATTCAACACCTCGGAGATTGTTTGGAGAAATTCCGTCTTTTCCGTCTACGGGACAATCAAAAGAGACACAAAAAAATAGAGACTAGTCACATGTCAAATACTGACCTGGGAGACTGAAATCCCACATTTACGAGCAAGTTCCTCCTTAGCTTCTTCACTAGGGTATGGATTGCTCAGATGGGAGTAGAAATACTCGTTCAAAATTTCCGTGGCGTTCTTGGTGAAATTCCGCCTTTTCCGTCTAGCACAAGGAAGAATAAATACAAAACTTTGACTTATTTCTGCTGCTGCATCATCCACGACGGCAGAAGTGTTTTCAGCAAGCAAGCTACTTTGGTTCCAGAACTGTTTGTGTCACATTTCAGCCGGCTCTCGCACCCGCTCACAGCTTGCATGTTACTCAGCTCCGCTCTGAGTGGCGTTTTAACAACCCTTTCTATTTTCTCTTCTTTTCAACAACCATTTATGTTTTCTCTTGGCTAACGTTTCAACAACCATTAACATTTTCCATCATACTACTTTGATAAAAAAAAAAGAGACCTCTCTGTTATTCAATGCTTACAACATGACCATTCAGTTGTACCACCGAGGGTCCACATCGGCGGCAACGTCAGGAAAAAAAAAAAGTCAACAGCCTGTCAAATATCATTCGGAAGTCATGAAGGGCAAACATGTCTCCAATTACGTGAGAGTTAATAGCAGTACACTATGAGGTGGAGTCCAGTTAACACAAATCTTGACAACACCATTACCTCGTTCATCCACGCAAAATTTACATTTTTCTGACCAAAGATCTTTCTTCACCCATTTAAATCCCCTGATTAACACCAACCTCTTAAAATGAGCAAGCTCTCTATTTACAGACAAGCAGTTTTAACAGGAAGATGAAAAACCAGTCCCAGTTTTCTGGCTTTTCTGGATTAACACACTTTACTCGAGAATGTCGACAGCTAGATGCCATGACGATAAAACTGTTAGTCTTCTGTCTGCCTGGTTCCTTTCAAAATAACTTCTGTGTTCATGTCTGTGGTTGGCCATTGCCTCAGAATAGTACAGTAATGGCTTTCCCTACACCAAGGTATCTCCCACTAGATGTCCTCAAACCAATGGACAAGTGTATCTCCCACTAGATGTCCTCAAACTAATGGACCTGTGTATCTGTCACTACATGTTCTCAAACTAATAGATCAGTATGTGTTGGCCATGTAATATCCTAAAACTAATCACTAGATGTCCTCATACCAATGGACCAGTGTATCTCCCACTAGATGTCCTCAAACTAATGGGCCAGTGTATCTCCCATTCAATGTCCTCAAACTAATGGACCAGTGTATCATCTACTAGATGTCTTCAAACTAATGGACCAGTGTATCTCCCACTAGATGTCCTCAAACCAATGGACCAGTGTATCTCCAACTAGACGTCCTCAAACTTATGGACCAGTGTATCTCCCATTCAATGTCCTCAAAGTAATGGACCAGTGTATCTCCCACTAGATGTCCTCAAACTAATGGACCTGTGTATCTCCCACTAGATTTCCTCAAACCAATGGACCAGTGTATCTCCCACAAGATGTCTTCAAACCAATGGACCAGTGTATCTCCCACTAGATGTCCTCAAACCAATGGACCAGTGTATCTCCCACTAGATGTCCTCAAACTAATGGACTGTGTATCTCCCATTAGATGTCCTCAAACTAATGGACCTGTGTATCTCCCACTAGATGTCCTCAAACTAATGGACCAGTGTATCTCCCACTAGATGTCCTCAAACCAATGGACCAGTGCATCTCCCACTAGATGTCCTGAAACTAATGGACCTGTGTATCTCCCATTAGATGTCCTCAAACCAATGGACCAGTGTATCTCCCACTAGATGTCCTCAAACCAATGGACCAGTGTATCTCCCACTAGATGTCCTCAAACTAATGGACCTGTGTATCTCCCATTAGATGTCCTCAAACTAATGGACCAGTGTATCTCCCACTAGATGTCCTCAAACTAATGGACCAGTGTATCTCCCACTAGATGTCCTCAAACCAATGGACCAGTGTATCTCCCACAAGATGTCTTCAAACCAATGGACCAGTGTATCTCCCACTAGATGTCCTCAAACCAATGGACCAGTGTATCTCCCATTAGATGTCCTCAAACTAATGGACCTGTGTATCTCCCATTAGATGTCCTCAAACTAATGGACCTGTGTATCTCCCACTAGATGTCCTCAAACTAATGGACCAGTGTATCTCCCACTAGATGTCCTCAAACCAATGGACCAGTGTGTATCTCCCATTAGATGTCCTCAAACTAATGGACCAGTGTATCTCCCACTAGATGTCCTCAAACTAATGGACCAGTGTGTATCTCCCACTAGATGTCCTCAAACCAATGGACCAGTGTATCTCCCACTAGATGTCCTCAAACCAATGGATTAGTGTATCTCCCACTAGATGTCCTCAAACTAATGGACAAGTGTATCTCCCACTAAATGTCCTCAAACTAATGGACCAGTGTATCTCCCACTAGATGTCCTCAAACTAATGGACCTGTGTATCTCCCACTAGATGTCCTCAAACTAATGGACCAGTGTATCTCCCACTAGATGTCCTCAAACTAATGGACCAGTGTATCTCCCACTAGATGTCCTCAAACCAATGGACCAGTGTATCTCCCACTAGATGTCCTCAAACTAATGGACCTGTGTATCTCCCATTAGATGTCCTCAAACCAATGGACCAGTGTATCTCCCACTAGATGTCCTCAAACCAATGGACCAGTGTATCCCCCACTAGATGTCCTCAAACTAATGGACCTGTGTATCTCCCATTAGATGTCCTCAAACTAATGGACCAGTGTATCTCCCACTAGATGTCCTCAAACTAATGGACCTGTGTATCTCCCACTAGATGTCCTCAAACCAATGGACCAGTGTATCTCCCACAAGATGTCTTCAAACCAATGGACCAGTGTATCTCCCACTAGATGTCCTCAAACCAATGGACCAGTGTATCTCCCATTAGATGTCCTCAAACTAATGGACCTGTGTATCTCCCATTAGATGTCCTCAAACTAAGGGACCTGTGTATCTCCCACTAGATGTCCTCAAACTAATGGACCAGTGTATCTCCCACTAGATGTCCTCAAACCAATGGACCAGTGTGTATCTCCCATTAGATGTCCTCAAACTAATGGACCAGTGTATCTCCCACTAGATGTCCTCAAACTAATGGACCAGTGTGTATCTCCCACTAGATGTCCTCAAACCAATGGACCAGTGTATCTCCCACTAGATGTCCTCAAACCAATGGACCTGTGTATCTCCCACTAGATGTCCTCAAACCAATGGATTAGTGTATCTCCCACTAGATGTCCTCAAACTAATGGACAAGTGTATCTCCCACTAGATGTCCTCAAACTAATGGACCTGTGTATCTCCCATTAGATGTCCTCAAACTAATGGACCTGTGTATCTCCCATTAGATGTCCTCAAACTAATGGACCAGTGTATCTCCCACTAGATGTCCTCAAACTAATGGACCTGTGTATCTCCCACTAGATGTCCTCAAACTAATGGACCAGTGTATCTCCCTCTAGATGTCCTCAAACTAATGTGTATTTCCCTCTAGATGCCCTCAAACCAATGGACCTGTGTATCTCCCACTAGATGTCCTCAAACTAATGGACCAGTGTATCTCCCACTATATGTCCTCAAGTAATGGCAATCTCTTCTTAAGTGGAATAGACATCTGTTGCTGATCTTGGGAGAGCTCAGCACTAACGTCATACTGCTGACAAGAACTGTATCAACCTCTCCAAATGTGCTACTCTTTACATGCCAGTCTGGAGTGATGCATATCCAGTTCATCTATAGGTGTACCGACAGTTTATCTCATTAGAGCAGGGTTTCTGCGGCTCTTTCACATTCATCATCATGTTAATTCTTTCCAGACGAGCGCGGCGCACGCGCTCATTCCGTGGCGCCGTGCGCCGTGCACAGCGATAATTCCCTGCTGACGCACAGATTTGGCCACTTTTTAATTTATTTTTACGGTAGCTCTACAACAACTGACGGTCTTGTGTTAGATGTCACAGGAAAGAACAAACACTCAACTCCAATCATCACCAGATCCACTTTGTAATACGATTTCAAGCACTTCATTGCACGAGAAATTGTTAGCATCCCTTCGCCTGACCGACATTTCTTCCGACACAGGAAACGTGCCGCATGCCGCGTGGTCGGGCTCTCGGTGCTTTGTTCCAAAGGTCGTGGAGTCAGCCAAGTTCACACTAGGCCACTGAAAGTATGGTCGACAACTCGTTCCAACATCCCAAGACTAGTTACAGAGGTTTTTTCCCTTGGACCATTTCATGCAAAGTGTAGGAATTTTTTATGTTCCCGTCGTCCACTATTGGACGACTCGGCTCAAGGGAGAGAAATCCTGTCGTCCACTATTGGACGACTGGGCTCAAGGGAGAGAAATCCTGTCGTCCACTATTGGACGACTCGGCTGGTAAAGGTTAAGGTTTAGCTGTCACTAGAAGTACAAATTACTCTCTGAGCTGCATATGAGCCCTTTTTTTTTTCAACCTCACTTTGTGTCATTATCACCTCGACTGAGGAAAAGATGGGTCACATGAATGCACCCTGTAACAAATCTTGAGCCGTCAGCATTCTAACACTCTGGACATCATTTGTTCCAACCTGCAATCCATTTCCAGAGACTTATTTGTTTTTTTAAGGCAAGCAAAATCTATTCGCTCTTGTGTCAAGACGCTTATGTTAAATGGACTCCCACAATATCATCTAGAGCCTTTTCTCTCAGCTTCTTCCTTCTGTTTTCTTAACAGTATCAAACACATAAAATTGAAATTTTGACAGATCTTTCAGGTACAGTTTCCCACACACATTCTGAATACTGACCAGAGATACAGCCATTGCATCATCAGCTCCAAGCTGAGTCAAAGTAATTGTTTGTTCTTTCATCTGGCAGTACAGTGATTCTTCTTTTAGCCTTCTCTTTCAGAAGCTGGCTGTTTGCAGCATGAGGGATGACAAACGGCAGCGTTCTGGTCATCAGTTTGTTTTCATGACCTTCCAATTCCTGTTTCCCCGCTCATCATCATGTCTGTTCTCTTTTTTTTGTGTGTTTCTTCCGTTAATTTGTTAGTTTCAGGAGTACACAATATATATATACTTTTTTTTCATCATACAATCCATCTTTTGAAATCTTATTGAAGCCATTCCA
Source organism: Conus ventricosus (assembly GCA_018398815.1). NCBI lineage: Eukaryota > Metazoa > Mollusca > Gastropoda > Neogastropoda > Conidae > Conus > Conus ventricosus. The sequence continues at coordinate 7,826,351 of CM031625.1, read as the reverse complement.
TGACACTGGTCAAAAACGACGTTCACAAATAATCGGGAGCTACAACTGGAATTCTTCAGGAATAAACCCACAGAACTAATGAACCAGCACTCCACACTGCTGGAAGCGTCGATCTCTCAAAAGCAGAAGCGCAATCATCACTGAACCCTGTTCTCTCTCTCTCTCTCCTTTGTCCTTCATTCCTTCTTCCTAGGTCGGAGCCAGAAAAAGTGACACAAACAGTTGTTCGTCAATCTGCTTCCATTGCAGCTAACCTTCTCGCTCTCTTTCTCTTTCTTTTTTCTTTTTTCTTCTTTCCTTCTTTTTTTCTTCTTTTTTTTCTTCCTGGCTTGAAATGAATGGAGTTGTTATTTCACTGGCCATGTAAGCAACCAAGAGCTGACCTAGGAGTCTGAACTGACCGCTGTGGGTTCTGCAAGTCCAGTGTCTTATCCTACAAAACCCACCTCCACGCAACACACGTCATCCAGCATGTGCATGCTAAAGCTCGCTCAGTGGCTGCCGCTCTTGTTAAAACAAAAAGACCATCGAAGGCTGTAGGTAGGGGTGGGGATAGGGGTGGGTGGGGGTGGGGTGAGGGGAGTGGAAGAGGGGTGGGGGGGTGGGGGGTCAAGAAACGTTGGAAATGGCGAGTTCACTTCAAGAAATGATACCTTTCGTTCAAACTGTCGAGCGAGACGTTCACACACAGTGGACTTGTCAAAAAACAACAACAGACTTTTGTTATGGTCCGACTCTCTGTCCAGGTGTTTTGTTTCCAACTTTCTTGACACACACCCCCCCATCTTTCCAGCAGCCACTGGTCCTGAATGATTGACTGAATGATTGTAAACTTCCCCATTTGCCATTGATCATGGACAATTTACCGAAAAACTAGGGTTTTTCCGACCCTCATCTGTGCAGTTATTTCTCACCAAATCATGCTCTATCCATCAACAAGCTTTCCAACCAACTGAAGCCTCAGATTCCCCTGTTTTTCTCTTCGATTTTCCCCATATCCAATTTCAGGTTCTTGGAGTTTTTTATTCTTTTTTTCCTTTTTTTTTTTATTTTAAAAACTATTTACTTGCTGTACACTCCTTTCCAGATGTTGAATTTCATATCTTTTTTTTTTTTTTCAACCATTTACTTTCCGTAGCTCATTTCCAGATGTTGAATTCCATTTTTTTTTTTTTTTAACCATCGACTTGCTGTAGCTGCATGCTGGATGACCAGTTTTGCCGTCTGTACATAGCTCTTGTCACTGGGCAGTCCACACGCTGCCTGCTTTCCCTGGGAACAAGTCAGAGCACAGCCACACACCTGGTGTGGTTCACAGCGCCATGGACTGACCACACACCTGGTGTGGTTCACAGCGCCATGGACTGACCACACACCTGGTGTGGTTCACAGCGCCATGGACTGACCACACACCTGCTGTGGTTCACAGCGCCATGGACTGACCACATGATCCCCCCCCCCCCCCCTTCTGAACCGACGCCAGCCAA
>CM031625.1:7812364-7814864 GCA_018398815.1 Conus ventricosus | reverse complement strand
CCGCATCCAGGCCTGTCTGCCCTCACAGTGGCATTATGTCCATGCTCATCATAACACCCCCCCCCCCCCAACCCCCACCCCCACCCCACCATTTACATCTACCCCCAGCGCTGTGCTATCACAGCCCCAGACCCCCCCACAGTGACATTATTTCTCTGGCAAAAAAAAAAAGGCAAGGTAAATGAATGGGGGAGGGGGGGGATGGGGAGGGGGGGGAATAAAAAGCCAATGATAAAGAGAGAGATGGACATGAGAAAATTTATAGCGCAGAATTCTTGAACGAAGGAGTTTTCACAGACCAAACGGTCTTTCTTTTCTTTCTTTCTGCGTACGCAGGCTGATACTCCTGCGGACACTCCCTGTATAGCCAGGCAGTGGAGTTTTGTGTGTATGACCCTTTTCTATCCCGCCATTAAGGCAGCCATACTCCATCTTCGGGAAAGGTGCATGCTATGTGTCACGTGTCATCCATACCAACGGCCAAACTGGCCTTCTCTTCCGAAAGTTGGTGATGGGATTTTACGTGTGTGCAAGATGTGCGTGCGTTCACACACGGAACCTCGGTTTATAGTCTCATTCGAAGGACTGTGGGGAATGGAGTCAGAACCAATGTTAACTCCGAGGGAAAAATCCCCCTATACCGAAATTCGAACCCGCAACCCCAGGATCACGAGTCCGGCGCTCTACCAACTGAGCTATTCCGGCCCCCAGACCAAACGGTCATACATTACATCATATGAAACGAGACACCGACACACAAACATGCACACGCAGGCGCGCACATGTGCGTATGCATACATGTACGCACACAAACCACACACACACATGCAGACGAGCACACACATGCACACTAGCACACACACACACGCGCACACACACACATGCACACGAGCACACACATACACACACACACACACACAAAAAGCACAGACACATCCACACACACAAACACACACACATACACACACAACACACCCATATACATACACACACCCACACACCCTCCTCACCTGTTCATATTTCTCCAGCTCGTGTGGTAGATCTGGCGGATCTGAGCCAGCTTGGCACGGTAGTCCGAGTGTTCGATGGCACTTTCAGGCTGGCCCCCCGAGGCGGCGGCCGAGGCGCTGGCGGCGGCAGTGGACCCCCCTCCCTTCTCAGGCCCCGCCACCCCCTCGGCGATGAGCATGTTGTCCAGCCTCATCAGCTGGGGGTCCGGCGGTTCCTCCTCCTGAGTGTTGCGGATGCTCAGCACTGCGGCGGGGCGGGTTTGAACCCCAGGGGCAGGATTGAGCAGATGGGGGAGAAAGAACCAAACCACATCAAAGCAAAGCAAGAACATTTTCTTTGTCAATGATGAATATGCTGATAAAATCTTTTTTTAAAAATAAATTTAAAAAATGATTTATAAGGCTCCGCCCAGAAACGCAGACGAACGAATCACAAGACAAAACACGACGCGTTTCGACCTCCTAGGTCTTCTTCAGGCACGATACACGACGCCCAACAACAACTTTTTGGGCGGAGCTTTATAGATTATTTTTTACAGATTTGTTTAGATTTCCACCTGCAGTCGACTCACGTTCCAACTAGATCTAATGTTTTTTTTTATAGTCAAACCAACTGCAGAGACAGCCATGGAGCTGAATGTATGTTAAAAAAATAAACAAATGGGTCGATAAATAAATAAGTGAATAAACGAATAAGTAAATAAATACCTAAACACATACAAGGAAACAAATAAGGTGTGTACCATTGAAAATTCCCCAAGTTTCTTCCAGACTTAAGCCAACCCCAAAGCTACTAGTCAAATGACTGATCTAAGCTAAAAGCATTCATTCTGGATCTCCACAGCAAACAGATCGCATCAGAACATACCCTCAATCACTTCACGACAAACCAAATTAATGTCTAGTGGACTGTCTGTATCCAAACACAGTCTGAAAAATCTTTCAGCCCTGGAGACTTCTTTCTTTCTTTCTGCGTACGCAGGCTGATACTCCTGCGGACACTCCCTGTATAGCCAGGCAGTGGAGTTTTGTGTGTATGACCCTTTTTTATCCCGCCATTAAGGCAGCCATACTCCATCTTCAGGGAAGGTGCATTCTATGTGTCACGTGTCATCCATACCAACGGCCAAACTGGCCTTCTTCTTCCGAAAGTTGGTGATGGGATTTTACGTGTGTGCAAGATGTTATGCGTGCGTTCACACACGGAACCTCGGTTTATAGTCTCATTCGAAGGACTATATGGGGAATGGAGTCAGAACCAATGTTAACTCCGAGGGAAAAATCCCCCTATAACCGAAATTCGAACCCGCAACCCCAGGATCACGAGTCCGGCGCTCTACCAACTGAGCTATCCGGCCCCCTAGCGCTGGAGACTGACTTCAGGGGATTCTGTTCACCGCCATGGTCAACTTTTCATCAAGCAGAAAAAGGTTTCGTCACCAGACCACTTATTTACACTAACAACGTTTCACAATTGCACACACAATCGC
>CM031625.1:7792364-7807364 GCA_018398815.1 Conus ventricosus | reverse complement strand
GGTATGCTTGTCAGAGACTGTACAGTGTAACATGTTTGTGACAGGGTGGGACAGACGTCAGCTAATTGGTATGCTTGTCAGAGACTGTACAGTGTAACATGTTTGTGACAGGGTGGGACAGATGTCAGCTAATTGGTATGCTTGTCAGAGACTGTACAGTGTAACATGTTTGTGACAGGGTGGGACAGACGTCAGCTAATTGGTATGCTTGTCAGACTGTACAGTGCAACATGTTTGTGACAGGGTGGGACAGACGTCAGCTAATTGGTATGCTTGTCAGAGACTGTACAGTGTAACATGTTTGTGACAGAATGGGACAGACGTCAGCTAATTGGTATGCTTGTCAGAGACTGTACAGTGTAACATGTTTGTGACAGGGTGGGACAGACGTCAGCTAATTGGTATGCTTGTCAGAGACTGTACAGTGCAACATGTTTGTGACAGGGTGGGACAGACGTCAGCTAATTGGTATGCTTGTCAGAGACTGTACAGTGTAACATGTTTGTGACAGGGTGGGACAGACGTCAGCTAATTGGTATGCTTGTCAGAGACTGTACAGTGCAACATGTTTGTGACAGGGTGGGACAGACGTCAGCTAATTGGTATGCTTGTCAGAGACTGTACAGTGTAACATGTTTGTGACAGAATGGGACAGACGTCAGCTAATTGGTATGCTTGTCAGAGACTGTACAGTGTAACATGTTTGTGACAGGGTGGGACAGACGTCAGCTAATTGGTATGCTTGTCAGAGACTGTACAGTGCAACATGTTTGTGACAGGGTGGGACAGACGTCAGCTAATTGGTATGCTTGTCAGAGACTGTACAGTGTAACATGTTTGTGACAGGGTGAGACAGACGTCAGCTAATTGGTATGCTTGTCAGAGACTGTACAGTGTAACATGTTTGTGACATGGTGGGACAGACGTCAGCTAATTGGTATGCTTGTCAGAGACTGTACAGTGTAACATGTTTGTGACAGGGTGGGACAGACGTCAGCTAATTGGTATGCTTGTCAGAGACTGTACAGTGTAACAAGTTTTGTGACAGGGTGGGACAGACGTCAGCTAATTGGTATGCTTGTCAGAGACTGTACAGTGTAACATGTTTGTGACAGGGTGGGACAGACGTCAGCTAATTGGTAAGCTTGTCCGAGACTGTACAGTGTAACATGTTTGTGACAGGATGGGACAGTCAAGATATTGGCTAACTGATGTGCTTCCTCAGAGACTGTAAAGTGTGACATATTTGTGACAAGGTGGGTCTTACAAAGATGTCGGCTAACTGGTATGTTTTTCAGAGGCTGTATCATGTAATATGTTTGTGACAGAATGCGGCAGACAAGACATGTTTGTCAGTGACTGTAACGTGTAATATGTTTGTGACAGGATGGGGCAGACAAGATATGTTTGTCAGTGACTGTAACGTGTCACATGTTTGTGACAAGACGGGACAGACGTCAGCTAACTGGTATGTTTGTTAGCGACTGTAACATGTTTGTGACAGGATAGGACAGACAAGAAGTCAGCTAACTGGTTTGTTTGTCAGAGACTGTAAAATGTAACATGTTTGTGACAGGATGGGACAGTCAAGATGTCAGCTAACTGGTATGTTTGTTTGTGACTGTAACATGTGACAGGATGTTAGCGAACTGGTGTGTTTTCCTGTGACTGTAACGTGCTTGCGACAGGGTGTTAGCGAACTGGTGTGTTTGTCTGTGACTGTAACATGTCTGTGACAGGGTGTTATTTAACTGGTATGTTTGTCTGTGACTGTAACATGTCTGTGACAGGATGTCAGCTAACTGGTATGTTTGTCTGTGACTGTAACATGTCTGTGACAGGATGTCAGCTAACTGGTATGTTTGTCTGTGACTGTAACATGTCTGTGACAGGATGTCAGCTAACTGGTATGTTTGTCTGTGATTGCAACATGTATGTGACAGTGTGTTATTTAACTGGTATGTTTGTCTGTGACTGTAACATGTCTGTGACAGGATGTCAGCTAACTGGTATGTTTGTCTGTGACTGTAACATGTCTGTGACAGGATGTCAGCTAACTGGTATGTTTGTCTGTGATTGCAACATGTCTGTGACAGGGTGTTATTTAACTGGTATGTTTGTCTGTGACTGTAACATGTCTGTGACAGGATGTCAGCTAACTGGTATGTTTGTCTGTGACTGTAACTTGCAACATGTTTGTGACAGGGTTAGGCAGATGTCAACTAATTGGTATGTTTGTTGGTGACTGTAACTTTGTAAGATGTTTGTGATAGGATTAGGCAGACAAAACGTCAGCTAACTGGTATGTTTGTCAGTGACTATAACATGTTTGTGACAGGATGGGGCAGACAAGGTGCAGATAACCTGGTACGATTTGTCAGCAAACAAGATGCAGATTAACTGGTATGTTTTTCAGAGATTGTAACATATAAATTTGTGACAGGATGGGGCAGACAAAGATGCTGATTAACTCTCTTCTGTTCTTTCCCTTTCCCTTGAATTTCGATCACCGGTGATTGACGGTTTTCTTCTCGGAATTATGGTATTTAAAACATTTTTGTTATCTGAAGCAATATATCGCCTAAAAAAACAACAACACCGAAATAGACACATTCATCACAAAAATATTACTATTTTAGAAATAATACGCAGAATGTTATGAAGAAAAGAAAAAAAGAACATCCGTCACGCAACATGCAAAAATCTCAAAAACTGTTGAGAGTTAACTGGTATGTTTTGTCACTGAGAGACTGTAATTTGCTTGTAATGGGCCGGACAAGACGCCGATCAACCCTAACGTTTGTCAGGGAGAATGAAATGTGCTTATAAGCACGGGATGGGGCAGAGAAGGCAGCAACCAGCTGGCGCTCTCTGTCAGCGCCTGGAACATGCATGGGGCAGGGCGGGGGAAGGTGGCACACCGACCAACAGGTCACGTTTGTCAGTGAGTGACCTCAACATGTTTGGGATGGGTTGGTGGACGGATCAAGTCATCAAACACCATACTGTATCGTAAGCTCTTCCACATTACATCAAACTGCTCAATGATCTTTTTTTTCTCCCCCCCCCCCCCCCCCCCCCACAACCCCACCCCTCCGCTCCTCTGAGAGTCTTCATATCGCCTGCGGGAAAGAAGCAACCATGTCTTTTTATTAAGGACCATGAAGTTTTAATCAACAGAGGCTCCAAAGTCTCCAAGTCTTAAATTCCATGGAACACTGCTCTCCTGAACCCATAAACACCGTTAACTACCTGTAAATGTGATCCCTGAATGGGGATACAGAACAGAAACCTATAAAAAAAATTTTTTAAAAGCCCTGGCCATTCGGGCCTCTAGGGGTTCACCCTCCTGCTACAGCTAAGTGCCTTTCGTGGCCATCCAGACATCAAGGGGTTAACCCTCCTGCCACAGCAAGTCCCACGCCTGGCCATCCAGACATCAAAGGGTTAACCCTCCTGCTCCACAGCTAGTGCCATGCCTGGCTATCCCGGCCTCTGAGGGTTATCCTCCTGCAAGCAAGTCCCCTACTCAGCCATCTGGACATCAAAGGGTTAATCCTCCTGCAGCAGCAAGTCCCACACCTGGCCATCCAGACATCAAAGGGTTAATCCTCCTGCAACAGCAGGGTTAATCCTCCTGCTACGGCAAGTCCTACATCTGGCTATCCAGACATCAAAGGGTTAATCCTCCTACTACAGCTAGTCCTAAGCCTGGTCATCCGGGCATCAAAGGGTTAACCCTCCTGCAACAGCTAAATCCCATGCCTGGCCCAGTCATATCCTATGGCCATCCATATCCTATGGCCATCCAAGCATCAAAGGGGTTAACCCTCCTGCTACAGCTAAATCCCATGCCTAGCCCAGTCATATCCTATGGCCATCCAGGTATCAAAGGGTTAACTGTCCTGCTACAGTAAGTCTGGCCCAGTCATATCCTATGGCCATCCAGGCATCAAAGGGTTAACCCTCCTGCAACAGCTAAATTCCATGCCTGGCCCAGTCATATCCTATGGCCATCCAGGCATCAAAGGGTTAACCCTCCTGCAACAGCTAAATCCCATGCCTGGCACAGCCATATCTTATGGCCATCCAGGCATCAAAGGGTTAACCCTCCTGCTACAGCTAAATCCCATGCCTGGCCCAGTCATATCCTATGACCATCCAGGCATCAAAGGATTAACCCTCCTGCAACAGCTAAATCCCATGCCTGGCACAGCCATATCTTATGGCCATCCAGGCATCAAAGGGTTAACCCTCCTGCTACAGCTAAATCCCATGCCTGGCCCAGTCATATCCTATGGCCATCCAGGCATCAAAAGGTTAACCCTCCTGCCCATGCCTGACCCAGTCATATCCTATGGCCATCCAGGCATCAAAGGGTTAACCCTCCTGCCCATGCCTGGCCCAGTCATATCCTATGGCCATCCAGGCATCAAAGGGTTAACCCTCCTGCCCATGCCTGGCCCAGTCATATCCTATGGCCATCCAGGCATCAAAGGGTTAACCCTCCTGCCCATGCCTGGCCCAGTCATATCCTATGGCCATCCAGGCATCAAAGGGTTAACCCTCCTGCCCATGCCTGGCCCAGTCATATCCTATGGCCATCCAGGCATCAAAGGGTTAACCCTCCTGCCCATGCCTGGCCCAGTCATATCCTATGGCCATCCAGGCATCAAAGGGTTAACCCTCCAGCCCATGCCTGGCCCAGTCATATCCCATGGCATCCAGGTCTCCACCTCACCACTGACTGCTGCCGCCACATCAAACACCAATGAGATGCTTGGGGATAGGAGTCATCGGCAGGGCCCAGCCCGGTGATCCGTCATACTGTGACATCCCTGTCAGTCCCTTTTCCTCCCCACAATACCCATCAACTCCTCCACAGCCTCCAGGCACTGTAGGGCGGAGGGGAGGGGAGGGGAGGGGGCAGGAGCTGGGGGTGGGTGTGGGGGTGGGGGTGGGGTGGGGGGGGGTCGGTGGAAGGTAAGATTAGGTCGTCACAAATGTCTCCTTGTTCTTCCTCCTCGGGTTTCTTCTTCTTCCTAAAATACTGGTTCACTCAAAAACGAGTAGGTCACCAGCGCGCATGTTAAAAAGTAAAATAAAATAACATAAAACAGTGCGACTCAGACTGTTGGCCCCTGGAGCAAATTTGGCAACAAGGGGTCGCACTCGATATTCAAGAAGTTAAAAGCAATGGCCAAATTCAGGCCCAGGTAATAGTAAAATATCTGGGGAAGTAAAAATAGAAAATCGTCAATATGCAGATCTCAAAACTGTCGAATCAATTTGTTTTTTTAAATGAGATTGCATTTGTGGCAATCTTGATGGCACCCGGCAGTGAGTTCCACAGCAGTACAGAACTGGGATAAAAAGAATGTAAGTGGCTGTCAATATTTGATGCAGGTATGGTATAACATTGACCGCCACTCCTGGTGCTACTTTTATTCAATACTAGTTGTTCAATTGGAATATCAATTACTTTAGCTCTGCCTTTGAAGAAGATGTTAAGTTTGATAAAAGCTCTTCTCTCTTCTAAGGGTTTCCATTCTAATCTCCTCATGTTCTTCCTGGTATTCCCCTTTTCTCTGATGTGGTTCCCTGTTACGAACCGTGCTGCTCTCTTCTGAATCTTTTCGAGGTTATCAATGTCCTTTAGATGGTAAGGATCCCAAACTGAGCAACCATATTCCAGTACTGGTCTAACCAGTGTTTTGTAGCAGTCGTCTTTAACCTTTTGGGGGCAGTCATTGATATTCCTGTATAAGAAAGCTAAGATGTTATTTGCTTTCTTGCATACTAAATTGTATTGTTCTTTCCATTTGAGACGACTATCTATAATCACGCCTACAGTACAGATGAGAAAACTGCAAATAGTCCGAATACTGCTTGCGTAGTCTGCGTTGTATTATGCACATGTGCGCCGACAGACACACACACACACAGACACACACACACACACACACACACACACACTTAATTTCACCCAAATTACTTTGGGAATTGTTCAACCTATTTCTGAATGTCCTTTGAAACCATCTATAAAGTGAAATACTTCATTTGTTGGAACACTGTATGCATTACAGAAATTTCATGGATTTCACTAAAAAGTCATATGAACTGAACTGATTTCACTAAAAAGTCATATGAACTGCCTTCCTGCCCATGACACATCTTCTTCTTCTTCCTAAAATACTGGTTCACTCACAAAACGAGTAGGTCACCAGCGCACATAGCACAGATGATCAATGAACTGAGATTAAAGTGTTTCATTTAAACGCACAGAACATAGAATTCTCTCCTGATGTTAGGTGTAGATGTCTGGGAAAAATTTCAGTCCATCATATACCACTAGAATGCCCAATTTCAACAGGGCGACACAAATGAAAAGGTTTGAAATACTGCATATTTTGAAAGCACTGACCATGTTCTATATGACATGAATTACGGTCATCGCACATGCTACTGACAAGCAAAGTGTTGGGCAGACGGTTGTGAATTTTTTATTTTTTTTTAAAGTATTTTTAGAAGTATTCTTAGAGGAGCATGTCTAGATTCTACCACGTGAAGGAGAGAGGCGAGAGAAAAGGACCAGAGATGGTAGGTCTGACTCTAGAGTGACAGCCTGGAGACAAATTCCCCCCCTCCCCCCCCCCCTCCTCCCCCCTCCCCCCCACTCCCCCCCCCCCCCCCCCCCCCAGAGAAACAGACGGAGACAAGTGAAAGTTCAACCAGCCTCTAGCTTCCTTCGTTGACCTCTCACACGACAACCAAAAATCCTGTTCAGTTATTTCCCTTTTTAACATTGCGCAAGTCCAATCATGTTGAACTGTCACTTCCTTCACAACATCATTGAGTCCGTCCGATCTACATTTCTTTACAACGTTAACAGTTAAAAGCTTGAATGATGTTCTGAAAGAACGTACAAGGGCAACCTGCTTCCACAACTTTCAGTTCCATCCCAGACATTTTCTTTCTTAAGACACCATCACTCTCATGAATTCCGGAATATTCTAGCCATTATCATATCATATATCATATCGGTGGCATATTAGGCATTTTCAGCCTTTAGCCTGCTCAATGTAGATAATTTTATGGTTTCAGCAAGAAAAAATGTATGATCATGAGTCTTCATAACATTGGGACGTCTTAGCGGGTTAGCTGGGTTAATTAATCAGCGCGACCTGAAGCCGTTGGAGATGAATCATTTTCGCACACCACTGTCCGTTATGTTTTGCATTCATCTGGTAGACATGAACGCAAAACGTGGGCGTCACCTAGGCATCAAACAAAACATGAGTTCTGTCTGAGATTAAACAAACAAGTTTATTGATATTGTATGATCTACTGCCTCCTGTTCTCTTTGTCTTCACTCTTGCTTTGTTTAACTATCCCCCACACATCCACTTGTGTAATGACTAGACTGTGCTGTCACTGTACATGGGATACACATAGTATACATGTGTATACAACGTGTCCTCCAGTCCACTTGACGAAAAAAACTTGACAGACTTGCAGCAAAAAAATAAAATAAAATAAAAATAAAAAAATACATTTTAAAAAAAAGAAAGAAAGAGAACTTTGGTCTTCTTACAAGGCATGTTTTTATTTGATGTAGGCTTAACGTTCTTTAATAATGAACCGGGACGATAACGAGAGAAAGCATTCCTGCCACTTCAGTACAAAGTTCCATAACACATGTTTATTAACATAAATGTAATGGTGGGCCGTTCTCGTCAGAGTGAGACACATATATATATATATACATGTACACACACCTGAAACAGCCAGCCAGCCAGCCAGGGACACAGAAAGCAATATACATAAATGAATTGATATTACCAAATAATACTTTTTTTCATAGAAAAAGATGAAAAGCAATTTAAAATCCAGCACATATACACAACCTGAAACACACACACACACACACACAATGTAATATATCTAAATAATATTACAGAATAAAAAATTTTCTTTAAAAAAAAAACAAAAGAAAAAAAAATGAAAATCCATTCAAAAACCTGTGTCAACTCCCTACAAGAACGTGGTGTTGTTGTTTTTTTACCCCTGTTAACCTTTTGGCCAATAAACAAGTCACAGCTGCTCACAGCCTGAACCAACCCACACTGGCTCTGGCAGGGCTGCTACCAACTAACAAAACACGTGACAGCAGAAACTCAACACCCTGTACTGGCTGGAGGGCTGATTGAAAAAGTACACAGATGGAGGGGGGGGGGGGGGTTGAAAACACAAGGGAACGGAGGGGAGGGGAGGGGGGGGGGGGGGCAGGGAAAGACAGACAGAGAGAGACCACCACCTGTTTCCACCTCCCATCCGCGGCTGGGGTTAACAACAGCTTGCCCCAGCATCCACAGACAACCTACAGCTTTTCGGAATAAAAAGAACAAGGTAGGAAATGGACCTCCCAAACTTTTTTCTTTTAATTGCAAAGTGAGGCAACTGCAGGCGGAGATCAAAACAAATCTTTAAAAAAAATTTTAAAAAAAAATGTTTAAGCACTCTATCCGCCAAACATGAACAACACGAATCACGAGGCAAAACACGACGCGTTTCGACCTTGTAGGTCTTCTTCAGGCAAGATCCACAACTCTCAGGGCAACGAAAATGAACCACGCCCGTCTTCTGCCGAATTCAGTGAGATAAGGGATTTGCTCGTTCTTCATTTTCGTTGTCCCCGAGTGTTGTTTCTCTGGCCTGAAGAAGACCTACGAGGTCGACTTGAAACGCGTCGTGTTTTGTCTCGTGATTCGCTTGCTCATGTTTGGGGGCGGATACAGTACTTAACTTTTTTTTCCCCCAGCTTTTTTTTGTTTTGTTTTTTTAAAAAAAAACAACATTGGCAACAAAACATGAAGAGGAACTGCAATTTTTCTTCTTCTTTTTTCTCAAGAGAATCTTTGACTTAACAGCCCGGCAGCTTGATTTAAACTAGGGACCGTTCGAATTCATTACCTTTCACTCTCGCATTACCAAGTCTCAAGTGCCAGCAAGTGGAACGAATTTTTGGTGGCGTCCTCTTGCCCTTCTTCCCCCTGTTATGGAGTGGATGTCCCCTGGACTGATTCAGGGAGGAGGCCACTCAGTGTGCATACACCTACATGCACGTGTTCCCTCCCTTCGCTACAGACCATCCATTTCAGTCTGGCCCAGCTCTTGCTTGTGATGTGAGACTATAAATCAGTTTATAAATTCATTATTCAATGGTGACACACTCCCCCCCCCCCCCCCCCCCCCCCCCACTCCCCCTTTCATTTTTAATTTCCCCCTTTTTTTTCTTTTCTTTTTGTTTTGATTTTTATTTCAGAAAGGTTCTGTAATAAGCATTTTATTCAAGCTTGCCCATCTATGGACACAACAGTGGTGTGTGTGTGTGTGTGTGTGTGTGTGTGTGTGTGTGTGTGTGTGTGTGTGTGTGTGTGTGTGTGTGTGTATGTTTGTGTGTGTGTGTGTGTGTGTGTGTATGGTGCGTGTACGCATAGTATATGTGCATGTGTGTGTGTGTGCATGTATGTGTGTATGTGTGTGTGTGTGTGTGTGTGTGTGTACGTGTATGGTATGTATAATGTATAGTACATGTGTGTGTGTCTGTATGTGTGTGTGTGTGTGTGTGTATGGTGTGTGTGTGTGTGTGTGTATGTGTGTGGTGTGTATGGTATATATGTGTGTGTGTATGTGCCTGCACACATGCACGCGCACACATGTGCGTCCCTGTACCAACGTACATGCCCGTGCATGCATGTGTGTACGTGCATACACGTGTGAGTGGCTGATCAAAAGCAGCTAGCACTGAAGCTGGCCATACTGAAAACTCACTTTAAACCAAGCAAGGAATTCCAATTTTCCCCAGCTAAAAAAGCCCTATTTGTATTTTAAAACAAAAAAACAAAAAAAAACCCACCTTTGTTGAAATGAATGCAAACAGTCCAATGTGATCACTGCCCTACCTTCCCTACCAGCCATCAGGCCCACAAAAGGGGAAGGTCATTCACAAGCGATCTTCAGCAAGTTGATGAGCAAGCAACTCCCCTTTCTTCTGGGCATGAAAAAAATGGGGGAAAAAATAGCTTCTTCCGCTGCACCTGCAGTCAAGATCTCTTTGAAGCAAAGTGATAGAGAACACAACAACCATTTATACCGCCACCACCCTTTCCTCTAGAAATGCTGTATATAAAAATAAAAAATTTCTTTAAAGGCACTGAAAGATTATGAGTACTTTGTGACACAAACTGGATGTGTTTGATAAAGATCCAGCCATAAACTGCACTGTTACAGCAGAGAGTTGGCTATTATGCGAGTCGCGTCATCACAAATTTTTTTTTTTTTAAAGAGATAGAGTCAACCCACCTTTTCCTTTATGGCCATGTTACCTTAACGACTACTATCAGGGGAGAGGGGGAACCTAGCAAGCAGATTCTACTCAAATGTATGCAACAATGTTTTCATCAAAAGGTAAGGTAAGGTAACGCATGTTGCTTATAGCCCAGCCGACCGCAAAGGGCCATGTCAGGGCTGTCACCGTGTTTAAGTCAATTCACAAGTCATTCAAAAAACAAAACAAAAACACACACAAAACAAAAATAAACCAAACAAAAAAAATACACCACTTCATTCACACAACCTTTCAAAATGCACCTAAAAACACACAGGAAATGTTCAAAAATCTCTTCCGTAAAATCTTTGATCAGATGAAAAATGTTGATCTCTTTCAGAAACGTTTTTTTTCTCGTTAATAAAAAAGCAACTCTTTCTTTGCACACGCGCGCACGCACGCACATGCGCGCGCACGCACGCGCGCGCGCACGCACACACACACCCACAGAGTTTCTCGCTGAAGTGGAGTTCACAAAGAAATGAAATGCTGTCCCCAATGCACTGGCAGGTTGTGCTCAGATGGATGGGGTGTATTTCAGTGGGAATTTGGCACAATTTGATATGAGACTTTCTCAAAAGGTCGTTGCTAACAACCCTTACTATCTATTTTGGTATTTCGCAAAAGGTCGTTGCGAACAACCCTTACCCATCTATTTTGCTATTTCTCTTTTAAATAACTATAATTTGAAAACAAATTTCAATTTCCGTGTCCCAAGAATTCTACGGAGAATGGGTTCAGTTTAATACTGACTCAAGGAAATCAAAGCACATATATTACAGGTGATTTTCATGCATCAGTAATGTTTAGGTATCATTTCTGTAACATCCAGATCCCTCTGTAAAATCCACAAACCTGTTCCGCCCATCTGGGAGATCAAGGCGCTTTTTTTTTTTTTTATTCATCTGTTGTTTTTTAAACCCCATTCAGAACATGGATTTCTTTTTCCACTCTCACTTTATCTCTTAATAATAGTCTTCAGAATTGTGAATCTTCACACATTTTTTTAACCCAAAATATGATTATTCTTTAAAACAAACAAAACAAAAAAAATCCTATTGGTGGTATGATGATGATGCGTTTATTCTTTTGGCTGGTAAATGTTTGATCTTGCTACTTCGGGGTTTTTTATGACCCCCCCCCCCCCCCCCCCAAATTTCATGACTACATCATGTACATATGTGTGTGTGCATGTGTATGAGAAAGAGAGAGAGAGAGAGAGAGAGAGAGAGAGAGAGAGAGAGAGAGAGAGAGAGAGAGAGAGAGAGAGAGAGAGACAGACAGTGAGAGACAGAAACAGAGAGAAAATGTGTGTGTATGTGTGTGTGTGTGTGTGTGTGTGTGTGTGTGTGTGTGTGTGTGTGTGTGTGTGTGTGCGTGTATGCGCATGTGTGTGTGTGTGTGTGTCAGTCTGCACGTGTGAATGTGAGCGCGAGTAGTATGCGTGGACCGTGCTTGGCACTACAATGCTTAACGAGCAATGAAACAGGCATGATGTCACAGCAACACACCTCAGCCACCCACCTGTTTTCTCTTTGATCTCACACAACACGCTGAAGAGTGCAGGTTTCATGCGATGGCAGTTCAGGGTGTGTTTTCTATAAGCATACACATACACACACACACACACACACACATCATTGTTAACATGCATCTCTTACTTTAGTAAACAAAAACAAAAACAAAGAAAGAAAACAAAGTCACATCTTAAAACAACAATCAAATACCTGTTGTCTTAAAAAAATTTTTCTTACCAAATTGCTTGCATGGATCTTAAAGTTGTAATACCTTCATCATAAATTATTTTCTTAAACAAATGCTTCTTTGCATTTGAAAACAAATCATCAAACATCGGCATCTTAAAACCATTACCAAACATCTGCATCTGAAGTATGGAGTATGAATGAAAAAAATCTATTTGAACATTTAAAAAGAAAAAAAGAAAAGAAAGAAAAAAAAACTGACAATTAATTATGAAAACGATGTGTCGTTTTAATCTTGTGTTCTTAAAAAATAATAATTTCTACAAAGTTAAACTATGCCATTTCTGAAAAACAGCAACAAAACAAACAACAGGGGGGGAAAAAAAACCCTGCAATGTTCTATTCATTCAGTGACAATGTGCCGAATACATGACTTCAATTTCAAGAATAAACCATCATTAAAATTAATGCAAACTATGATATTAATTTTAGTTTTTTTTTCAACTGGAAATACACTTAATATCTAGAGGTAAAACAACAACAACCACAAATAAATAATGAAGTTTTCAAATACTCCAAACATTACAATCCACCACTTCTGTGGAAGACAGTGCAGTGTCAATAGCATAAAAGAAGCGCCACTAACTGCACATTAATTGTCCATGGACTAACCACATCTGTCACTAACTAAGTGAACAAACAGATAAGATAGACTAAGGATGAAGGGTTCTTAAATGAGGTTGAACAGCAGCTGCCTGCGTGCTCTCGTGAATAACCCAACTCACTGGTCAGGCCTTGCGATACTGGGATGTGGACTATTTTCAACCCTGTCTCTGCGACAATCTGTAAATGGTTTTGGCATGTTGGAAGATTTTCTTTTTTTTTTTTTCCCCTCATACAGCATTAATCTGTTGCCTTTCTGTATAGAAAGGAACTCATAATGTTGCGCTGCATAATCCATACTATTACCTAGCTATCTACACACAAAAAAGAAGAAAAAAAGTTATATTATTGCACTGCATAATCCATACCAAGCTATTTACAAACAAAATATATTGTAATACATACTATTACCTAGCTATTTACAAAAAATATATATATTGTTGCATTACATAATCCATACTATTACCTCGCTATTTACAAAAAAATTGTACTGCGGCACAGCATAATCCATACATATCACCTAGCTATTTTGAAAAGTATATATTGTTGCACTGCATAATCCGCTATTACCTAGCTATTTAGAGGGGGGAAAAAATCTGCTGTGAATAGGATATCACCTACAAGAACAGAAAAAAAACATCTGAATGAAATACAATAGTTGGTTCATAAATAATACCTATGCACTACTGGAAAAAAAAATTCATCTGATGGAAATATATTATCTATGATTTATCTAATTACCTCTGTTCTATCTTGATTAATAGATATTTGGTCTAATAATTGTTA
The DNA here is from genome assembly GCA_018398815.1 of Conus ventricosus. Classification (NCBI taxonomy): domain Eukaryota; kingdom Metazoa; phylum Mollusca; class Gastropoda; order Neogastropoda; family Conidae; genus Conus; species Conus ventricosus. The sequence goes on along the minus strand of CM031625.1, from coordinate 7,793,822 downwards.
TAAATTGATATACTATTTTGTCTGCATCAATGAACATTCAGTCTGGATAGTGGTAAAAAAAATTATTATCTACCGTCTGTCTAGAATACAAAATTATCTATTTTGTATGGATTCATTTAATGAATCAAACTTTTTTTATATATCTACAACCTATAACACCATTATCCTTCTGTGCTGAAATACATTTTGAATTAAAACTAAATGTGTATCTTTGATCTGTGATAATACCATCTATCTCAACAACAACAACAAAAAATATGCTTTGCCTGGATTATCAAATCAGTATGATAACTGTATGGATCTATGATCTAGTTCTTTACAACAAAAAATAAGAAAAAAGAAATAAAACAAGAAAAGAAAACAAAGAACAGAAAAAAAGTTTTCTGCTTCAACAAATCCTCAGTTTCAGATGAAACAATCAGTAACAGTGTGCTATTGTTTTGTTTTGGGGTGGTTTTTTTTTTTTTCTGTTTTCATCAAAAACAACTAACAAATTTACTCCAATTTTTCAGATCAACAATAGAATCTCCGGTTCAAAACAACAGTCATCTGATAAAAAAAAAAAAAAAAGGAATCACAATATATATGTCCACGATTCTATCAGTCATACGGTCAAATGCAATAGGACCACAAATCCTGTGGGTGTCCATGATTCCATCCATCAGACACAGAATCCATCATTTAGTGTGGACTCCTTCTTTCCATCAGTTCTCTGATCAAACAGGATCATTTAGCAGGGCTGGAGAAGTTGTCTGAGCTATAGCCAACTGGGTTAAAGCATCAAAAATTCAACAAGCCGCAAACGGTTTTCATTAGCCAAAGATTTCAAAGATATAACCAACAAAACAAGCATCCAAAACCTGAAAGCAAACCGAGTTCAAGATTCATGGGAAATGGCAACCAAACCGCCTGATTTTTCGCACTACTATCATTAAGAGTAATATGAGAACTATGTTTCTTCTTCTTCTTTTTCATTCCCTTCCGCCGACGAGAATGCTGCAGGCCTGTTTTTTGCCATTTGGCTTTTCTCTCCATCTCCCCACTGGCGCTTACTTCTTTCAAACTTTGAAAGAAAAAAAAAATTTAGCGCTGTTTTCATACTCGAGTTCAGACTTCAGGTCACAGTATGAAGAAATAGGACAACACGAGTAACTGAGTTCACAGGCAAATAAGAGTCAACCAGCAGATAGCGACAAAAGACGACTGTCCAACTTGAAATTAATGAATCTGCGGAGCAAGCCAGATTATTCTCTTCTTACTTTTCTTCTTCTTGCAAAGTGAGAGAGAACAACACAAAGTCGATGGCCATTTCTCGTCTGATTCAAATTATAGCCAAGTTTTCAGAAATTTCTCAGTCAAAAAATTGTCTGTGCAGACAGTACATTTTTGTGTCGCCTGTTGGGCTATTCATTTTTTTTTTTTTAATCCACTCATCCACCTGCATAGCTGTGTTCTCCT
>CM031625.1:7777364-7779864 GCA_018398815.1 Conus ventricosus | reverse complement strand
GAGCTGCAGGAAAGAATCCAGAAATTCCTCAAGAGATCAAAGACACATATGCTGCGGACATTGACATGGACATAGCCTACTCAAAACACAGTTGGCCATCCTTCCACATGCTCGGGGGGACAACAAGAAGTCCGTCTTTGAGGCACTGCTAAAAGAACAGACAGCTTGTGACACTGTTAAAAGAATGCTGAGTGAGGTAGACAAACTTATCAGGCTGTACTTGACCATTCCAGTTACAGCTGCAACAGCTGAATGCGGTTTTTTCTGCCTTGAAGCGGGTCAAAACATACCTCCGAAGCACTATGACTCAGGAGCGCCTGAACAACTGTCTCATTATGCATGTGTTCAAAGACAAGGTTGATCAGCTCAATCTCGCTGAAATTTTTTTTCCCGAGTTCGTTTGCAGAAACGAACGACGTCAACGTTACTTCGGAAAATCAAATGTGTAAAGGTGTAACCTCCCAGCTGTTGGTGTAACCTGCTAATGTACAGACTGTGACAATCGTGACTTAGTAACTGCATTTTACGGTGCCTAATGTCCCAGTGAATATGGAGAGAAGGTATGTTATAACGTTATGCCGTCAGAAAGTCTGACAGTTGTCCCTCTCCTCTCTCTCTCTCTCTCTCTCTCTCTGCAACGTTTTAATTGGAGCTATACAAAGTGTATTTCAAGTGTGTGTGTGTGTGTGTGTGTGTGTGTGTGTGTGTGTGTGTGTGTGGTGTGTGTGTGAACTGAACATTGCATACTGGAATTTGTTTTAATTCTTTATCGAACATTGCCATATTGTGATTGTCGGAGTTCAATGATTTGAAATATCCATTGCCCTCCCTAATCCTGGACAGCTTCCGCCGCCACTGATATATATATTATATATATATAATATATATATATATATATAATATATATATATATTATATAAAAGTAGATTTTAAAAATCCAAACAACCAAGATTAAAATGTTCCCAATTTTGGGGGCTATAATTGCTTTCTTCAGCGGGTACAGACCGTAGAAATCAAAACGCTCGCATTCTTCACCACCCTCAGTCCTTGAGCACGAATCACGAATGAGTGCAGTTGGATAGAGGCATATAAATTAAAATGTTTTAACTATGAAACAAAAAACATTGAGTATAAAAAAAGAGCGCATCAACAGGGAAAATAACGTTAGGAGGGGAGGGGAGGGGGGGGGGGGGGGGGGGGGGGGAGGGCAAAGGGGACGAGACGACAACAGCAGGTTGGCTTACCACCACAGACCACCACATTGACATATCCAACGTGAGAGAGAGAGAGAGAGAGAGAGAGAGAGAGAGAGAGAACGAACGAACGAACGAAATTTTATTTTACCAGGGTAATGAGATAAGCAATACAAATGCTTTTTTTCCACCCAGCCCTGGGGCAAAAGGAAAGAAAAAAACAAATTAAAGATCAAATTAATGCATTTAAAGGTCAAATTAATGCAAATACATATAAAAAGAACAAAGTATAACAAGATCTTGTACAGTTCAATACAAATTAACTATTGTCCACACCATTGACAAACGAACGCAATAGAAAAACACATGAACGTAGCGAACAAGGGGAAGGAAACGGGAAAGGAAAAGGCCAAGGGGTAGGTTTGGGGTAAATGGAGAGAGAGAGAGAGAGAGAGAGAGAGAGAGAGAGAGAGAGAGAGAGAGCAACTTCTACCAAGTGCCTGTTACATTGGAAATGAAGTCAAGGAGATCGCGCACGAGAAACGTGAAAGCAATTTGTTGCATGGTTGTAATGAACAAACATCAATGTGCACAGGGGACTCACACCTGCTGAACGCATGAGCGAGTGCGTCGCACACACACACACACACACACATAAACAGGTCGGGGGCGATGACAGGAATGTTGTAGTTAAGGGGGCAGGGGAGGGAGGGGGGGAGGGGGAGGAGGGGGGGGGAGGAGAGGGGTTGAAGGAGAGACAGACAAACAGAGAGAGAGAGAGGGAACAGATAGTCATACAAACAGGCGGACAGACAGACAGAAACAGAGAGGAGAGAAGGGGAGGGGGGGGGGGGGGGGAGTTCTAGGATAGATAATTAAAGCGTGGGGGGATTTTGAAGGGGAAAGGGGAGACAGAAGGCGGAAATGGTGAGTGGGGAGGAGGGGGGGGGAGAAAGAGGGGAGAGTTGGGGAGGGATAGGGGATGGGTGTGTTGGAGAGGAAGGGGGGGGGGGGGGGGAGAGTTAAAAGGGGGATGGGTGAGGGAAGGGGAGTAGGGAATGTAAGTGGGGGAGGGGGTGGGGAGGGGTGGGGGCGGGGTGGTGGAGGCGGCGGGGGATCAATAAGAGACGATGGGGAGATTGAGAGCAGGAACGAGGAGGAGAAGCAGGGATGGGAAGAAAACGTGGTGAGAGACTAGATATTTCCCAGGTATTTCCAACATCATGTATATTTGTACATCACCGCCCCCCCCCCCCCCCCCCTCCAACATCTCGTCAAACATCACTATCATGCATATAGGTATACAC
>CM031625.1:7769864-7774864 GCA_018398815.1 Conus ventricosus | reverse complement strand
TAAAACATGTCGGTTTCTAGGTATCCACTGCGCAGTTTTATGGTTAAGCCAAGAAATGATATTTCAGGAGATGACTGAACTGCAAAACTAATCGAGGAATGGACAGAGTTGATATACCGACAGAAGGTGTCTAAGTGGTCTGCTGAACCTATCCATAATAGAAAAATGTCATCAATAAACCTACGCCAGAAGTCACTGGGAACCGATGAGCCTACGCCAGAAGCCACTGGGAACCAACAAACCTACGCCAGAAGCCACTGGGAACTAATAAACCTGCGCCAGAAGTCACTGGGAACCGATGAGCCTACGCCAGAAGTCACTGGGAACCAATAAACCTGCGCCAGAAGTCTCACTGGGAATCAATAAACCTATGCCAGAATCACCGGGAACCAATAGACCTACGCCAGAAGTCTCACTGGGAATCAATAAACCTACGCCAGAATCACGGGAACCAATAGACCTACGCCAGAAGTCTCACTGGGAATCAATAAACATACGCCAGAATCACGGGAACCAATAGACCTACGCCAGAAGTCTCACTGGGAATCAATAAACCTACGCCAGAATCACCGGGAACCAATAGACCTACGCCAGAAGTCTCACTGGGAATCAATAGACCTACGCCAGAAGTCACTGGGAAACCAATTAAACCTACGCCAGAAGTCACTAGGAACCGATAAACCTACGCCAGAAGTCACTGGGAACCAATAAACCTGCACCAGAAGTCACTGGGAACCAATAAACCTACGCCAGAAGTCACTGGGAACCGATAAACCTACGCCAGAAGTCACTGGGAACCAATAAACCTACGCCAGAAGTCACTGGGAACAATAAACCTACGCCAGAAGTCACTGGGAACCAATAAACCTATGCCAGAAGTCACTGGGAACCAATAAACCTACGCCAGAAGTCTCACTGGGAATCAATAAACCTACGCCAGAATCACCGGGAACCAATAGACCTACGCCAGAAGTCTCACTGGGAATCAATAAACCTACGCCAGAATCACTGGGAACCAGTAGACCTACGCCAGCACACTCCCTGCTATTCTGTGGTATTTTCTCCACCAACGGGGAAAACAAATCGCAATCCACTCGGCTCCCTCCCAAAGCCGCAGGGAAACGTGTCCTTTAAACCTTCCTTGCATCCCTAAATGGATTCTCAGCAGTGTGCCATGTACCACTCACAGTGAAACACGTTCTCTTAGAGCGTTGGGATTTGCATGATGTGAGACATAGACCGTTTACAGCAGACTCCATGAACACCTTGTTCAGAGATGATGGCCCAGCTGATGTGATCTTCGAATTTCTGATGGGCATTCACAGTTTTCCTCTGATCTAAGATTTTACGGAAGAAAGATTTTTTAGCGATGCTTTCGATGTGTTTTTAGAAGGTGTATTTTAAAGGGTTGTGTGAATTTTTTTTCCTTCTTTGTTTTATTTGATGACTTGTGAGTTGACTTGAACGTGGTGACATCCTTGATATGGCCGTTTGCGGTCGGCTGAGCTATATAAACAATATTACCTTACCTTACCAAGCAAAATTGTCCCTATTTTTCATACTGTTGACACGATTGATTTTAGTTTTTCAACAACTTATTTCCTTACCGCACTTTCCTTTCGTTTTACTTTTCTACCCTTCGCTGGCAGACGGATAACAAACTCTTTCAGATCCGTCCAAACCTTAAGGAGTTCCTCCCATCTACATCTGGTGGTCGTAAAGAAGAAACAGTTCTGTGCCGGCTACACACCGGCCATTCGTATTTTACCCATTCCTACCTTTTAAAGAGTGAAGAAGCTCCGTGGTGCATTCCATGTCATGCGCCACTCACAATGAAACATGTTCTTTTAGAGTGTTGGACTTGCACGATGTGAGACACAAACATTTTACAGCGGAGTCCATGAAGATCCTGTTCAGGGATGTCCCGCCTGACGTGATTCTTGAGTTTTTGAGAGAGATTAACATTTTTCATCTGATTTAAGATTTTACGGAAGAAATATTTTTAACGAAGTTTCTGGTACGTTTCTAGACGATGTCATTTAAACAGATGTGTGAAAGTTGTTTTTTTTTTTTTTTTTTTTAATGACTTGTGAGTTGATTTTAACGTGGGTGACAGCCCTGATGTGGCCCTTTGCGGTCGGCTGGGTTATAAGCAACATTATCTTATCTTATCTTACCCTTCGCTGGCTGCTTTGGGGTGCTGTTGGATTCTATTTTGAATCCTTGGTAGTGAGAACACTGCACAATTATAGACTGTGGTATTATCTCCATGTGATACCAAGGGAGCACAGACACAATTAGCCGTGCCTCCCTGATGAGTCCGATCCAGTGGACGAAAGGCATCGGAGCAGACAATATGAATGGATCTGTCTGCAGGATGGATCACAATGGTCCCCATATACTGCTAATGATATATATTTTTGCTATTGGCTGTTATTTCATAACCGATATTAAATATTGCCAGTCATTTTTTATAAGAACACGTTACTTACATCTCTACAGGTAACCGTATCAGTCCATTGAAATACTTGAAGCTTGTGACAACACTTTTATGGTATGTTTGCCTAATGATATATCATGCACAGTGAGCGTAGTGCAATTGAAAGTCGTGAGTATTTTCTTTTTTTTATTTTGTTTTCTTCTGAGCTGGTATATCTTTATTTGTTGACATGTACTGGAAATAGCAAGTTTAGTTGGACTTTTTTTTTGGTTTTCAAAACTAAATACACGACAGAGAAAATAATATTCAAACGGTTTCAGTCAGGTTTCTCAGTAGTATCGCAGTCAAACGAATCTTGGACAGAATGAAGCTACAAAAGTTCGTGTCGAATTAATGCAATCCAGTAAATCATGACACGAATGAAACTAAAGATATATCCTCAAGTTTATTGCAAGTCTAACAAATTTTTGGAAGGAATGAAACTAAAACTTCTCCCTCGGAACTATCACAATCTAACAAATTCTGAACTGAATGAAAATAAAGTTTCCTCCTCAGTATGTTTGCGAAAAAAACAATTATTGGACAGAATGACACTAAATATTTCTCGTCAGTATTATTGAAATCAAATATTATATTTTGGACAGAATGAAACCAGAGAATTCTCCTCAGTGTGTTTGTGAGAGACTGAAACTGACTACGATTCCCAAAGTATTATTCCCCCCTTTTTTGGGGGACAGAATAATTTGAATTCTACTTCTCTTCAGTCCACAGGAAATGGACGGAGTAAGTCGTGAGTATTGTTTTTTATTTTGTTTTTTTAATTCTTGCATAATGAAAACAGCCAACTTCTATTGGTTACAATGTAATAATAAAACTCCTAATGTGCTTTGTGCAATCCTGCTGTTGTTTCTAAATACAAACATATACCTGTCTCAAAATTCTATGGCCATTTATGCCCTGGTCTCATGGTGACCTCAGTTTCGATGTCTTCTCCGTGTCTATGGCCTTGGATTGCTTCCGGCAGAATCACCGGTATTGGTAAGTTCATGGGGGCTGTCGTTGGACGGACGTGGTGGCGCCTTCCGGAGAAAGACCTCACTCACGCCGGCTCCGCGACTAAGCAATTATTGTCGTCAGTAGGGGACTTCGTAAGTGATGTCCTGCGTATGTTGGATCAGAACAGGCACTACTGAACACTACCGAAGTGACTCGGCAGCAGTGCAGTGTCTCCTCCGGTGGGTTACCTCTTGACGACTTGACATTGACTGTTCCCTGTGGATTGCCGGTGTCGGGGCTGCGGCGGGCCGGGTTGGGCTATTGCTGTAGACAGGGGTGTCGGAATGGGCGGCGTGGGTGCAATGCCACTGAGGTAATACTGAAGATTGGACAGCAACACACACACACACACACACACACACACACACACACACTCGTCACCTGCATATATCAACGTGAAAGATGGATGTCGCATTTTCCAATCAGTCAAGACCAAAGGCCTTTCGTCCTCTCTCTCTCTCTAGACTACAATGTCCGTATTACATTAGTCTAAACCACACATGACAGTGGCTACAGCTATCTATTACAAGTTCTGTTCAAATGAGACAGTTGGATGAACACATCTCAGAGCTCTAAAATGCGCTTGCAGCGACAGAAAGCAGCAATTTGAAGGTCCACATCGTGTGTAATAAAAGTATATCAGTCCAGTAAATCAGTGGCCACACTCCCAACCACTCGCAAGGGACCTTTTTCTGTATATTTCGGTTTTAGGATAACTGTCTACAAAATCTGAATGCGTATCTTAAAAAGTGGAACGATTAGATATATTTACTTTTTTTTTTAAACACTGGTTAAAAAAAAAAAACCCAGAAAAGCGTAGATCTGTTTCTATACAGAATCTTTCAGCTAATATTACAGAATTTTTTTTCCTTTTGAACTTTGTTTCAAATCTTCCAAATGTTCACAACACTGCTGGATTTTGTTTTGCACAAATGAACTCAGTATTTTTGTTGTTGTTGTTGTTGTTGTTGTTGGTGGTTTCGTCATTTTGCTTTCTCTTTGTGGCTTTGCTATAGTTTGTCTAATGCATACATAAAAGTGATTCATAAACACAAAGAGCCGAACACACAAACAGGCACAGATCAAATGACCGTTGCATTCTAAGCAGGTTGCTCGGGAACATAATCTCTCTCGTTTTTGTGTGCTTTTTTTTTTTTTTTTTTTTTTTTGCTTTATGAAAAAAAAAAATTGATTCATGATTTGCCTGCGGATTTTCGTCTGATGACCAAAGAACTGAAACCGGGTTGTAACGATCCATTTTAACTTCCCTCCACTTTTTAACTCCCCGGGAGTTAGAATTAGCACGTGCCAGTTTTAACTCCCCGGGAGTTAAAACAAACCACGCCAGAATGACCCCCCCCCCCCCCCCCCCCCCCCCCCCCCCCCCCCCCCCCCCCCCCCCCCCCCCCCCCCCCCCCGCCCCGTTTTAGATTAACTCCCCACCCAAAACATTCAGTTTTATGTGTTAGTCATGATATGAGAAATAAACATTTAATATACACCC
>CM031625.1:7662364-7764864 GCA_018398815.1 Conus ventricosus | reverse complement strand
ATATAGGGGGGGGGGGGGGGGGGGGGGGGGGGGGGGGGAAATGTGCTCCACAGACTGATTGTAACAGAGGAAAAATAAGAGGGGGGTGGTGGAATGGGTATGTAGGGGGTGGGGGTAGGGGTGGGTGGGGGGCAGAGAAAGAAAGGAAAAAAAAATCTATATGGATTGATTGCAACAGAGGAAAAAAACCAAAGAGGCAGGGAGAGGGGAGGGGAGGGGGAGAAAGAAAAAACTGCTACATGGACCGATTGCAACAGAGGAAAAAATAAAAAGGGGGAGAGGGAGGGGGGGGTGGAGAGAAAGAAGAAAAAAAAAATGGTCTGTATGCAACAGAAACAAAGAAACAAACAAAGGCACAGACTGGACAAATTCCAGCCAAGAAGAGAAAAAAGGGTGTTTCATGGAGCACAGGCCACAAAGGCCAAAACACACACACAGAAAACCTCACCTCTTCACTCCACTTCCATGTCGTCTTGTTTCAGGGTCTCTGTGTACATCGTGGGTTATTTACAGACCTTGTCGTTTCATCAGATATTTAACGGAACAAAATTGTGGTACATATACTTATATACATATATATATACATACACTAAAATCCCGCCAAACATGAACAAACAAACCACAAGACAAAACACAACGCGTTTCAACCTCTTAGGTGCTCTTTCAGTCCAGATAACCAACACTCACGACAACGAAAATGAAGAACGAGCAATCACTGACCCCGTCAGATTCGTTCTTCATTTTCATTGTCCCGAGTCTTGATTCTCTTGTCTGAAGGGAGGCCTAAGAGGTCGAAACGCGTCACGTTTTGTCTGGTTATTCGTTTGGTTCGTGTGTTGGTGGATTTATGACATAAAAGCTTTTTTAAAAGATTTGTTTAGATTTCCGCCTGTGGTCACCTCGCTTTGCAACCCAATCTGGACAGAGAGAGAGACAGTCAGGGGGGATGACAAAAGGTGATGAATAATCAGGGGACAGGACTCAGCAACCACGACAACATGGACAATTTCATTTTGTCTGAACCTGCTGAACAGTGCTGAAGACATATGACTAGAAGTGAACAAACATCTCGCCTGGTGGCCTCTTGTCCACGACGCCTGGAGAACATTGCACCCGGGTTGCGTGGCGTAAGCCGAGCAACGTCATGGACTACATCCTCCTCACCTTGTCTTGACCCCCTAGAGAAACAGGCCTCCTGAGATTGATTGCTCTTGAGACAGTCATCCCATCCACAAAACAACAACAACAAAACACACACCACCTCTGTTGAGCTGAGCAGACCCAATAACTGAATGAACAGGATATCCAAAACAACAACAAAAAAAATCACTACACTAAATGAGTGACAAAAATCCGTCTGAATGCATCTTCTTTTCACCAAACAATAAGCAACAACAACAAAAATTGCTATGTGATACCTGAAAACCACATGCCAAAACAAAACAGTGCAGCCTTAATGGCGGGATAAAAAAACCGGTCATACACACAAAAACTCCACTGCCTGTCTATACGCAGAAAAAAAGAAAGAAAGGAAGAAAGAACAAACAGTGCACACAGCACTGCAGACAACACTGGCACGCCACACAGTGAACAAGAACTTGGGCAAGACGACCAGCACTAAAGGAATCAACATTTTCCGTACGATGACAAATCAAAACAGATGGGGGAAACAGGGTCACGAAAAAACCCAAGTCTTCAACTCTTAGAGACACGTATCCGAATCAACAGAAACTACCAAGAGCAAAGTAATCAACAACTGAAGATCCAGAAAGTGAGACAATTGTAAATTGTAAATTCATAAAAAGAAAAACCACATTTTTGTAGCCTCTCGATTATATGTGCATCGACACTCCAATGCAATACAATGAATGCTGACAGTTGACAAGTACTGAACAGAGACAGTTCTAAACAAAAACAAACAAAAAAATCCCCGCAAAATCACATTATTTTTAGTCCCTTGATATTTGTGTATTGACGCTCCAATGTAGTACAATGCTGACAGTTCACAAGTACTGAAAAAAGACAAGTTCTAAATCCCCCCCCCCCCCCCCCAAAAAAAAAAAAGAGAAAAATCACATCTGTCTGTCTCTTGATACTTATGCATCGACGCTCCAAACATAATCCACTGCTGACAGTTCACAAGTACTGAAAAGAGACAGTTCTACATAAAAAAACAAAACAAAAAGGGGTGAAAATAATTTCAAAATCATTTCAACACTGCAAAATGACCTTGCAGGTCAACAACAACAACACGTTGCCCAGCCAAAACATTCTCTCTACCCAGGCCACTCACTGCTTCTTATGCAATACTGACAGTACCAGTTTAAAATGAGTAAATATAGAAGAAAAAAAGAAAGAAAGAAAACAGAAAAAAAAAAAAAGCAGAGATGGTGTGGGTGGGTGGGGGGTGGGTGTGGGTGTGGGGTGTGGACAAACCAAACAGGATGAAAAAAAAAAAAAAAACGACAGCACCAGGTGAGAAATAGTCATTAGAGAAAGAGGGAAAAAAAAAAAAAAGAAAAAAAAAAAAGGAGAGGTACGGTGGGGTGGGTGGTGGAGGAAAAAAATATTTTCTAGACCAAAGTTTTATAACCGCACAAAACTGACAGTACCAGGTTAGAAACAGTAAGTCGAGGAATTAAAAAAAGAAAGAAAAGTTGAGCGGAAAGGACGGGGGTGGGGGGTGGGGGGGTGGGGGGGGGGGGGGGGGGGGGGTGTTAACACTTTCCAGGCCAAACAGACATGGCATTTCTTTGTCTCTGGTCAGAGGTTACTTATTCCACCCACCCAACCCACTCAGTTCCCACCCAGTTTTTGAGCAAAAGGCTCCTCCGCCACCCACACACCCACCCCACCTTCCCTGCCATCATTCTTGAGCAAAAGGCAATTCCACCCACACACCCACCCCACCTTCCCTGCCATCATTCTTGAGCAAAAGGCAATTCCAATGTCACCTCAGGGCTAACAAATATTGGGGGGAAAAAATCAACAACCCAAAACAACACAAACACAATTTGATTTGTATCAGCTGCTAATCACATGCTTTGATGAATAAAATTTTTTTTTTTTTAAATCACATCTATATATCCGTCTATGTCACACTTAATGTTAATTGCCTATGTCGACGTTAGGCTGTGGGCTTGCCTTATGTTCACTATAACGTGCTCAAACTGTCAACATTGGGCAAAAAGGGGAGGGGGGGAGGGGGGGGGAGGAGGGGAGGGGGGAGGGGGAGAGGGGGAGTGTTTTTTTCACAAAGTGTATTTTTGCACCACAATTTGTGTGTGTGTAAAAAAAAAACCCCAGTTAACAGTTGATATACTTTGTGACAGTAAACACGAGAAATGTAACGTCTTGTTCTACTTTCACAAGAATACTTAGAAGCTTCCTGCCACCCAAGTGGACAAAACGCTCTTTCCAGTGCTGGCGTAGAGTTCATCAGACAGACAGAAAGGAATTCACTACCCCTCAATAGCAGAAGACTTCAGTCTCGACATCTTATTGCTTTCATTGATTGACAAATCAGAAAAAAAAGCAGCAGTCTGATGACAAGTGAAAAAATCGTTACACTGGTTCTCTATCCCTCATGGATCATGACAATGGTAACACTTTTCCATATGTTTCATCTCGATGGCAGCTTGGTTACAGTGGTTTTTTTCTTTCTTTCTTTCTGCATACACAGGCTGATACTCCTGCGGACACTGCTGTCTATACAGGCAGTGGAGTGTTGTGTGTATGACCAGTTTTTTATCCCGCCATTAAGGCAGCCATACTCCATCTTCGGGGAAGGTGCATGCTATGTGTAACATGTCATCCATTCCAACGGCCAAACTGGCCTTCTCTTCCGAAGTTGGTGATGGGATTTTACTTGTGTGCAAGATGTTGTGCGTGCGTTCACACACGGAACCTCTGTTTATATGTCTCATTCGAAGGACTGTATGGGGAATGGAGTCAGAACCAATGTTAACTCGGAGGGAAAAATCCCCTGTACCGAAATTCAAACCGCAACCCAGATAACAAGTCCGGTGCTCTACCAACTGAGCTATTCTGGCCTCCACAGTGTTCTAAATCCCATATGTTTGTGACAATTGTAACACTTTTACATATGTTTGATCTTGACGGCAACTTGGTTACACTGGTTCTAAATCCCTCATGATGTGGGGACAATGCTAACACTTTTCCTGTTTCATCCTGACGACAGCCTCATTACACTGGTTCTAAATCCCTCAAGGCGTGTGATAATGATACACTTTTCCATGTTTTCATCCTGACGACAGCCATGTTACACTGGTTCTAAATCCCTCAAGGCGTGTGATAATGATAACACTTTTCCATGTTTTCATCCTGAGGGCAGCCTTGTTACACTGGTTCTAAATCCTCAAGGCGTGTGACAATGGGTTACACTTTCCACCGTTCCATCCTGAGGGCAGCCTTGTTACACTGGTTCTAAATCCCTCAAGGCGTGTGACAATGGGTTACACTTTCCACCGTTCCATCCTGAGGGCAGCCTTGTTACACTGGTTCTAAATCCCTCAAGGCGTGTGACAATGATAACACTTTTCCATGTTTTCATCCTGACGACAGCTTGTTACACTGGTTCTAAATCCCTCAGGCGTGTGACAATGGGTAACACTTCCCCCCGTTCCATCCTGAGGGCAGCCTTGTTACACTGGTTCTAAATCCCCCAGGCGTGTGACAATGGGTAACACTTCCCACCGTTCCATCCTGAGGGCAGCCTTGTTACACTGGTTCTAAATCCCTCAAGGCGTGTGACAATGGGTAACACTTCCCACCGTTCCATCCTGAGGGCAGCCTTGTTACACTGGTTCTAAATCCCTCAAGGCGTGTGACAATGGGTAACACTTCCCACCGTTCCATCCTGAGGGCAGCCTTGTTACACTGGTTCTAAATCCCTCAAGGCGTGTGACAATGGGTAACACTTCCCACCGTTCCATCCTGAGGGCAGGCTGGTCACACGGTGTGTGGGGACACTACTGCACTGTCACATACAACGTCACGATGCAGCCTGCCTTGAATCAGTGTGAAGACCACAGCACTTGGCCAGCAGGAAGAAACTCCAGGCAGAGCCTGACAGCAGGTCTTCAGAGAAGAAACCCCCTCAGACAAGTGTTTCAGCCCTGAACTCCTTACACTCTAAAGGGGCCCGGCCGCATCCAGGTCATGACTCCCAGACGTCCTTCTTCTGCCTTTTTTCCCCTAGCGCTGCCAGGATTTGAACCCGCAACTTTTGGAGGGGGGGGGGGGAGGGGTCTCAAGGCATGTCTTTTTAAACGGACATCTTACCCCACTGCTAATGGGACACCTGTTCTAAGTTGGGAAATTTTAAGCCTTATCAACAATGAAAAAAAAATTTCCAACTTAGAACAGGCAGTGGGGGTAAGACATGGGTCTAAAAAGAAAGCACGCCTTGAGCCGCCCAATCAGGGGCAGCATGAAGAAATGCATCTTAACGACCACTTCACACTCAGAAAACCCTCACCGGGACACCACCATTCATTTGCCGAAGGGAGAAGGAGGAAGGGGGGGGGGCAGGGTGGGGTGGGGTGGAGAGGGGAGTTCCTCAACTTGACACATGGAGTTGCTAAGCTTAAGTCAAGACCTGAATATTCAAAAACAAACAAAATATAAAATAAGAAAAAAAAAAAAAGGGGAAAAAAAAAAAAGCGAAAAAATCCAGTCACCTGGATCATGTAGAGTCCTGTCATCTTTAGTCCAACTGCACTTGCCTCATGTTGATGATGATCTGCCTGGTGTGGACATTCAGCAAAGAAAGTGCTTTAACGTAAATGTTCAGCAACAGGGCCCCGTCTAACGTTGACTTCAGACGATTCATTACCTGACATCAACATCAGGCACGTGTCAACATCAAGTGTGACATATATGTTTCAATCAAACTGCAGAAAAAAAGTTCCAAATCTGTGTTATTCAGTTCAACACAACCAGAAAATACCTGGTGGCCTTTTTAAGACATGTGACTTACATATATCAATAAAACTGAAAGAAAACACATATTCCAAGTTTTCGTTATGCAATAAAATACAAACAGAAAACACTGTTGATCTTTCAGTAAATCTGTCACACTTCTCTAAAGTATGTAAACAAGTTTTGTACATGTAGAAAAGACAATGGTAAACAGACGATGCCAAGGTATGAAAGTCCTGTTTGATTTCATTAAAAACAAAAATCAAACCAAAAAAAGCTACATTAAACAATATAAACTATATTCACAACACAGCATCTATACCAATAACAATACTGTTCTGAATCAACCTCTTTCCACAGAAAAAAAGCTGAAAATCACACACACACACACACAAGCATTATCAAGGAGAAGCAAAAAAGAAGATGGCTTGAGCAGCACCCAGACTTCAACAAGAAGGATGCATACTACCTGCTGCCCAGATCAGACCCAGTGAGCCTTGTGAGACTGAGAACTGGGCACTCCAGATTGAGACATCACGTGTTCACAAAATTGTCCATTGGCGAGTCTTCAAGTTGCCCATGCGGTACAGCCCCAATGACAGTGGAACACTTCCTGCAGGACTGTCCCACACATGAAAAGCTGAGGGCAGAGACCTGGCCTGCCAACACACCGATGAGGGAAAAGCTTTATGGATCACTGGAATGCCTCTGCTGTACAGCAGCCTTCGTCAGTGCCTCTGGGGTTCCTGTGTCAGTGAACGAAGAAGAAGAAAACACACACACACCCCACACACACACATATGATGACAACTCACATCACTTTAGCCACACAATTTTGACCTTCAGAAAAATCACAAACAATCTGTGACTGCAGATAATTGTAACTTGTGTAAATTAGTCCACGAAATGATACACTGGTTGTTAAGAAAAACAGGATTTATTTACAAACATGTGTACTCTTTGACTTAAGCTTTAATAAAAGGAAAACCAGTTGTACATAAAACATGTGACCCATGTGGGTATATATATATGTATGTCACCGTTCATTCAGAATGGCACTTCATCTGTTCACAAAGGCGTGTCCCAATCTTTTTGTCAACATCACTTCAATGACAAACATCTAGTATTGACAACAAAGAAAAAAATAACAACAAATAAATGCATCAAGAACAAACGTCAAAGCACATTGTCAAACTACGCTGGCACACTTCAAAGTCCAATGCCTTCCAATATTTGTGTTGCACCATTGCACTTGCCCCTAAACATTCAAGCCTGCCTTCCCCTAAACTTTCAACTTTGAACTCCCCCTCAACTTTCAACTTTGAACTTCCCCCTCAACATTCAACTTTGAACTTCCCCTAAACTTTCAACTTTGAACTTCCCCTCAACATTCAACTTTGAACTTCCCCCTCAACATTCAACTTTGAACTTCCCCCTCTACTTTCAACTTTGAACTTCTCCCTAAACTTTCAACTTTGAACTCCCCCTCAACATTCAACTTTGAACTTCCCTCTCAACATTCAACTTTGAACTCATTCAACTTTGAACTTCCCCCTCAACATTCAACTTTGAACTTCCCCCCTCTACTTTCAACTTTGAACTTCCCTCTCAACATTCAACTTTGAACTTCTCCCTAAACTTTCAACTTTGAACTCCCCCTCAACATTCAACTTTGAACTTCCCCTAAACTTTCAACTTCCCCCTCAACATTCAACTTTGAACTTCCCCTCTCAACTCTGAACTTTAAACTTCCCCTAAACATTCAACTATGCCCTTCCCCTCTCAACTTTCAACTTTGAACTTCCTCCTAAACATTCAACTCTGCACTTCCCTCTCAACTTTCAACTTTGAACTTACCCTCTCAACTTTCAACTCGCTATCCCCCTCAACATTCAACTCTGAACTTCCCCTTAAACATTCAGCAAACCGAAGAACAACAGTTGAGCAGCAACATGCAAGAAGACAGTGATGGCATGAAAAAGTCACACACACCAACAAAATCCATTCCCCATCTCCTCGCCACTAAATACATTAAAGAAAAAAAAGCAAAATCCATCCCATCTCCTAGCCACTGAAAACATGAAAATATTCATTCCCATCTCCTAGCACTAAACACATTAAAAAAAAAAGAAGCAAAATCTATTCCCATCTCCTTGCCACTAAATACCCCCAAAAAATCCATTCCCCATCTTCTCACCACTAAATACATAAAACAATCCATTCCCAATCTCCTAGCCACTAAATACATTTAAAAAAAAAAGAAAAAAAAAAAGCAAAATCCATTCCCCATCTCCTCGCCACTAAATATATTAAAAAAAAAAAATCCATTCCCCATCTCCTTGCCACTAACTACAACAACAACAACAAAAAATCCATTCCCCATCTCCTCGCCACTAAATACATTAAAAAAATCCATTCCCATCTCCTCGCCACTAAATACATTAAAAAATCCCTTCCCCATCTCCTAGCCACTAAATACATAAAAAAAGCAAAATCCCTTCCTTATCTTCTAGCCACTAAATACATAAAAAAAAGCAAAATAAGAAAAAAAAGAAAGTTAGCATCTCCTCCCTTTCCCTCCTCCCCTTCCGCACACTCTTTCACACACACTCCCCTCTCCTCCACTCTTTCACACACACCCCTCTCTCTTTTTTTTTTTTTTTTTTTTTTTTTAACAGAAAAAACAACAGCAAAAATATATGCCAATCAATAAAAACAACAAGAACAGAAAATCCAGAATTCAAGGGGAAAAAGCCCACAATTCAAAGAAAAAATGAAAAAAAAAAAAAATTTGATGATTTGGTTAATGCTGTTTATACAAATCAGTATCTAAAAAACAGATACAGGGTCATGCTGTTTATACAAATAGGTGTGGACCTTTAAACATTGTAAAAAAATTTTTTTTTTCTGTATGTTATAAAAAAAAAAGTACAAAGATAATAAATATTGGTAGAAAGAAAGAAAAGGCATTCAACTTTCTTTTCACTATGTAATTTCCACACTTGTTAGGCTAGATTTCATTCGTTCTTTTCCTGTTGATTGTTGTGTGTGTGTGTGTGTGTGTGTGTGTGTGTGTGCATGTGTGTAATCAACGTATGATGTATCACACATCTGTCAAAGTGACACAAACAGAAGAATCTAAATACATGCAGATCTCATCATTTCATTCCTGTTTTTCAGTTTATCAAATTTTCACTTTGAGGTACTCTAAATCTGTCAACAAAACTGACAAAAATAGCTACAAGAAAAAAAGTATTGTACGTCGAGAGAGAGAGAGAGAGAGAGAGAGAGAGAGAGAGAGAGAGAGACGGAGAGAGAGAGAGACAGACAGACAGAGAGAGACAGGGTGTGGGGTGGGGAACAGACAGACAGAGTGTCAGTCAAACAGAGAGAGAGAGAGAGAGAGGGGGAGAAAGAGAGACAGGCAGACAGACAGAGAGAGATAAAGCCAATTTCATCCGCAATGGGGATTATTTTGTCTCCCTGTGCTCTGAATTGTATCAAACTGTTGAGGACAATACCTCTCAGTGCAACTATCTCAAAGCTGTCACCCTGCCCATCCCAGTTCTTTCCCTGTACTTTTCTTTCTTTCCTTCTTCCTTTCTTTCTGTCTTTCCTTCTTTGCTCCTCAACCAGCCCTGGTGTGGCCCTTTGCGGTCGGCTGGGCTATAAGCAACATTATCCTTGCTCCTCAACTATCTTCTGGTGAGATTTTGTGTGTGTGTGTGTGTGTGTGTGTGTGTGTGTGTGCGCAAACATTTTCATTCTCACCATGAAGACAGCCCTACAGTGTGTTGTCAGGGGCGATGTGTAAACATGACACAATGTGCATATGTTTCATTCATGTGAGGCCAAGGCCACCAGCCTAATACGGCCCATGTTTCTCCAAAGAGCCAGAGTGGTACGAAACATGCACACAAGATTTGTGTCATGCATAACACCTTGCACACACACAAGTAAAATCCATTCACCAACTTTTTCGGAAAAGGCCAGTTTGGCCGTTGGTATGGATGACACGTTACACAGAGCATGCACCCTGTGTTAGAAATTGAAAGAATGAAGGAAGTAAAGAAACGGAATCAATGATGTTGACTGGATGACACAGGGAAACGACTGACTGAAGCACAGGCAGACAGGTCTTCAGTTGGCACTACCCAGGAAGGCAGCCTGTTGCCTACACGAGAGTGTGGATTGTCAGCGCCTAGAACCTTTTGGCAAGGCGATTTATAAATGCTATGTTATCATTATTATTATTATTAACATTATTATTATGGGTTCATGTGCTGGGCCTTTAGTTTCAGGACCCATCCAAACAACTAGGAGACATGGATGAACACATGGGTGTGAAGTCCTAAGAGAAGATATCTTCCTGTCTCAAAAGGACAAACTTTCTTTTCTTTTTCTACGTACTCAGGCTGATATTCCTGATGACACTCCCTATATTGACAGGCAAGAATTCATCCCAAGGGGAGTGGAGTTTTGTGTGTAGGACCGTTTCTTATTCCGCCATTAAGGCAGCCATACTCCAACTTTGGGGAAGGTGCATGTTATGTGTAACGTGTCATCCATACCAACGGCCAAACTGGCCTTCTCTTCCGAAAGTTGGTGATGGGATTTGACGTGTGTGCAAGATGTTATGCATGTGTTCACACACAGAACCTCTGTTTATAGTCTCACTCGAAGGACTGTATGGGAAATGAAGTCAGAACCAATATTAACTCTGAGGGAAAAATCCCTGTACCAAAACAGCCCAGCGGAGATTCGAACCCACAACCCCAGGATCACCAGGATTATGAGTCCGGTGCTCTACCACTGTGCTATCCCGGCCCCCAAAAGGGAAACTGAATCTTGCCACAAGACTAGTACATCACCAACAAGGAGACATCTTACCAACTTCGCCCTACGGTTATATGTAATTACAAACACAGACATTGTCTTACATGCAATAATGAATTGATTTTTCTTTTCAGTTTCACTACAATCTGAGACACTCTAGACCTGCTTTGTGTAAATAATCCATTTCTTTTCTTTACTGAAGCACATCTATCACAGTGTCCGTAAGACATTCATCAGTTACATGATTAGTTACATGTCAGCACAACAGGTGCAGAATCATTTATTCATCTTTTTTTTTTACCATCTGTTTCTTTCACTTGCAGTCAAATAACAATAACACAACAAGCAAAATAACAAATGCTGTACATTTGCTGAAGGTTACCTCACTTTCCGTGTATGTGTGCTTGGAAAAATTGAAAATGAAGACTTCACAGACTTTTTAGTGTGTGCAGGGAAAGCTCTAAGCTGAAGACCTGACAGTCTTTAACCATGCAGAAATCCAATGGGACAGACAGTGTGTGTGGGGAAAGTTCTCAGCTAAAGACCTGACAGTCTTTAACCATGCAGAAATCCAATGGGGCAGACAGTCAGTGTGGGGGGCCTCTGATCTGAGTTGTAGACAAACAAACCAACCAGCAGACACACACACATCAACAACAACAACAACAGCCACCGACCGCGCCTCACCACCTTACCCCCCACCTCACCGTTACCCAACGCTTCAGAAGAAAACCCAAACACCATTTCATCACCCCCTAGCAAGAGGGAAGGGGGAGAGTGGAGAGGGAACAGGGAGGGGGGTGGACAAGTGGTGAGGTGGACAGGAAGGGTGGGGTGTGTGTGTGAAGAGATGGTTCAGTGGTTAACACACATGCTTTGACACAAACTCTGTGACCCAAGGGTTCCAGTCTCTCTAACGCGGTATTTCCCCCCCCACCTTCCCAGTCCACCGAAAGGTTGGACAGAGTGCTCATCTTTTTGGACCAGACGATGAAAGCCGGCCACAAGAAAAGCAGTCCATGGCAAAACAAAGAGTCGTGTCTGGCAATAGTTTTTTTTTTCCTTTTCCTGGGGCACAAGGCCGCTGACCAAGGACCTCCAGGCGTCTCTGTCCTGGGTTCTTCTTTCCAGCTGGGTCCATGTCATCCCCCATGTTCTTGATGTCAGCCTGCAGGTTCCGGCGCCAGGTGTTCCTTGGCCAACCTCTTGTTTTTGCTTTCCTTGGGGGGGTGTTCATGTTAGGGCTTGTCTGGTGATGTTGCTTGCAGGCTTCCGCAGCGTATGTCCAATCCAGCCCCAACGTTGTTTCTTGATTTCCTGTTCTGAGGGTAGCTGGTTTGTTCTCTCCCAGAGCTCGTTGTTGTTGATGGTGTCTGGCCACCGGATGCGGAGAATCTTGCGCAGGCAGTTGTTGATGAACGCCTGCACTTTCTTGGTAGTGGCGACTGTGGTTGTCCAGGTCTCCGCTCCGTACAGCAGAACTGCCTTGATAGTGGGTGTTGAAGATCAAGAGGATGGTGCCGCACAGTGGCGACCCTCTCTTCCCAGGATGACCACTCCAAACCTCCCACTCTTACCAGCCTCTCCAACTGCTGCTTCAGTCAGCCACTTCCCACCACAAAGGTCAGCAGGGTCACAAAGCAAAAGGTCAAGGACACGTTCAATTGGCTGTGGCAGGACAGTCAACATGACTCGAGTAAAACAACCGACACACATACACACACACTGAGTCTGACGATGAACAAATATGCATCCATTCATGTATATCTGAATACAACCACATTTACATTACACACAGCGACTGCTCCGCCCCCCCCCCCCCCCTTCCCCACCCACCTCCCTCCTTCTGTCCCTCATCGCCCAAATACTTGAAAAGAATCAAACTGCCATGCTTCCATGATTATACCAGCGCCATAAATCAGCTCTTTGATCACTGCAGGAGGAGCAGACCAATCAGAAGGGAGCTCAGCGTCGCCTGTGACCACTTGCACATTGAGGCTTTCCCCGGAGAGTTGTAAGAGAACACATCATGGCTGCGGGGATTACTCGCCATGGACTCCAGTTTGCGCTTCTCTCGGACGTTTTCCACCACAATGCTGAATGAGGTCAGCGGGGTCACAAAGCCGTAGGTCAAGGACATATTCAAAGCCTGGGAGTGGAGTCCTTTTGGGTCCTTTCCATCATCCAGCTGACGCAGTTGCTGGAGCAAGCTTTTGATCTTCATGTAGGCCCACAGTTTCTCTGTCAGGTCTTCCTCGATGCCCGCGTAAGCCATCACCTGCACCTGGCCTGCCGGCACGACGAAGTCAACCCTGCCGGTGGCGCCGGTGCCTCGAAGCTTGGCGTCCCACAGCGAGGAGTCCGTGACCATGTTGACGTGCTTGAGTTTGCCAGCCACGATGATCTCCTTGCCTTTGAAGAAGATGGGGAACTCGTTGCAGCGTCAGCACATTGGGGCTGACCACGTCGGCGCTGTAGGACGCCACAACGTTGCACAGCACCGGCGTGCTGATCTCCTGGTAGAAGTCCTCAGCTGGTCTTGGGCGTCGCCCTCGGCATAAATTCTGCGCACCAGGCCTCGGTTCTTGGCAGATAGCCTGGACAAGAAGTCGAAGTTCAGGTTGAAGCCAAAGCCCAGCGAATGTATGGACGCTCTGTCATTGTTTTTGGACGTGACCTCGCGGATGATGTGTTCAGTGTCGAGGATACCGGACGTGGGGTCGCCGTCGGTCAGGAAAATGATCATGTGGGCAGTGTCGCAAGACCCGGGCCGTCTCCTCTCCAGCAGAATTGACAGACCTTCCATCAACGCCTTGTGGATGTCGGTCCCTCCTCGGCTCACCAGCTTTTCTTGCACAAAGCCTTTAGCCCGTTCAAGGTTGGACTCCAGGGTTGTTACAAGGATCTCCGACCAAACGTCCACCTTGTCATCAAACAGCAGGATGTTGAAGGTGTCAGAGGCCCGCTCGTTCAGGTCATCCAGGATCTTCAGCATGGCCTGAGCAGCCTGCTGGATCTTCTCTCCGCTCATGGAGCCGCTGATGTCGATGATGAACAGGATGTTCATGGGCAAGGCGTCCAGATCCTCCGGGGCGAAGAAGTGGGCAAAATACTCGTTCTGTACCATGATGCTGCCCCGCCCGACTCAGAATTCACGCTGTAGTAGATGGTGAACTCCCGTGGATCCCGCGCACGCTGTCAAACTGTCGCTGCATCTCGACGGTCGGTCTGAAGATCAGCTGTCGTGAGTTGACGCTGGCTGTCATTTCCGTCTGAAAAAAAACCAACAACTAGTAAATGAGCAGATGGTACACGAGAATTGTGCTGAATTCACACAGAATTTGGCTGTCATCCATGTTTCAAATACTGCGGTCATGAGGTCAACTGATGACTGTTAAAGTGACAGGAAATTTGGAATGTAAATACTGAATCATTGTGCCTAGATAGCTCATCAACGGCTACAGTGTGATGTGGGTACACAGGAGATCTTAGCCTCTGCTGAACCTTTCTTCCGCCTGTTGGCGTACATAATACCACTGACCACATCTGCTGATCCCAGTACAAACATACATACGTACATAGATACATAGTACATACATACATGCACACAAACATACATACATATATTATATATACATATATATATATATATATATTATATATATATATATATAAAATGCAGAACAATTAAGTAGTGGGTGAAAACAAGTGCAGGCTAACAATTCTTCCGTCATTATAGTAATGACTTGGCAAGATTTGAACTTTAAAAAAAAGGGGGGGGGGGGGGGGGGGGGGGTTGAAGATGAAGGAAATGGGAACATAAAATTAAGAAGAAAAAAAAATTATAAATATGAAAACCCTTTAACAGCTGCATGTGGGAACCATCGTAATCCCTCCTGGAGACAGATTTGTATATATATATATATTATATATATATATATATATATATATATATATATATATATATTATATATTATATATATATATATATATATATATTATATATATATAGTGCTGAACGATTAAGTAGTGGGGGAAAACAAGTGCAGGCTAACAATTCTTCGTCATGGTAATGACTTGGCAAAGATTGTTTTAAAAAGGGGGGGTTGAAAATGAAGAAAACGGGAACACAGAATTAAGAAAATATATCATAAATATGAAAACCCTTCACTAGCTGCATAAGAGAACCATCGTAATCCCTCTCGAAGGCAGGTCTGTTGCCATTGCCTGCTCCAAGGCCTTTCGTCCACTGGATCGGACTCATCAGGGAGACACACACACACACACACACACACACACACACACACACACACACACACACACACACACATATATATATATTATATATATAATACATACACACATACCAACAAACTCCATGACATCATAAGCAGTGACAAACACAGGTGACACATATCAACAACACTGCTGTTATTCTCATTTACAAGACAGAAGCCTGGGGCCCACACGGAGGCCCACAAGGCATCAAGGTCCTGGCAGCAGTCCTGTAGGCAGGCCTTCAGACATCCTCCGTCTACACCTTCTTCTTCTCCTTTTGTCTACACCTTCTTCTTCTCCTTTTGTCTACACCTTCTTCTTTCCTTTTGCGGTCGATTTTAATTGGCTGCGTAGATCTTCAATCTGTCGCCGCGATGAATCCCACGGTCTTCTCGAGGTCTTGACGGCTGCCCCAAAGCTGCATCGCAGCTCTGCACCTGGGCCAGGTATGACGCCGTAAGAACATCATGGGCTGGACAGTGCTGGAGGATGTGTTTGGGGTTGAGATCCAGTGCCGCACGGACATTCGTCTGTGCTGGCAATCTTAATTCGGTGAGGTGACTCAGCAGTCGGCAGTGACAGTTCTCAGTCTGACGGGATTGTTTGACGTTATCTCTGGAGCTGATGGATGGATCAGCACCATGCCTGCACCCAGCCTTCTCTTCCACTGGCTTTAGTATTGGTTGCGGATGATAGTTTGGGCCTCTCTGTAGGTCACCGGGTGGCTGAACTGCTCCATCTTGCTGCCTGCCTGGACACAGCGTCAGCTTCTCATTCCCAGTGATGCCACAGTGGGGATACTAAATCAGAGGATGACGCTTTAGTCGGGAAATGCTGCTACCATCAACCTCTCCACCAGCTCCACAGTTCTTCATGTTATTCCATGTGCCAGACAACCACACCACCGAGCTGCCACTGCAGATCAGGTTGAGCGCTCTCCTACCATAGTGCTGTTCCCATTTGGGAACTTTACTTTCCAGAGTTCTGCTGTCCAAGTTCAAACCATTTATGGATGATTAAGACCGAAGATGATGCTCCGTCTGGCTAGTCAAATCTGCAGTTTCTTTTTTAAATCAATTTTTGCCATGTTTTTTCTTTTCAGAATAGGTGGGAAACGGGGACAGACGGTGCTTGAGGTTACAGCTGTGTATGATTCTGCTGTCATGGGAGTACTGTTCTCACAATTTCAAGCAGACGTATGTATTGAAAATGTACTTGCCTGTTTCTTTTTTTTTACTTCCATTTTTTTTTTTTTTGCTGTCCCATCTTCTGTGCCACATCAGTGGCATTGCACCCACGCCGCTCATTCTGACACCCCGTCTTACAGCCCAGCCGTCAGTCCCGCCGCAGCCCTGGCATTGGCACTCCACAGGGAGCAATGAATATCAAGTCGTCAAGAGGCAACCCACTGGAAGAGACACTGCACTGCTTGCCGAGTCACTTCGGTGGTGTTCAGTGGCACCTGTTCTGATCCAACATACACAAGACACCACCTACTAAGCCCCCTGCTGACGACAATAATTGCTTAGTCGCGGAGCCGGCGTGAGTGAGCTCTATCTCTGGAAGGCGCCACCACATCCATCCATGGACTCACTGATACCAGTAACCCTGATGGACCCAAACCAAGGCACAGATGTGGAGAGGACATTGAAACTGAGGTCACCATGAGAGCAGGGCATGAAGGGCCACAGAATGAGACTTTTTTTTTTAATGTTGACCGATGAGAATGAGGGTGATGAAGGTGAAGCTACGGGTGACAGGGCTGTTCTCTACGCTTCCCTTCTAATATACTCTCCCAAAAAAGAACTTGACACGGTATTTAATTTTTTTATTGCCAAAATCGGATTTGATTCAAACAACAAATTATGACCCATGTACTAATTGATTACCAATGGACACGTGTTGAAAACATATAAGTCTATTGACTGAAAAGTAAACCAGTCAGACAGTGGAAAAACAGCAGGGTACACGAAATGTCAGTATCTGGTATGACCGCCATTGGCGTCAATCACTGCCTGGCATCGGGGACCCATCGACGCAATCAGGTTTGCAATCATACGTTGTGGAATGGTGTGCCACTCGTGCTGGAGTGCCTCAAGAAGCTCTGGGAGTGTCTGTGGTGGTGGGTTCCTTTGGTGCACGCGTCGATCCAGGACATCCCACAAATGTTCAACTGGATTCAGATCTGGGGAACAGGCAGGCCATGGCACAGTTTGGACATTGCTGGCATGCAGGAAATCAAGACAGACTCGAGCAACATGTGGGCGAGCGTTGTCGTGCTGGAAAATTCCTCCACTGGTGTTCATGTGTGGGACAACATGAGGCTGCAGGATCTCATCCCTGTATCTGGCTCCTGTTAAATTCCCTGCCACATGCACGAGATCAGTCCTGCCATTGTGCCGTATTCCTCCCCACACCATGACACTACCACCACCAAAATGGTCCACTTGCTGAATGCAGTTAGGGGCAAAACGCTCTCCTTGACGTCGGTAAATTCGTGCACGCCCATCAAACCCGTCTAAGGAGGAACCGTGACTCATCAGTGAACAAAACTGTTCTCCATCGTGCACGTGGCCACCCCACTCTGTATCGGCACCATGAAGACGTGCTGCCATGTGACCTGCGTTCAGAATATTCCATCGAATGGTCGTCGAGCAAAAAGGCGGCCTCCCTGAGACGATTGCGAACTGTTTGATCAGAAATTTTTTGATGTCCCGGAATTTGGAGCGCTGTGGATGTTGCCGTTGTAGTGCGGTCTCGAAGGTGGCGCACACGGATGTAACGATCCTGAGCAGCAGTAGTGACCCTGGGTCGACCTGACCTCGGCCTGGCCCTCACACTGTGAGCGATGTTGTATCGGGTCCATAATGCAGCAATGGTCTGTCTGGACACACCAAAGTGCCTTGCCACGCCTTGCTGAGTGGCCACTGCTTGCAATCGTCCAATTGCGTTATTGCATTGAGCATCAGACAAATTTGGCCGGCAGTAGTGTTATGTGCATTGTTTGACCCATGGTTGCTTGGGATTTTTATACCCAACGGAAAAGCGTGTCAGCATGCCGAGTTACAGCTCACCACTGTGCACGTGAAAGGCAAAATGGGCAAAATTTGGTATTGATTGTAACATCAGCCAGACGGACATTTGGATGTTCAAAGCACGTGAGTTTGCAGGTTTAGCAAGTGCAGTGGTTGCTTTACAAAATACTGATATGACAATTTCACTACATCCCTTATTTTCACAACAAATCCAAATTACAACAGTGTCAAGTTTCTTTTTTTGGAGAGTATATATCCCGGCATCAACCAGGCGCAAAAGATACAGACACCTGCAGTGTTGGTCAGGAAATTTGAGCAACACTCTCAGAGACACATCCATTAAATGGATGAAACTTGACTGTGTGGTCCCAGTCTTCTCAACTGAACCTGTAGCAAATTCAACTCTGGGAAGAAGCCGGTCGGGGCAGAAAAATACTTGTCTGTTTCATTTTGTACACAAAATCCCTGTTACTTTGCACTGCATGTGTTCATGTGTGTTTTGGGTTGTTTTGCAAGTGATGCTGCAGTCTGTTTTGTCTTCATAACAGTAAAGACGAAGCCTATCCAGGTGGTTTGACAGACTTCTTCTTCTGCGTACTCAGGTTGATACTCCTGTGGACACCCCCTGTATAGACAGGCAAGGATTAATCCCACCTACCCTACAAAGGGAGTGGAGTTTTGTGTGTATGGCCGTTTCTTTATCCCACCATTAAGACAGCCATACTCCAACTTTGGGGAAGGTGCATGCTATGTGTAACGTGTCATCCATACCGACGGCCAAACTGGCCTTCTCTTCCGAAAGTTGGTGATGGGATTTTACGTGTGTGCAAGATGTTATGCATGCGTTCACACACGGAACCTCGGTTTATAGTCTCATTCAAAGGACTGTATGGGAAATGGAGTCAGAACCAATGTTAACTCAAAGGGAAAAATCCTCCTGTACCGAAACGGCCCGGCAGAGATTCGAACCTGCAACCCCAAGATTACGAGTCCGGCGCACTACCACCGAGCTATTCCGGCCCCAGTTTGACGGACAAAAGTGACCCTGAAGACCATACACAGCAACTTACAATCATGATTTCGATGCCAACATTCTTCAAGCCCTTTGATGCCTCTGTTCATACCTTTCATTCTGCGTAACCGAGTTTTTTCTTTTTCTTTTTTTCCAGAAGTATGAAATAAATTACAAAAGAATATAGTTCAAAAGTCCAAGTGTAACAACCTGAAAACGAAGCATGTCAGGTGTGTTTTGGTGTCACGGCCCCCAGTCCATACAGGTGTATGAACTTGAACTTTCACTGACCAAGTGTGAGACACCCGAGAAGAGGGAAGTCAGCATCCAGATTCCAGATTCCAGAATGAACAGAGTGAGGCGAGAGACCACAATGGTCACTCCGCACCTTCAACAACACACGTAGAGCAGTCTACATCCTCTGTGTGACTTTTGGACACAATTCATTACAACTTGAAACCAAAAAACAAACAAACAGTGGGCGTTGTTTTGTGAAAGAGTGATTTGAAAGTTCAGTCTAAGTTTGTTGCATGCGCTAAAGAAAATGTGATGGGCGCAGGAACGGGGACTAAAACAAAAGTGGGAGTTCAAAGGTTAACGACATTACCTGATGAACTGCTAAAAGTTCAATCTAAGTTCACTGCATGTTCTGAAAGAAACCTGGCGGCACGCAGGAACGTGACCTTAACCTCTTCACTGCGCTGTTGACGTACAGTGTCCGTCATGAAAAGTGCCGCCTGCAATGCGCTGTTGACAAAACATTGTCCGTCATGATTCAACACTCTTTCTGTTTCGTCCAGCATTGCCGAAATCCCTTATTTATGATTTGATAAGCCCCCTTGACCACTCTTTGCTTTTGGTATACCATTTGTTCAAGGTAATTGGTTCATTTACAAAATTTTATGACGATCGATAAGCAAGGTACTGTGAAGTCCTACTTTCAGTATTCGAAGCCATGGCTGGCCCACGACGAAGCTATACAGTTGCAGAGGTTATTTACGAAATTTACCGAGATGAAGATAGTGGAGATGAAGATTTTGATCCAGCTGGCATCGAACTTCGTGAAGTTGATGCTAACGACCCAGAGTTTGATCTGGAAGTGGAAGAAGCTTTGAGTGACTCGTCTGAGTCAGACTCAGAGCATGGAGATCCAATAATTCAAGATGCAGGTGAGTGTATTTGAGAGATTCATTCAATTTTATAACATAATGGTGTTGTTTTTCTTCTCAGTATAATTATGAATAGAACAACCAAGTGTGTGTATTGTATGTCTGTACCGCTGATCGGGGCCGCGTCAGCGAGCGAGCGGTCATCAATGACCAGTGTGCTTGACCGACTTTCAAGGCGTTGGGCTCGTGTGCCAGTGTCAGTCGCTCGCTCGCTCGCTCTCAGTCACGCTGCGTGTGTTTGGTTTGCTTGTGGTTTACAAGTGTTTCTTACCGATGTGTGCCCAACTCTTCCTATGGCCTGTGTGTGTTCGTATGAGGGGCAGGGTGGAGTAGGGGGAAATGTGTGCGTGGGTAAGTGTGTGTGTGTGTGTGTGTGTGTGTGTGTGTGTGTGTGTGTGTGTGTGTGTGTGTGTGTGTGTGTTGATGACACTTTTTCTAGAAAACAGAAAGCACACAGTGATAAATAACACTGATCTAAACAATGTTGCAGTGAATTTTACTTGTTCAGAAGCATAACTCATTGGATTGTTTGCAGTGTTTGCCTTGATGAAAATGAAAGGGGGCGTGGCATGCTAATGACCCAATTTCAGTTTGTGTATGTTTGTTCGCTTATAGTGTGTATGTGTTTGTGAATATTTTCATAAACTGAAAGCAAGAGTAGATACAAAAAATTGTTATCATTTTGAAGTGATTTTGTACTGTTTATTTGAGTTTATTGGACTAACAGAAGGGGGTGTGGCTTGTTTACACTGTGTGTGTGTGTGTGTGTGTGTGTGTGTGTGTAGTGTGTGTGTGTGTGTGTGTGTGTGTGGTTTTATATGTGTGTGTGTGTGTGTGTGTGGTACATTTTCTTTGTATTTCATGAAATATTTCTGTAGAAAATTGAACTCTTGCTTTCAATGTGTTGCAGCTAGGCTGATGCAGCATGGAGATGATGTTCAGCCTGGACCTGCTGGTGCTGGGCCTGTTGCTGGACCTGCTGGTGCTGGATGCAGAATACACATATTGTGTTCAGGAAGGATGGTCACAGCAGCTCCTTCCTTGACTTCCAGAAAGAAGTCATGAATGAGATGATTTTGGGCGACAAAGATCCAGCTAATGCTGAGGACGACCATGCTGTCAGGTTGTGTGCTCGACACTTCATCGGTGTGCTGCCCCTACCCAACATAAAGCACGGCCATCAAAGAGGTGCCGTGTCTGCTGGAGAAAGGGCAGAGGAAAGACACCAGGTATTACTGCCAGATGCCCCAGCAAACCAGGATTGTGTTTGGAAGACTGCTTCTGGAACTATCACATCAGCGTTTCTACTGGCGATAGAAACTGGGAGATCTACACACCTTTTGTTCTTTGGGGTGGCTAGGCTGTGGTGTGGTGTGGCTGGACACTGCTTCATTGGTCTTTGTACACTGTATAACTCCAACACAAGTTTGCTATAAACTGCTGTGAGGTCAGCATCATCTGATTATATCATGATTGATGTCTTCATTTCTTTATATTGCGTTTCAAGGAGTTCATGTGACATTCCGGCATACATTTCATTATAATTTTGTTACAAACAGATTTTTCATTCATTTTCCTTTCATATGATATAACTTTTATGTAGCTATCTTCAATATCTTCTGAACTATAAGCAAATTAAAGTCATAGGCGTGAATTTTTGTGTTTTTCGGAATTCTACAGGCGACAGAAACTGGGAGATAAACGCCTTTCATTCTTTGTGTGGCTAGACTGTGCTATGTTGTGATGGACACTGCTTCCTGGATCATTTTTACACTGTAAATGTTCAATACAAAATGTGCTATGAACTGCTGTGAGCTCCAGCATCACCTAATAACGTCATGATTGATTTTTTTCATTTTTTTGTATTGCATTTCAAGGAGTTCATGTGTCATTCTAGCATATCATTTTATTATGTTATTGTTACAAACAGATTCTTCATTCAATTTTCTTTCATTTGATATATGCTTTTATGTAGCTATGTTCAATATCTTCTGAATTATAAGCAAATGAAAAGCATAGGCGTGATTTTTGTGTTTTTCTAAAAAATTTCTTAGCATGGGACTTAGCAAAATATGATAGCAGCGAAGGGGTTAAACAAAAGTGGTTAGTTCAAAGGTCAAGGACATTACCTGGTGGACGGCGAAAGTTCAATCTAGGTTTGTGGCATGCTCGGAAAGAAAATATGGCAGTGTGCAGGAACGTGGCCCTAAACAAAAGCTCAAAAGCCCACGGACATTACCTGGTTGACTGCGGAGCTGGTGGTCATCTTGTCGTTGTTGCCCGGCAGGGTGTAGGCAAAGTAGGTGAACCCTTGGCGCTCAGCGAAGGACGTGCTGACGGACATGTCGCTGATGATGGCGCCAGGTTGCACCACCAGCGTCTGTTTGTACACCCCCCTTCGTCGCTCCAGCAGTTCACTGCCCACAGCCAGAGGTCATGATCAACATGAAACTGTTCAGTGTTTCCCTGTCTTGTTTTGCGCTGCAGGGTGCTTGGGGCATTTTCCCCTGACAATTCAAGGGTCCCTGAGTCACGTTTGGGTCTGACCATGCGGGCCTGCTGTCTGTATTGACGGTCGTCAGCTTGAACAGCTTGTTAAACCATGACTGATTGAGAGGTGTGTGTGTGTGTGTGTGTGTGTGTGAGTGTGAGTGTGAGTGTGTGTGTGAGTGTGAGTGTGAGTGTGTGTGTGCGTGTGTGTGTGTGTGTGGTATGTGTGTGTGTGTGTGTGTGTGTGTGTGTGTGTGTGTGAGTGTGCTGTGTGTGTTGTGTGCATATGTGTGTGTGTGGTGTGTGTATGTGTGTGTGTGTGTGTGCATGTGTGTGAGTGAGTGAGAGAGAGAGAGAGAAAGTGTGTGAGTGTGTGTGCGTGCGTGTGTGTGTGTGTGTGAGTGTGAGTGTGTGTATGTGTGTGTGCGTGTGTGTGTGTGTGTGTGAGTGTGTGTGGTGTGTGTGTGTGTGTGTGTGTGTGTGTGTGTGTGTGTGTGTGTATGTGTGTGTGTGTGTGTGTGTGTGAGAGAGAGAGAGAGAGAGATAGAGAGAGAGAGAGAGAGAGAGAGAGAGAGAGAGAGAGAGAGAGAGAGAGTGTGCATATGTGTGTGTGTGTGTGTCAGAAACAGAGAGAGAAAGAGTGTGCGTGTCTGTGGGAGAGAAAGAGAGAGTGTGTGTGTGTATGAGAGAGAGAGAGAGAGAGAGAGAGGGAGAGAAAGTGTGAGTAAGATAAGATAAGATAATGTTGCTTATAGCCCAGCCGACCGCAAAGGGCCACATCAAGGCTGTCACCACGTTTAAAATCAACTCACAAGTCATTAAAAAAAACACAAAAAAACCCCACCTTTCACACATTTTCTTTAAATAACATCTTCTAGAAACGCACCAGAAACTTCGTTAAAAATCTTTCTTTCGTAAAATCTTAAATCAGATGAAAAATGTTAATCTCTCTCAAAAACTCAAGGATCACGTCTGGCGGGACATCCCTGAACAGGATCTTCATGGACTCCGCTGTAAAATGTTTGTGTCTCACATCGTGCAAGTCCCAACACTCTAAAAGAACATGTTTTATTGTGAGTGGCGCATGACATGGAATGCACCACGGAGCTTCTTCACTCTTTAAAAGGTAGGAATTGGTAATACGAATGGCCGGTGTGCAGCCGGCACAGAACCGTTTCATCTTTACAACCACCAGACGTAGATGGGAGGAACTCCTTAAGGTTTGGACGGATCTGAAAGAGTTTGTTATCCGTCTGCGTATTCCAATCCTCCTGCCAGAGGACTCTGACATAATCATTCATTTTGGGTTTCAGATCTGAGCAGGGGATATATATGTTGGACAGTTTCTCTCTTGTGGCATTCTTGGCTAAACGATCAACCATTTCATTCCCGCCGATGCCAACATGACCAGGAACCCAAGCCAGAATAATGTTGTAACCATCCACTTTCAACTTGCTAAAAAAGTTCAAAGAAATGTAAAAGTTCTGGATGCTGAAGGTTGCGGCCAGCTATGGCCTCCAAGCTGACAGCGAATCCGACAGAACCAGAAGTCCCTCTTTGTAGATTGTGAGATTATCTTCAATGCCAGAACCAGAGCAGTAAGTTCAGCGGAATAGACAGAAGCATCTGAAGTTATATGTTCCAACAGTATCTGAGAAGGAGCACCAGGGCAATAGGCTACACAGGCCACTCCATCCTCAGACTTGGAACCGTCAGTGAAAATTTTCTGATAAGATGGAAATTTTGAACACAGGTCAGCATACATGCCTTGTATGCCAGAGAGCTGGTAGACTCTTTACGAAAAAGCTGCAAGATCAAAACAAATCTCTGGTGTGAAAAAGGTCCACGGAGGCTGATCCGGAAAACTTGGAAAATCCGACACAACTCTAGGTCTAGACCTGCATTCCGCACGTGAGGCCGCATACGAAGACCAAACGGCGGAATACAGTTAGGGTTGGTTTCGAATTTGTTTTGAAACTGAGGGTCAAAGACACAGTCACAGGCAGGATTCTGCGGTTCTGAGACCAGTCTGATATAATAATTTTGAGACATTTTCAGCCTGCAGTTGGACAGTGAGGGTTCACCTGCCTCTGTGTACAGGCTGTACACAGGGGTGGTGCGGAACGCTCCAAGACAGAGACGAAGCCCTTGATGGTGGATAGGGTCCAAGAGTTTGAGGTAAGAGGGTCTTGCAGAGCCGTACACAGCACAACCATAGTCCAGTTTGGAATGGACCAAGGCTCTGTAGAGGTTCAGCAGAGTTTTCTTATCAGCGCCCCAGTCAGTGTGCGCTACGACCCGCAGAATATTCAGAGCTTTCTGGCAAGAAGTTTTGAGGTTTTTGATGTGGCTGAGAAAGTTGAGTTTTTGGTCAAAAATAACTCCCAGGAATTTGGCTTCTTTTACAGCTGGAATGGTGGACTTGTCCAGACGAATTTCAGGATCAGCAAAGAATCGACGAAAATTGTGGAAATGAATTGACTGAGTTTTGGTGCGTGAGAAGGTAAACCCGTTTTCCTCGGCCCACTGTTGGATTTTGTTAACACAAAGTTGGAGTCGACGCTGTACGCTGGCGTAAGAAGCTCCAACTGCGTACAGTGCGAAGTCGTCAACAAACAGAGAGGACTCAGTGCCCTGGCTTACCGATTGGACAATGTCATTAATTTTAACCCCTTGACTGCGCTATTTTGTATCAGTTTTGCACTTCTGTGTGCCGGAGCAAAATTTGACTTTTTGCGGTAGGTTCACTAATTTGATCAGTGCTCATTTATTTGTGGAGATATCTCTTAGATTTTTGGCATGCTTTCTTCTCATACCCAGGGCTATAATACCTGCAAATAATATTTGATTTTGTTTATTGTGAGTATAATAAATAATTTTATGTTATTTTATTTTACTTTTAACATGCGCGCTGGTGACCTACTCGTTTTTGAGTGAACCAGTATTTTAGGAAGAAGAAGAATTCAACTTTTTAAAAAAAATTATATTTTGCAAGCATACAAAAACCCACAGCAGCAAAACAAAAAACATACAAACCCAGCCAAAGTGGTTTTAGTGTTTACTGAACACCTGTGTAAATATTTGGTAGTGAATTTACAACCCACAATTGTTGTTTTATATGATAAATTTATGCATTTCTGGGGTACAGTACAATCCAAGTATCAAGGGACACAATTTTGTTTTCTTAGGTAGGTTCACTGATATGCCCAGTGCTCTTTCAATTCTTGACATATATCTTAGATATTTGGGAAATTTTCTTGTTATATCCTTGGCTACAACCAATATCACAATAGTTTGTTTTTGTTTGTAATGAGTAGACCAAAAATATATATAATGATGAATTTTTTGTTTGAAAAAAAACACTTTCAGAACATAAACAAAACTATAGCACTAAAATCACAATGAAATACCACAAAAACTGGTGTTTAGACCTTTGAACTTCAGGACAAACATCTGTATTCCATAAAGCTTGACAATGCATAAAATGTTTAGCAACCCATATCATGGGGGGCAATCCAGCCCAGGTAACGTGGAAAGAAAAGGGAATTGAACATTATCCACAGCATCAGTCTGCACATCTTTCAAGCCTCTGGGAATTGGTCTTGTTTAGCAAGATGAACTAACAATAACAACACTAAGTGTAACTTCCAATTATTCTGTCAGTTTTCTTTCACACATGTGGTTGGTTCACTCATGAACTAAGTGCGATTGATTTAAAAAAGGGCCCTTACCACAGAAGGTAATAAATAAAAAATTGCAAAACCAAACCCCCCCCCCCCCCCCCCCAAAAAAAAAAAAAAAAAAAAAAAAAAACCCCCAAAACAAACAACAACAACCAGAGACTGCAAAGATAGGACTGAGCTACAAAAGGCCACACCACAGATATGAAGCACACTAACAACTGAAAATTTCACTGGGTCGCAGAGAAACACCACACCACAACCTGTGGACAGAAGGATCAGATCCCACACTACTGCCAGTAAATGCAAGTTATAGTTGACTGACACACATTTGGGTACAACCAAACACACACACACACTGTGCACAAGCCCATATTCAAAAGCAACACACACACACACACACACACACACGCATAACCACACACACACACATTACACACACACACACACACACACACACACACACACACACACACACACACCCCACAAAGCAGTACACAC
Source organism: Conus ventricosus (assembly GCA_018398815.1). Lineage (NCBI taxonomy): Eukaryota > Metazoa > Mollusca > Gastropoda > Neogastropoda > Conidae > Conus > Conus ventricosus. The sequence goes on along the minus strand of CM031625.1, from coordinate 7,737,920 downwards.
ACACACACACACATGTACACACATACACATGTACACACACACACACAGCAAACCCCATGCAAAAAACCCCCACACACACACACCATGCACAAACACTACACAAACACCACACCACACACACACACACACACAAACCCCACACACACACACACACACACACAATGTATACCCACACCATGCACAAGCACTGCTCTCTCCTCTCCCTCTCTCTCTCACACACACCACACACACACACACACACACACCACACACACACACACAGCCCTGCACAAACACCACACACACACACAAAACACACACACACACCACACCACACCACACACACAAGCACACACACAACACACAAAAACACACACACACACACACACACACACACCACACACACATACACCCCCCCCCAAAAACAACTCCACGAAATCCAGGGCTTGAAATTGCCAATGTTTTCCTTGATAAACCCGGGTCACCCGTGAAAGAAAGGTCGAGATTTGGGCAATCAGCACGGCCTCTGTCCATTCTGAAACAATTCCGACTGACGAGTGCCAAAGCCCTCTTCCTCTGCCACGCCCCCTCACACTGACCCTGCCGTTGTCCAAAAAACCCCCTCCCCTCCCCGAACTCTTCTCCCGACCTCTTTCCAAAGGAGGGAGGGGCACTCGACAAAACACGGAATCGGCTCGTCACACTCCGATTCGGCCCCACTTGCGCCGGTACCCTCGGGTTTTAAGTCGGGATCAAACTTCGTCATCAACACCAACCTCCGATAGCAAAGGGTGGTGTTGATTGTGATCACTTTATTCCTCCTCCGAATCGCTTCATTCCACTTCTTTGAAGTCTTCGTCATCGCTTTCCCACGTCATCCGGATAACTTCTTGAAGCTTCAAGAGCTTAGATCTTTTGGGAAACGCATGCGCCTGATCGAACTGCCTGCTCGACACGCCATCTTCACCCGAGAATAACTCTCCGAACTTTGCCGAAGTTATTGACCGAATGGATGCGAGCCGGTCAGTCAGCTGACCCGCGAAAGGGAAGAAACCGTCCTTTAGGGTCCCTGCAACCGTTTAAACCATTTTTCTCCTTGCCTCCCTTCTTTAAATCGCCCAATTTTGATGATGAAATTATCTCGAACGCCGTTCGTTCAAGGGCACACAGCTTTCCCGAAACCATCTCGAACGCTGTTCGTGCCAGGGCAGTCAACGGTTAATGCTGAAAAGAGCTGGAGAAAGGATGCTCCCCTGAGGAACACCCAACTCCTGCCCATGGATGTCAGAGAGTGTGGTGCCAACACGCACCTGGAACTGTCGATCAGCTAAAAAGTTCTGAATAAACAGAGGCAGGTGACCACGAAACCGAGCTTGTGCAGGTCCATGAGGACTCCTGCTTTCCACGTGGTGTCATACGCCTTTTCGAGGTCGAAAAAGAGAGCGACCACATGCTGCTTTTGGACAAAGGCATTGCGGATGGTGGTTCCAGCGGATTAGATGGTCAACTGTCGAGTGGTACTTCCGGGAAAACCGCACTGTTCACTGGCCAAAAGGCCATCGGTTTCCAGCTTCCACATCAGACGGGAGTTGACATCTCTCCATCACTTGCAGAGGCAGTTGGTCAGAGCGATTGGGCGATAGTTGGAAGGGTTGGTAAGGTCCTTTCCAGGCTTTGGAATCGGAACGATCAGGGCTTTCCGCCAGGAGGGCGGAAAGGACCCTGTGGTCCAGATATGGTTATAGACTTTGAGAAGAGTCTGGAGACAGAAAGTGTGAGTGTGTGTGTATTATGCATGTATGTGTGTGTGTGAAGAGAGAGAGAGAGAGAGAGAGAGAGAGAGAGAGAGAGAGAGAGAGAGAGAGAGAGAAAAGAGAGAGAGTGTGTGTGTATATATGTGTGTGAGAGAGAGAAAGAGAGAGAGAAAGTGTGTGTGAGGAGAGAGAGAGAGAGAGAGAGAGAGAGAGAGAGAGAGAGAGAGAGAGAGAGAGAGAGAGAGCGTGTGTGTGTGCACGTGTGTATGTTGTGAGTGTGTGTGGTGTGTATGTGTGTGTGAGAGACAGAGTGCGTGTGTGTGTGTGAGCGATTTGTGACGAGAGAGAGAGAGAGAGAAAGAGAGAGAGAGAAAGAGAGAGAGAGAGAGAGTGTCACTGGGCACTGCCACTCTGTGACACTGTGTCCAGCAGCATTGTACTGTACTGTGATGCTGCCACTCTGTGACACTGTGTCCAGCAGCATCGTACTGTACTGTGATGCTGCCACTCTGTGACACTGTGTCCAGCATCATCGTACTGTACTGTGATGCTGCCACTCTGTGACACTGTGTCCAGCAGCATCGTACTGTACTGTGATGCTGCCACTCTGTACACTGTGTCCACAGCATCGTACTGTTCTGTGATCTGCCACTCTGTGACACTGTGTCCAGCAGCATCGTACTGTACTGTGATGATGGCACTGCCACTCTGTGACACTGTGTCCACAGCATCGTACTGTACTGTGATGCCACTCTGTGACACTGTGTCCAGCAGCATCGTATTGTACTGTGATGCCACTCTGTGATACTGTGTCCAGCACATCGTACTGTACTGTGATGCTGCCACTCTGTGACACTGTTCCAGCAGCATCGTACTGTACTGTGATGCTGCCACTCTGTGATACTGTGTCCAGCAGCATCATACTGTACTGTGATGCCACTCTGTGACACTGTGTCCAGCAGCATCGTACTGTACTGTGATGATGGGCACTGCCACTCTGTGACACTGTGTCCAGCAGCATCATACTGTACTGTGATGATGGGCACTGCCACTCTGTGACACTGTGTCCAGCAGCATCGTACTGTACTGTGATGATGCCACTCTGTGACACTTGTGTCCAGCAGAAATCGTACTGTACTGTGATGCTGCCCTCTGTGAAAACTGTTTTCCAGCACATCATACTGTACTGTGATCCACTCTGTGACACTGTGTCCAGCAGCATCGTACTGTACTGTGATGCCACTCTGTGACACTGTGTCCAGCAGCATCGTACTGTACTGTGATGCCACTCTGTGACACTGTGTCCAGCAGCATCGTACTGTACTTTTATGCCACTCTGTGACACTGTTCCAGCACCCATCGTACTGTACTGTGATGCCACTCTGTGACACTGTGTCCAGCAGCATCGTACTGTACTGTGAAGCCACTCTGTGACACTGTGTCCAGCAGCATCGTACTGTCCTGTGATGCCACTCTGTGACACTGTTCCAGCAGCATCGTATTGTACTGTGATGCTGCCACTCTGTGACACTGTTCCAGCAGCATCGTACTGTACTGTGATGCTGCCACTTTTGTGACACTGTGTCCAGCAGCATCATACTGTACTGTGATGCCACTCTGTGACACTGTGCCCCAGCAGCATCGTATTGTACTGTGATGCTGCCACTCTGTGACACTGTGTCCAGCAGCATCGTACTGTACTGTGATGCTGCCACTCTGTGACACTGTGTCCAGCAGCATCGTACTGTACTGTGATGCTTCCACTCTGTGACACTGTGTCCAGCAGCATCGTACTGTACTGTGATGCTTCCACTCTGTGACACTGTGTCCAGCAGCATCGTAACTGTACTGTGATGCCACCTGTGACACTGTGTCCAGCAGCATCGTACTGTACTGTGATGCTTCCCACTCTGTGACACTGTGTCCAGCAGCATCGTACTGTACTGTGATGCCACTCTGTGACACTGTGTCCAGCAGCATCGTACTGTACTGTGATGCCACCTGTGACACTGTGTCCAGCAGCATCGTTTTGGGTACTGGATGCCACTCTGTGACACGTGTCCAGCAGCATCGTATTGTACTGTGATGCCACTCTGTGACACTGATGTCCAGCAGCAATTGTATTGTACTGTGATGCTGCCACTCTGTGATACTGTGTCCAGCAGCATCGTACTGTACTGTGATGCTGCCACTCTGTGATACTGTGTCCAGCAGCATCGTAATGTACTGTGCTCTGTGACACTGTGTCCAGCAGCATCATACTGTACTGTGATGCTTCATTGTGATCTTCAGCATTTCAATATACCATGTGGCACAGTTTCGTACTGCTGCACTGTTGGTGTATTCAGAGGGGAAAAAAATTCACAACCCCCGACCATGACCCGACCCGCCCCGCCTTCAATCCCCCAGCACTCTCAGGGTTTTTCCACTCTCCGCTCACCTCCCTTGTTCACACTCACTCCTGCACCCTTAACTGCCGTCTCTTCAAGTTCAACAGTGACCCCCTCCCCATATCTACAGCTCTTTCTGTTCCTCAATCGTGAACTCCCTTGCAGTCCCCAATGCTCTCTCACACATACGTTCTTTGCGCTCTCCATTCACAAATACAACCTCTCCACTGCCCCCCCCCCCCCCCCCCCCCTCCCCACATACATTCCCTCCACTCCACAATACATTCCCTCCACTCCCCAATCTACACACACAATCCATCCCTCCACTCCCCATCTACACATAGATTCCCTCCACTCCCCAAACAACACACACAAATCCCTCCACTCCCCATCTACACATAGATTCCCTCCATTTCCATCTACACATACATTCCCATCATTCCCCAAACAACACATACATTCCCTCCACTCCCCAAACAACACATACATTCCCTCCACTCCCCAAACAACACATACATTCCAATCCCTCCACTCCCATCCCCAAAAACAATACATTCCCTCCATTCCCCAACAACACATACATTTCCCTCCACTCCCCAACAACACATACATTCCCCCCACTCCCCAAACAACACATACATTCCCTCCACTCCCCCAAAAAACACATACATTCCTCCACTCCCCAAACAACACATACATTCCCTCCACTCCCCAAACAACACATACATTTCCTCCACCCCCAAACAACACATACATTCCCATCACTCCCCAAACAACACATACATTCCCCCACTCCCCAAACAACACATACATTCCCTCCACTCCCCAAACAACACATACATTCCTTCCCCCACTCCCCAAACAACACATACATTTCCTCCACTCCCCAAACAACACATACATTTCCTCCACTCCCCAAACAACATACATTCCTCCACTCCCCAAACAACACATACATTCCCTCCACTCCCCAAACAACACATACATTCCCATCATTCCCCAAACAACACATACATTCCCTCCACTCCCTAAACAACACATACATTCCCTCCACTCCCCAAACAACACATACATTCCCTCCACTCCCCAAACAACACATACATTCCCTCCACTCCCCAAACACATACATTCCCTCCACTCCCCAAACACATACATTCCCTCCACTCCCCAAACAACACATACATTCCCTCCACTCCCCAAACAACACATACATTCCCTCCACTCCCCAAACAACACATACATTCCCTCCACTCCCCAAACAACACATACATTCCCTCCACTCCCCAAACAACACATACATTCCCTCCACTCCCCAAACAACACATACATTCCCATTATTCCCCCAAAACAACATACATTCCCTCCACTCCCTAAACAACACACACATTCCCTCCACTCCCCAAACAACACATACATTCCCTCCACTCCCCAAAAACAACATACATTCCCTCCACTCCCCAAACAACACATGCATTCCCATCATTCCCCATCAACACATACATTCCCTCCACTCCCCAAACAACACATACATTCCCTCCACTCCCCAAACAACACATACATTCCCATCATTCCCCAAACAACACATACATTCCCTCCACTCCCCAAAAATAACATACATTCCCTCCACTCCCCAAACAACACATACATTCCCATCATTCCCCAAACAACACATACATTCCCTCCACTCCCCAAACAACACATACATTCCCTCCACTCCCCAAACAACACATACATTCCCATCATTCCCCCAAAACAACATACATTCCCTCCACTCCCCAAACAACACACACATTCCCTCCACTCCCCAAACAACACATACATTCCCTCCACTCCCCAAAAACAACATACATTCCCTCCACTCCCCAAACAACACATGCATTCCCATCATTCCCCATCAACACATACATTCCCTCCACTCCCCAAACAACACATACATTCCCTCCACTCCCCAAACAACACACACATTCCCATCATTCCCCAAACAACACATACATTCCCTCCACTCCCCAAAAACAACATACATTCCCTCCACTCCCCAAACAACACATACATTCCCATCATTCCCCAAACAACACATACATTCCCTCCACTCCCCAAACAACACATACATTCCCTCCACTCCCCAAACAACACACTCCCCTGCAGTGAAAACAATCCTCATGCTGACCACAATCTGGGCAGTTTTGTTTAGTTCTTTTTTTTCTAAATGCTGTTAAATTTCAAATGTCTGAAGACGACATGTTTGTTGAACATTTACTTATCTGTATGCTATAAACTATCCCCTGCAGTGAAAATAATACTCATGCTGACCACAGTCTGGGGAGTTGTGTGTGTGTGTGTGTGTGTGTGTGTGTGTGTGTGCGTGTGCGTGTGTGTTTTTAAAATGTCTGTTAAATTTCAAATGTCTGAAGATGACATATTTGTTGAAAGTTTACTTGCCTGGATCCTATTTTGTATGACACAAGCGTGTCAGGTTTAACCTTGCTCTGTTTGGTTCCTCGAATTCTGCCCGACATTGTGCGGGGGCCACCGACCCAGGGGCTTTTTAACACTTACTTGCATGGCTTTTTATCCCTTACTTGTAGGGCTTCTTATTATCCTTTAATTGTAGGGCTTTATTTTCATCCCTTACTTGTAGGGCTTTTTATCACCTACTTGTAGGCCTTTTTTTTAAAAAATCACCCACTTGTAGGGCTTTTTATTATCACCTACTTGTAGGGCTTTAAAAAAAAAATCACTTACTTGTAGGCATTTTATTATCACTTACTTGCAGCCCTCCCCCCCCCCCCCCCCCCTCGCTTACTTGTAGTGCTTTTTATTATCACTTACTTGAAGGGCTTCTTATTATCACTTTCTTGTAGGGCTTTTATTATCACTTACTTGAAGGGCTTTTTATTATCACTTACTTGAAGGGCTTCTTATTATCACTTGCTTCAAGGGCTTTTTATTATCACTTGCTTGAAGGGCTTTGTATTATCACTTACTTGAAGGCTTTGTATTATCACTTGCTTGAAGGCTTTTATTATCACTTGCTTGTAGGGCATTTTATTATCACTTACTTGTAGGCCCCCCCCCCCCCCCCTGCTTACTTGTAGGGCTTTTTATTATCACTTACTTGAAGGGCTTTTTATTATCACTTATTTGTAGGGCTTTTTATTATCAATTGCTTGAAGGGCTTTTTAAAAATCACTTGCTTGAAGGGCTTTTTTAAAATCACTTACTTCAGGAGCTTTTTATTATCACTTGCTTGAAGGGATTTTTATTATCACTTGCTTGAAGGGCTTTTTATTATCACTTACTTGAAGGGCTTTTTATTATCACTTACTTGAAGGGCTTTTTACTATCACTTGCTTGAAGGGCTTTTTATTATCACTTACTTGTAGGGCTTTTTATTATCACTTACTTGTATGGCCTTTATCACTTGCTTGTAGGGCTTTTTATTATCACTTACTTGTAGGGCTTTTTACTACGTACTTGTAGGGCTTTTTATTATCACTTACTTGTGGGCTTTTTATTATCACTTACTTGTGGGGCTTTTTATTACCACTTACTTGTAGGGCTTTTTATATATTCATTTTAAATTATCACTTACTTGTAGGGCTTTTTATTTATTATCACTTACTTGTAGGGCCTTTTTATTTATAAATTATCACTTACTTGTAGGGCTTTTTATTACCACTTACTTGTAGGCTTTTTATTATCATTTACTTACAGCCCTGATGTGGCCCTTTGCGGTCGGCTGGGCTATAAGCAACATTATGCTATCTTATCATTTACTTGAAGGCTTTTTATTATCACTTACTTGAAGGGCTTTTTATCATCACTTGCTTGAAGGGCTTTTTATCATCACTTGTATGTGGCCCTTTGCAGTCGGCTGGCTATAAGCAACATTATCTTATCTTATCTTATCATCACTTGCTTGTAGGGTTTTCATCATCACTTACTTGAAGGCTTTTTATCACTTACTTGTAGGGTTTTTATCACTTGCTTGTAGGGCTTTTTATTATAACTTATTTGCAGGGCTTTTTACCACTTACTTGTAGGGCTTTTTAGCACTTACTTGTAGGGCTTTTTATTATCATTTACTTGTAGGGCTTTTTATTATCGCTTACTTGCAGGGCTTTAAAAAAAAAAAATTATCAATCACCTTGTAGGGCTTTTTATCATCACTTACTTATAGACCAAGGTGAAGGTCGCCGAGGCGCCAGGGCCAGGACGATGACGATCTGGAACAGTTCCATCCCTCGCTCCATTTGGACCGGCACCTGTTTGACCTGGGCGGCAGTCTGGTTCCTCTCTTTGGCCTCCTGGTAGCGGTCCTCCGCCGCCTGCTTTTCCATCACCTGCACAGGTGAGCGTGAACCATAACCGCTAAACGCCTCTTTCCATTCCCTTCTTTATCACCTGTGCACAGAAGCATGCAACCTGTAAAGACTAATGCCTCGTTCCCTTCCTTTTCTATCATTTATACGGAGAAATATTAACTATGAACTCTAATGCCTCATTCCCTTCCTTTTCTATCATTTATACCAAGAAATATGAACTATGAACTCTAATGCCTCATTCCCTTCCTTTTCTATCATTTATACCAAGAAATATGAACTATGAACTCTAATGCCTCATTCCCTTCCTTTTCTATCATTTATACAGAGAAATATGAATTATAAACACTAATACCTCATTCCCTTCCTTTTCCATCATATTTATACACAGAAGCATGAACTATACTTAAACACAATTATTCTTTAGTCCCTTTGCCATCATATTCATACACAGAAGCATGAACTATAATTAAACACTAATTCTTCATTCCCTTCTTTTGCCATCGTGTTTATATACAGAAGCATGAACTATAATTAAACACCAATTCTTCATTCCCTTCTTTTGCCATCGTATTTATACACAGATGCATGAACTATCATCAAACACTATTTTTCTTCATTCCCTTCCTTCTCCATCATATTTATACACAGAAGCATGAACTATAATTAAACACTAATTCCTCATTCCCTTCCTTTGCCATCATATTTATACACAGAAGCATGAACTATAACTAAACACTATTTTTCTTCATTCTCTTCCTTCTCCATCATATTTATACACAGAAGCATGAACTATAATTAAACACGAATTCCTCTTTCCCTTCCTTCTCCATAGCCTATAAGGAAGAGCATGAAGCATGCACACAAACTCACAAACTCCTCATTTCCTATCTTTCCCCATCACCTCCACAGAGACGCATGAATCAAGCACACAAACTTAGGCTGGGGGGGGGGGGAATTAAAAAAAAAAAGAAAAAAAAAAGAGAGAAAAAAAGAGGAATTCTGATGACAGAAAATGCCAGAAAACTAATCAAACAACAACAACAACAAAACAAGCAAGCTAAAAAAAACCCACCTCAACAACCAAACAAATAACGAGACAATATGGGGCCGGAATAGCTCAGTTGGCAGAGCATCCGACTCGTAATCTTGGGTTGAGGGTTCGCATCTCCACCGAGCCTTTTCGGTACAGGGGATTTTTCCCTCGGAGTTAACATGGGTTCTGACTCCATTTCCCAACACAATCCTTTGAATGAGACTATAAACCGAGGTTCCGTGTGTGAACGCACGCACAACATCTTGCGCAACACGTCAAATCCCATCACCAACTTTCGGAAGAGAAGGCCAGTTTGGCCGTTGGTATGGATGACACGTTACACATAACATGCACCTTCCCCGAAGTTGGAGTATGGCTGTCTTAATGGTGGGATAAAGAAACGGCCATACACGCAAAAGTGTCAGAATAATCAACACGATGATTGTGGACATTAAAAGAAAGAAGATACCAACCATCAGAGGTTGGGATAATTTGGTCATTTTCTTTCAGCATGTCAATGTCCATTTTCTCTTCAAACGTTTGTGCTCATCACTTCCTGTTCTCCATTCTGTTAAAATACAGAAAAGAAAAAAAAACAACTCAGACTTGAACCATTTGTACTTTTTTTTTTGGGGGGAGGGGGGGGGGGGGTTGTTTACATTAAAGAAGGATCTTGTTCTCAACTGACAGCCAATCAAGAACTGATGAAGTTGTTGATCATACTGATGAAGTTGTTGATCATACTGATGAAGTTGTTGATCACACTGATGAAGTTGTTGATCATACTGATGAAGTTGCTGATCATACCGATGAAGTTGATCATACTTCTTTTCTTGAAAACAAGCAGGGGAAAGAAATTTTTCGAAAACATGCGAAACAAAATGATGTCCATCTGAAAAAAAAAAAAAAACACTTGGCATTCCTCACGAACATCTGTCATTGCTGTCCATGTAAATGAAGGACCATCACAATGAATGAATATACATTACTGTGCATGTAAATGAAGGAGTATTACAATGAATGAATATACATTACTCTGCATGTAAATGAAGGACCATCACAATGAATGAATATACATTACTGTGCATGTAGATGAAGGACCATCACAATGAATGAATATACATTACTGTGCATGTAAATGAAGGACTGTTACAATGAATGAATATACATTACTGTCCATGTAAATGAAGGAGTATTATAATGAATGAATATATATTACTGTCCATGTAAATGAAGGACCATTACAATGAATGAATATACATTACTGTCCATGTATATGAAGGAGTATTACAATGAATGAATATACATTACTGTGCATGTGAATGAAGGACTATTACAATGAATGAATATACATTACTGTGCATGTAAATAAAGGACTATTACAATGAATGAATATACATTACTGTCCATGTATATGAAGGAGTATTACAATGAATGAACATACATTACTGTGCATGTAAACAAATATTACAATGAATGAATATACATTACTGTGCATGTAAATGAAGGAGTGCACACATGTGCACCCCCCCCCACACACCTGCACCCCCCCCCCCACACACACACACACACATACACACACAACACACCCATCCACCTACCCCCCCCCCCCCCCCCCCCCCCCCCCCCCCCCCCCCCCACACACACACACACACGCACAATCCCCACCTGTGCCACGTAGAGCTGACCATGCACCACCATGGTGAAGTTGGACATGAACGCGACCTCCGGCACCTGCACCTGAAAGACCACTTCCTGACCCTCGCCGTCGGCCGTATTCACCACCTCGCTGTTGATCGTCACTGTGGCGAAACGCGAGTACAGCGCCGACTTCATGTGGAACTGGCGAACCTCAACAGAACCTGAATCGGAGACTTCTCGTCGCAGCCTGGGCAAGGACAGAGCTTCAATTGGCTCTTTCTCCATGACGAGCATGTGGGTTCCTGAGGACTTGAGTTTAATCCCTTGCGATGACGATGCAGCAAGTAAACACAGAAGCAGCAAAATGCCGGCACGACGAGACGCCAGAGAGAAAACATGGCGTGCCATTATGACGGAGCGGGTTGATCTGTCTAGTATATATACATATATATATCTATAGATATATCTGTATACTGTTCAGTCCGATTGGTCAAAGGTCCTTTCCTTTTCAGACTGGATGTGAAGTCAGATGAAACAATGTTAGCAAAACTTGGCCTGCAGTTTGATTAAATTCTTCTCCAGTTGACGCTGACCTGCAACATAGGAGAACACGATTCAAAGGTATTTATTTATACCAACAAAAATTTTTGCTACCCCCCCCCCCCCCCCACACACACACTTCCTGCTCCCCTTTTCCACTGCCCCCCCCCCCCCCCCCCCCTTCTCCCCTACCCTGCCACATCCTCCTTCCCCAGCTTGGCATTCGACCTTTCCTCCTCTGCAGCAAGGAAATCCCAGATTTCCATCTTCACCCACAAGCCATGTTAATATTCACCGCAATATAACCGATATTTGAAACCTATGGTCATGTTCAAGTCTTCTTCTCGAACACCCAGATGGTGATGCCAGTTGCCTGCACAAAGTTGGCTGTCCTCTGAAGGTCCGTCAGGTCCTCACAGAGCTTGGCCCTCAGAGCCACTGGCTCCGGCCATGTGTCCTGCCTGGCAGTAGCATGGAGGTGACAGTCCTGTAGTATGTGCTCGGTGTCCATTTCGGCCTCTCTGCATGGGCACATCACAGACTAGCCAATCTTGTACTTTTTAAAATTTTTTTTATATGTGTGCATTCAGTCTGTTGTGTCCAGTCCTTAGTCTGAACGGTAGCACTTGATCTTCTCTGCCTAGGTGGTAGAAAGAGTCAGCCTGGTTGGAATTTGGGTCTTGCTGTTTCCACTTCTTCCTGCAGAGGGTTTGATGTTCGAGTTTTTCTTCCACTAACTGGAAATTGTCTCCCTACTTGCAATAACGGTTTATAACTTGATATGTAACCAAACTTTGTAAGCTCCTCGGTAGTATGGTGGTTAGTATCCCCGCCTGTCATGTGACAGCTCCCATGGACTCACCGATACCGGTAACCCTGACATCTATAGTCAAACCAAGGTCACAGACGTGGAGAGGACATCAAAACTGAGGTCACCATGAGAGCAGGATATGAAGCACCACAGAATTTGAAACTTTTTTTTATGCTGATAGATGAGAATGAGGATGATGAAGATGATGCTATGGATTTACATTCTGGTCTGAGGCTGCATGACAGGGCTGTACTCTACGCTTCCTTTCACAATATATCCCGGCGTCATCCAGGCCTGAGAGATACATTTACTTGCAATGTTGGTCAGGAAATTTGAGCAACACTCTCAAAGACGCATCCATTTAGAGGATGAAACTCGACTGTGTGGTCCCAGTCTTCCCAACTGATCCTGTAGGAAACTTAACCCTGGGTAGGAACCAGTCATCATTATGATGAAGATGATGATAATGACGATGATTACTTTTGTTTTTATTTCTATTATCATTAGCATTTTCATTGCTGTCACAATTATCATTAATTTCAACATCGTTATCATCACTGTTATTCTTGTTGTTAGTATTATTCTTTATGTTAAAATGACAATTATACTTATCATTACAGATCAACAATAGCTATGTTTTCTTTTGAATTCCCATTCCCCACAAATAACATATACATATATACACACACACACACCATATGCACACGCACACACACACATGTACATGCACACACACACACACACACACACACACACACACACACACACACACACACACACACACACACACACTCATACACACACAACTATATTAGTGCCCCAGACAATAATTAGTGGCTGCTTCAGGTCTCACCAGCATGTTGGGCTGTGTTGTTCGGGTACCTACTAAGTCATGTCCGTGAGACCCTGGCCTTCAGTCCTTTTATCTTACATATTAATTCATTAATCCATCTTTCATCCCGTGCTCTGTGGTCTCACACCTGAGCAGAGGTGGTGTAGCGTACATAGACTAGTCCAAACAGAGTGACACCTCCTTGACGACACTGAAACGTCAAGTTCACACTGACAAGAAGCAGTCGCAGAATCAAATTCCTTTCGTCGCAGCACCCAAATGTTATGAGCATGTTAGTACACTGAAGTGTAAGTCTTTCTAAAGTTTCAGCCAGTGGGTGAGGTGCATGGTGGGATTTCCCATCCGACAAGAAAGCGACGTATCTGGGCTGGAACAGCTCGTTTGGTAGAGCACCAGACTCCTTGCTATCCGGGGGACTGAGGTTTGAATCGCTTCTGGGTTGTTTCTGTGCAGTTGGACTTTTCCCTTGAATTTCACCTTTACCGTGCTTCCTGGGTCTGCCATGACCCAGTGATTCAATAAAAACATCATATCTTATGAACTGATAGAGCTATGCTCACGAAATCGTAGGAGTTTGTCAATGATCTTCATAGCCGTAAGTCACAGAATTTAATGTATGGGCACAATCAGTTATCAGCTAATTAGTCGCGTTTCCCGCAGGACCCATACATTTTAATGGATCACATATGACCCGCGCAATCGGTGAGGTATAAGCTGCGAGCCGCTCTTTATCAGGTGTGGGTCTTACAAGACCCGCGTGATCTGGACAGGAAAAAGCAATAGGAAAAGCCTCTGCAAAGTGTGTGGGTCTTGGGCCACCTGCACGATCGGGTCTGTGTAGTGAAAAGCATCATCCAGTAAAGTTAACACTGATTCTGACTCCATTTCCCACAAACTCCTTTGAATGAGACTACAAACTGAGGTTCCATGTGTGAACACATGCATATCATCTTGCACATAAATGTAGTGACTGACATGGGAAAAAAGACCCAGTTACTTAACACCATGGATGACCTCCTCAAGACACAGAACTCCAGAACTGAGTCAGATGTCATCATTCTCGACTTCAGCAAGGCATTTGATACTGTGCACCGTGCCAAGCTCTTACACAAGCTAGAACACTGCGGGATTAACCCGCTGAGTGCGATTGGCCACGATCGTGGCTTTACCGCCCGAGTGCGATGGGCCACGATCGTGGCTCAGATGAAAACTGTTATACACCACCGCCGCTAAACATCCGGATTGATCAGTTCACGTGACTTGCTGGTATCCATTGTGCACGAGCAAGCCTTGTCAGTCCGTTATCTCCAAGTTTTTCTGCGTTTTGACTGAAATAATGAGTAAATCAGCGACCGAGTTTGAGCAGGAGTTTCGTGGAATGGCACGAGTGAAGAATCAGTTGCCGGAGGCAGTAGTAACGAAAGCGAAGCAGGTGAGTAGATAACTTTGATTATTTTGTGTGTTGAGTGATGGAACACTTGCTGCGTGCGGTTTTTGGTTATTTTACATTTGTTGATCCGCCACATAAAAAGGGGGGGGGGGGGGGGGGGGGGGGGGGGGGGGGGGGGGGGGGGGGGGGGGGGGGGGGGGGAGGGGGCAGAGTACATGGTTACTTTACAGGAGTTCCTGATCAAACTAGAAGATCGTTTCTGGGTGATTATAGGTTGTTTTGAAAGCACTTTAGAGATGAATAAAAGGGGTGATTTGAAGAGAAAAATTTATAACTTTTTTTTTTTTTTTTATAGTTTGGAATCAGTGGTGGGCGTGTCACGAGTGGGCGTGTCTCCAATAAAAGCTATAGCCCTTGCCCTTCCTTATATGCTCGTGATTCAGATTTTACTTTTATTTATGATTTTATGCATGACTTCATTTTTCATAGAATGAATAAGTAATGTTGTTAATACTTTTTTCTTTCTGAAAATCAGACTGATCAGTGAAAACTGAGTCAAGCTCTCTGTAACAACTCTTGCACCACTATGAAACAATGAAATGACAGAAGACGGGGATATGTGTTTTCTTGTGTGATCCAGAATCTGGAAGCACTACTGCAGGGAGAGTGATGCTGAGAAAAGGAGCTCAAGAAAGAGGAACTGTGCTGCGGCCATCCTACTTGTGTGCCTCTGGCTGGGAATGTTCTGGATGCGACAGGGGACTCTCCCCCGAGTGCTTTTCAGCCTTCCACAGAAGCCCAAGACCCTAACTTTGTTCTGTTCTTTCAAGGACATGTTCTTCTTGTTTTCTCTGAAGTGTCAAGTGTTTTGACATTCAAGGCAGGAAAACTGTGGTGTTTTAAACAATGTGACTGACGTTTTGGATTACATTTTCGTCAATGTACGGATTACACTGTGAAGAATATCTCAGCTGCCATCAGGGTACTGTGTTTGTAATTATTTTTGTCAGATTCCTCATTATCTCTAGTTTAAAAACAATAGTTTTACCTATTTAGCTTCAAGATAAGCCTGCACAACCCCATTTCCTTATAGTGAAATTTGATTGTCCGTGCGAATTTAAATAGGTACATCATTGAGGCACAATTCATTGTACATAGCTCAAGTCAAGAGAATTATCATCTTTCCCATGTTTCCAGAACGTAAATTTTTCTTCATTTTATCTCCAGTCTGAAGTGTTTAGGTAGTACAGAAGAAAAACTGTGTCTCTCCTAACATTTGACTTACTTTTCAAATAACTTTTTCAGAAATTTCTCTGTTTATATTTTAAGGTCAGTCTCCAAGTAGGTACCACCTACAGATTTTCAGTTATTTCACTAGATTCTACAACATCTCTAGTTTCTAAAAATGTATAGGTTTGCATATCTAGTGCAAATAAATGTATGCAGAACCAAATTCTCAAGTGTGGTGTGGACGAGGTTTCCCCGTCCTAGATTTTAACTACATTTCTTTAAAAGTTTAAATTGATATACAGAGCACTGTGAGGGTTAAAGGCCCTGTTCTGCAGTGGATTAGCAGTTTCCTGACTAAAAGAACTAAAAAAGTCATCCTGGAAGGGGAGAGGTCAGAGAAGACAGCGGTGAAGTCAGGCATCCGACAAGGCACGGGATTAGGCCCATTGCTCTTCTTGTGCCATAAAAAATACCCTTGACACCATGAACTCAACAGTGCGGCAATTCGCAGACGACTGCTTCTTACACCAGGAAGTTCACATCACTGCAAGGTCACATTCCCTGCAAGACGACCTCAACAAACTTGAAGAAATGTGGGCCAAAGACTGGGGAATAATATTTAATGCATCAGAAAACTATCCTCATCCACAGAGTCCAAGAACCAGTCCTCTTTCTTCTACAGATTGAATGATGAGATCCTCAAACATGTGGGAAAAAAACCTGTCCCCTCAGTTTTTGAACTATCCACAGATTTGAAATGATCAAAGCACGTGGCAAAGATTTGCAAAAAGGCGAGCTCCACACTTGGTTTCTTATGCCGCAACCTAGGCAGCTGTGCCCCAGAATGTCATCACTTGGTGTAGCTCTCCTTGATCCACGCAGCCCTGGATTACGGAGCTAGTGTATGGGACCCATACTTGGCGAAGGACCAGGAAAAGTTTGAGCGCATCCGAAGAAAAGCAGCAAGATTTATCAAGCGTGACTACAGGTCCAGAGACCCGGGTTGCGTCACGCGAATGCTGACTGAACTCCAGTTACCACCCCTCCAGAAAACAACAAAGACTAGTCAACTTCTATAAGATCACTGAAGGACTTCTTCCAGCACTGCGCACAGAGAAATTTTCTAACACCAATGAAGAAAGAAAAGAGAAAAATCCGTCCAAAAATGTTTTATGGCTTTGTGACAAACAACACTGTCGCAAAATTCACATCAAACAACAGCCGTGGATATATAGTCCCAGAGTCAAGCACCGGGCAGTACCAGCGCTCCTTCTTCGTGCAGACCGTCATGGACTGGCATGAACTGAACGAGCAAGTCGTCCAGGCAGGCCCTGTGGCAGCACTCTTCAGCAATCAGCAGAGACACCATGCTCCCACCCTTGCACTTAGAATAGGATAGGTGGATGCAGCGCCGCAAGGTCCTATTGAGCTGAACTCCGGGATGGCCGTTGGGGCTTAAGTTTTCATTAGGTCAGGATCAGGATTTGTATCAAAACAACTTAGCCTATTTAGGCTTCTTCTTCTTCTTCCTTTGAGTGTCCACAATCAACAATTTGATTTTTTTGGACACTTTTTAGGTTGGGGCTCGCCCGGCGAAGAAGGGAAAAAAAAAATGAGAGAGAGAGAGAAGAGAGAATCAGAGCAGTAGTTGCACCCTTGACTGGAAAGTGTCAAGAGTGGGGGCGGTCACAGACTCTGCTGTCAACTCATTCAAGTCTCTAATTGTTCTAGCAAAGAATGAGTTCTGCCGATACTGTGTGCGGCACTGGATGACAGAGTACTGTTTGTCATGTCCTCTTCTTTGGTAGACCGGAGCTGGATGTAGTTTGCTGTGGCTGACTGCGACCATGTTATTTTGAATCTGGTACAACATTGTCAGACGTGCCATCTGCCGGCGTCGCTTTATACGCCCCTTCTGTATACATATATATTTTCTTATGTCTGTTGGTCCAGTCATAGGCCAGCTCAGTCTAATTGATTCATGTTTATCTATGAGGTTCTTAAATGCATTAATATTAGGTGCATGTTTGATGTTAGTTGTTAATTCATTCCAAAATTTGGTTACTCTCTTAGTAAATGCAAATTTTCTCAAATTGGTTCTGGAATATTGTTTTAAAAATATCTTCACTGTTCCTTATAGTATTTTTCTGTGGAGCACAAATAAAGCATGCCCTATCAACATCATCGATACCATTAACGTTTTAAAATGTAAACACAGCAAAATTTTAGAATAAGTTTTATTTACCCGAAGAGGGATTTAGCAAAGAACTAAGAATATTATGGGCTACTCGCTCTTTCCGTTGCAGCTGTAACCTCGGAAGGTTCCTGATCCTGATAAATTGTGGAGATAGTTTCTTTTTTAGTAAACGACGTGTGTAACTACAGCCTAGTATAGGTAATATTTATCCATTCGATGAATTTTTATGTAAGTATACGAAAGACATCAAGAACCTGTTGTGCATTACGATGATCATGATGACACCGTCTGCAGTCCGTGATGATGATGAACATCACATTGTCACAATCGTCTGCTTCAGCTTCGCGCTTCCGGAGGCATTTCATCATAATGCACCTGACGATATGCATCATAATTTGTAAGACTGTCAAACACTGATAATAATCACCAATCAAAGACTAATAAGTTCAATACCTGAATTTAACAGGGTCTGCTGCACAACATAACCGACACACCCACTGACACTAAGCCCAGCGGTCTGTTTGTACAGTTTTGAGTATAAAGCGCGATTTTCTGTCTTATTATCTTGTTCTGCTACAAGCTGGAGGAAGAGACTCTACGGGCGAGAAACTGAAAATAAAATCACTGTTCCGCCGAACGACAGAGACAAACAAATTACAAGACAAAACACCACGCGTTTCCACCTCTTTGGCCTTCTTCAGGCAAGACAAACAACATTGAAGACAAGAAACGTGAAGAACGAGCAATCACTTATCCTCGCAAACATGGCGCAAAATGTACATGTACGAGAGAGATTGATGGCAAGTCTTATGAAACAAAAAAAAAAAAAGAAGAAGAAAGAAAAGCCTCCGCTCAACCAAACGTTTTGTTCTTGAACTCCTTGCACTCCAAGTGAGCGGGTCTTCTTGGTGGGACAACTACATGTCCATTGCTGCAAACGAATGCTGTCCCGTGTGATGGCAGAAGTTTATAGTTTTTAATATCTTGAATCAAACCAGCCACGCAGAGCTTCTCACGGCTGTCAACAAAACTCAAACAGGAGGAAGGGGATGGGGTGGGGTGGAGTCACAATGATATGTGACAGGCTAGATGTGTACATCAGAAGCTAAGATCATGGTCTGAAAAACAAACAAACAAGCAAACAGATACATAATGAAGGCAAAGTATACCATGGTGGCTAAACTCCTGATAATCTTTGATGCTGAGAAGGTTTCAGGCGTTCAATTTGATTTCTCATTCCAAGATTAAAAAACAACAACTACAGCAACAACAACAACAAATGACGAAAACCAAAAAACCCCAACCCTTACACAAGTAGACGGTGACATATAGACACTCGGTGACAAACAGAGCTGACCCCGTTATCAAATTACAACAACAACAACGTTAATCGAGATGTCATAAAAGTTTTTATGTTTATTTTTTTTAGATTGCAGATCAAAGTGACAGGAAAACGGACCACAGTTGAAGACAACAATAAAGAAAGGCAAACACTTGTAAAAAGGGGGGTGGGGGTGGGGGGTGGGGGGGGGGGGGGGGGGGGGGGGGGGGGGGGGGGGGGAGGGGGAGGAGCAGCCAAGGAAAGAGAAAAGAAAATAACATAAAAGTAGAAATGGCCAGCACGTACAAAACTTGCAGAAGGCGACTACTTTTGTTAAAAAACTGCAAGATGAAAAGCTGCTAACAAAGATCGTGTTTTTACTTACGATCTGTGCTGCTGCTTCATTCTGCATTTGCTCTCAAGTTCTTGATATTTTCACTGATGAACATCAAGAGCCAGAATAGGTCAGTTGGTAGAGCGCCGGACTCGTAATCTGGGCCGGGCCATTTCAGTACAGGGGGATTTTTCCCTCGGAGATAACATTAGTTCTGACTCCATTTCCCATACAGTTCTTGAAATGAGACTATAAACCGAGGTTCCGTGTGTGAACGCACGCATAACATCTTGCACACATGTAAAATCCATCGCCAACTTTCGGAAGAGAAGGCCGGTTTGGCCGTTGGTATGGATGACACGTTACACACATAGCATGCACCTTCCCCGAAGTTGGAGTATGGCTGCCTTAATGGCGGGATTAAAAGAAAACAAACAAACAAAAACACACGGTCATACACACAAAAGTGTCAGAATAATCAACTTGATGATTGTGGACACTCCACGGAAAGAAAAGATTAGAAACTAAAGAACCCTTTTTCACAAACGGAATTTTGATGTCGACACGGTAATTATTTCTCAGTGTATTTCATCGCGCTTTTCTAAGAAGAAACCCTCAAGACATAAATGGAGAGAGAGAGAGAGAGAGAGAGAGAGAGAGAGAGAGAGAGAGAGAGAGAGAGAGAGAGAAGACACACACACACACACACACACACACACACACTTGCACGCACGCACACACACACACACACACACACACACACACACACACACACACACACACACACTTGCAAGCACGCACGCACGCACGCGCGCGCGCACGCACACACACACACACACACACACACACACACACACACACACACACACAGAGGCGCGGCACGCATGCGTGCATACGCGAACGGGCGTGGTATGTTGGTTTGTATGGATTTGAGTTGGTTTGTTGCCGCGCGGTTCATAGATGATGCTGGTGTTTGGCATTTTGACCCCGTACATGGCCGATAGGCGCGCCAGAATGAGGAGACAGTGATTGTGAGTCAGCAGCGCGCATGGATTATTTTATAGATAATGTTCCTACACAGACACAGACTCCATTCCCCATACAGTCCTTCGAATGAGACTATAAACCGAGGTTCCGTGTGTGAACGCATGCACAACATCTTGCACACACGTAAAATCCCATCACCAACTTTCGGAAGAGAAGGCCAGTTTGGCCGTTGGTATGGATGACACGCTACACATAGCATGCACCTTCCCCGAAGTTGGAGTATGGCTGCCTTAGTGGCGGGATAAAAAACGGTCATACACACGCAAGTGTCAGAATCTTCAACTCGATGAAGGTGGACACTCAAAGAAAGAAGAAGACAGACACAGTTGAAAAAATCATCAGCACAAACCGTAGCTTCAAGTGTGGTAGAATATGATTATTGAGAGAAACGTGAAAGAATTTGATTCTTTCTCTCGCTCTCAGTCTCTATCTCTCGATGTGTGTGTGTGTGTTTATTTTATCTTGTTTGTTTTGACTCTAGTTGTCACCCCTTCCCACCCCTTCATATGTGAATTAATCGAAGTCGTGCCGAAGGTGTAGGGGGATTTTTCCCTCGGAGTTAACATTGGTTCTGACTCCATTTCGGTATAGGGGGATTTTTCCCTCGGAGTTAACATTGGTTCTGACTCCATTCCCCATATAGTCGTTCGGATGGGACTATAAACCGAGGTCTAGTCTGTGTCACATGCACTAAGATCATACACGGACTCTAAAGATCCCGATGCTCATGTCCTAAGACGGGTGAGTACCGGCGACACGAAAATACACAATGCATGCAACCTGTGTGCCAGAATAGTCTACGTGAAGACTGTGGGCACGGGGCAGGTTAAACATCCCCATCTGGAAGAAGAAGAAGAAGGTGTTCATCTCAAGAAAGGAGAAGTTGGACTGACTCAGTTTTTCTAGTTTTGATCAACTTGCACAAATAGTAGTAGTAATAGGGACGGCGTTTGATAAATTGATTACGCCAAGACCGCGAGGTCTAATATTTGTCCCCTCATGGTTTGGTTCTGGTTATTTTTATCTAGATTGGTCGTACCAAATGGGGTTTCTACTCGTCATAGCCATAAAATAGATTTTCTAGCTGGGGCAGTTTGTCGATCAGGTTCTTGAACTCATTCACACATTTTGCAAATTTAACTGATGAAGGTAATGCATTCCAGGGGTTAACAACTCTGAAAGAAAATGAGAATTTGCGCTTGTTAGTTCTGGCATGCATGCATTACAAATAGTTTTCCTGCAGAGTTCCTAGTAGTAACATTCACAGGTGCATAAGGAAAACAAGGAGTGCAAGTCAACATCATCATATCCATGGAAAATGTTAAACATCTGTATAAGATCACCTCGTAGTCATCTACTCTTCAGTGAATGTAGGGACATGCACAAAAAAAGAAGGAAAAGACCAAAAAACGCATTCAGCCTGCCACATTGCCCTCTGTTTTCTCAGTATTATCAAGTAAACGCATTCAGCCTGCCACATTGCCCTCTGTTTTCTCAGTATTATCAAGTTCAGATTCATGTGTCAGAACACAGTTTCCATTACAACCTTTTTTTTTCTTCCTCATAACAGCACACTTCCCCCCACCCCCCACCCCCCACAGCATCGCCCCAGACGGAGGCATTCCTTCCATTGCCGAAGAAGCATGAACGAAGAAGAGCGGAGGAAGACAGAGGGAACTGTCGGCTATCTTCTGGACCAGCTGCAGAAGACTGACCTCGGCAAGGACAACAATCCCTGAGGGCCGTCGCCTGCCTCTTCACGCTGAAGAGCACCCTGGAGAAATGGCTGACGCCTCGCCTGGCCTTCTGGTGTCTGGAGTGTGACGCCAGGGCGGCGCTGACGTCGGTCCTGAGCAGGGGAGTTAAGCCTCACGATGGACAGGATGAGGTAGGCGTTATTACTGCTGGAGTGTGGGAAGGGATGGGGTGGGCAGTGGAGTTGGGATAGGTGGGTGGGTGGGTGGGGGTGGGACAGGACTGTAATGGTTGCAATCTCTCTATATCACAATCACGATATAGACAGATATGGCGATGCAGATCGTAATAATGATAATAATGAGGACTATTTCTATAGCGCCCATCCTAACAACATAGGCTACAGAGAAAGTGTGATTACATGGGAAGAAGTATGTGTGTTCAGGGAGGGAGGGAAATGGTTTGGGAGAAGGAGGGGGGGGGGGGGGGGGGGGGTAGGATTGTGATGGTTACAGTCTCTGTCTACACTGATGATGCAGATATTGTGATTATGTGGAAAAGGAGGAGTATGTGTGTGTATGACTATGAGGGAGGGAGGGAGATGGTTTGGGGGGTGGGAGGGGGGGGGTTAGGAATGTGGTGGTTGCAGTCTGTCTTTATCTCCACACTGATGATATAGATATTGTGTGGGAAAGGACTATGTGTGTGTATGAGTGAGGGAGGGAGATGGAATGGTGGTGGGTGTGGGGGCTGGGTGGCTGGCTGGGTGCGGAGGTGGTTTAGGATTGTGGTGATAGGAATCTGTCTACATCACCATCAGTTTCAGTTTCATCAAGAAGGCGTCACTGCATGCGGACTTGTCCATATATGCTGCACCACATCCGTCAAGTTTTGAGACCAGACTGCGCATGATTTAAAACTGATGGATAAATGAATTAATGACTGAGATGAGAGAATTGAAGAAGAAGGTCTCGTGGCTACGACTTAGCAGAAGTCTGGCCTATGCTTAGCCCAACGTGCTGTTCAGACCTTGAGTACCTACCTAACAACATTGGTTGTGCCATGATCATCATTGTATACATGTGTGTGGTGAGTGTGCACGTGTGTGTACGGTGTGTGTGTGTGGTTGTGTGTTGTGTGTGTGTGTGGTGTGTGTGTGTGTGTGGAGCGCATGTGTGTGTATGCAAATTCTGTGTGTGTTCAGGATGTGATGTATCATTGTATGCCTATGCATGTGTGTGTATGTGTGTGTGTGTGTGTGTGTGTGTGTGTGTGTGTGTGTGTGTGTGGTGTGTGTGTGTGTGTGCACTATCATGAAAAAGACAGATGTCACAATACAGGTACTGTGTTTATGGGAAGGAGGAGTATGTGTGTGTGTATGAGGGGGGAGGGAGATGGAATGGTGGTGGGAAGTAGAAGCATCTGAGGATGCAGGATGTGATAGTGTGGGAGGGAGGGTGTGTGTGTTGTGATGTGGGGTGTGTGGGGGGGGGGGGGGGGGGGGGGGGGAGAGGGGGGAAGACAGTGTAGGTAGGGAGAGAAAAAGAGACTGTAGGTGTGTGTGTGTGTGTGTGTGTGTGTGTGTGTGTGTGTGTGTGTGTGTGTGTGTGGAGTGACAGTGTAGTTAGGGGAAGAGGAAGAGAGAGAGAGAGAGAGAGAGAGTGTGTGTGTGTGTGTGTGTGTGTGTGTGTGTGTGTGTGTGTGTGGAGTGACAGTGTAGTTAGGGGGAAGAGGAAGAGAGAAAGAGAGAGAGAGAGAGTGTGTGTGTGTGTGTGTGTGTGTGTGTGTGTGGTGTGTGTGTGTGGAGAGACAGTGTAGGCAGGGGAAAAGAGGAAGAGAGAGAGAGAGAGAGAGAGTGTGTGTGTGTGTGTGTGGAGGTTTCTTTCTTTCTTTCTTTCTGTGTACCCAGGCTGATACTCCTGCGGACACTCCCTGTATAGCCAGGCAGTGGAGTTTTGTGTGTATGACCCTTTTTTATCCCGCCATTAAGGCAGCCATACTCCATCTTCAGGGAAGTGTGTGGAGGTGATGGTAGCGGCATTATTCCCACACTGAGGATAGAGATAGTACGATCACAGGTGCTGGGGGGTGGGTGGCAGGGTCGCAGAAAAACCACAGTACTTACGCTTTGATTGGTTTCTTCCATTTTTTAAAATTTTATTTTATTTTATTTTTGGGTCACTCTTCAGAACCATTCTAGGGGCAGTGATAGACGATGGTAGCTCCAAAAGAAATGTGCTCTGTTGTTCAACACTGACTGATTTTTATTGGCTGTTGTTGAACACTGACTGATTTTCATTGGCTGTTCCTAAACACTGACTGATTTTCATTGTTGTTCAACACTGATTTTCATTGGCTGTTGTTGAACACTGACTGATTTTCATTGTTTGTTCTTGAACACTGACTGATTTTCATTGGCTGTTGTTCAACACTGACTGATTTTCATTGTTGTTCAACACTGACTGATTTTCATTGGCTGTTCTTGAACACTGACTGATTTTCATTGTTGTTCAACACTGACTGATTTTCATTGGCTGTTATTGTGTTAACATTCACTGATTTTCGTTGGCTATTATTGTGTTAACATTCACTGATTTTCATTGGCTGCTTTCAATTTCAGGCGCTGGTGCACTCCCTCGCCATGGAAACGCTGTGGCTGCTGTCTGGCGTCGGTCGTAACACCGTCGACGCCATGCTGACCTGGTCCGGCCTCTTTGACACGCTGTCCCAATATCTGGACGTCTCGGGGGGCTTTTACCACTTTGGACCAGGCGTTCAGCAGCATCTCTGCGACCTGCGCCGTCGTGGGCCCTTCCCCCAGCAGAAGGTGACAGCGGCGCCGTTGTCTGACAAGGTGAGCACGGTGCTTGGTGGGTTCGTCTCTGTCTGCCTCACTGTCTCCGTCAAGGAGGTTCTGTTTTCAGTTTCAGTCTCATCAAGGAGGCGTCACTGTATGCGGACTGGTCCATATACGCTTCACCATCATCCGCTTAAGTTTTGAGACCACACCACGCATGATTTAAAGCTGATGGATTGAAGAATTGATGACTAAGGTGGGAGAATTTAAATTAAGAAAGAGGGTCTCGTGGCTACGACTCAGCAGATGTCTGACCTACAGCATTGGCCCAACGGGCTGTTTTCACCCGTGTCTGTCTGTCTGTCTGACCATCAGCATTTAGGTTTCTGCTGAATCCTGTTCCTTCAGTCGCTGTTTCCAACTCTTTCCTTGATGATATTTATTCTTTTATTTTCTTTGTTCATAAATTTATTCTCTTATTCGTTTGTTTATTTTAAGTTATCTATTTATCTTTTTGCTGTAACACTTGTGGGTTTAGTCTCACGGCTGAGCAGATTATGGTGCAGCTTTGTGTCTAGTTCAGTCTGCTGCTGCGGTGACGCCTCCTTAGTGAAGCTGAAAGTGGAAGAAGATATATGGGGGGGAAAAAACCCCTTCTGTACCAGTCCCAATAAACCTTCATGGAAAAGTGGACTGTGGCCTGAGAACAAACCCATCGGATTGTGGTTCAGGTCTGAATCAAAGGGCAGATCCAGGTTTTTTTTTTATTTGATTTTTTTTTTTTGGTTTTCATTTATAACATGGGAAGATAGGGATTTTGTTGTTGTGTGTTGACATTTATATAGAATTTTATCACATCAGAGAAAGCATGACAGCTTTGTTGATATATCAGTTGTAGATCTTGCTGCGAGCTTTGGCGATTATGTGGTGGTTGAACAGAGTGTGGAGGGTGGATGGTGGGATGGAAAGTGAGCAGGGGGTGATTGAAGGACAGAGGACGGGTGGACTTCGGTAGACGTGTGCGCTGTCCTGAGTGTCTGGCAGTAAGTAGTGTAGCAGGGAAAACGGCACCCTCCCATTCTTTCCCCCCCCCCTCCCCCCCCCCCACCCTCCCCTCCCTGGCATAGCTTTCAACATGTTTTCTCTGTTGTGGTTTGTCCAGGTCTTCTGTCAGGGTTCATACAGGCCTTAAAACGTCTTGAAAAGTCTGGAAATTTGAAGTCCATTTTTCCCGGCCCTGGAAAACTCTGGAAAATCGCACTTTGGCCTGGAATAGTCTGGAAATGAAAGAATCAAGCAGAATTGCGTGATATTTTGCATGGCTGCTTTAATTTTCAGCATCATTTAGCGTTTATAATGAAAAAAAAAAAAAATTAATCCGTGCCCTGAACGTGATATTTTATGATTGCATGCTTTCACTTTTGCCGTCAAATTATTTCTGAGTTACTTCCCCTACATCAAGGTCTTATCAACATCCGGGTCTTCTGGCCATTTCTGCCATTGCTGCTTGTTTGTGTTCCAGGTCTTGGCCTGGAAAAAGTCAGGACAAGTCTGGAATTGTGAGCTGCATTTCCTGTATGAACCCTGTCTGTATATTACAGTAACAGACCTGTGCACTCTATATATATACAGAGTTTCCTCATTTCATTCAGGTCTGTTTAAAAAAAAAAAAAGAAAGAAAGGGAAAGTAGGAGTTTGGCTCTGAAACCATCTTTTGTGTCCTCCCTCCACCCCTAGAAACAGGCAAAAAAACAAACATTCTCCTCTTGAAATACAGACATAAACAAACATTCTCCTCTTGAAATAAAGAAATAAACAAGCATTCTCCTTTTTAAATACAGAAATAAACATTCTTCTCTTGAAATACAGAAGTAAACAAACATTCTCCTCTTGAGATAAAGAAATAAACAAGCATTCTCCTCTTGAAATACAGAAAAAAAACATTCTCCTCTTGAAATAAAGAAATAAACATTCTCCTCTTTAAATAAAGAAATAAACAAACATTCTTCTCTTGAAATACAGACATAAACAAACATTCTCCCCTTGAAATACAGAAATAAACAAACATTCTTCATGCTGACTATGACGTGAGGAGTAGTATTTTGTGCATTTTTTGATATTTGTCGTTTGCAATGCCTGAAGAGGACATGTTGTCGAAAATTTGCCTGTCTCTTCATTGTCGCTGTGCTGGCGTTCTCAGACTTGGAGCGATCTACTGAGGTACATGCCAAGCCTGAGAGCGTGGGGCGGAGTCCGCCCATCTCACCTCTACCGCTGCCATCTCTCCTGTCCAAGGGAAGGAGAAACACAGGAGCCCAGCATCGCTGCACGTCTGGTCGGCCAGGGACTAGCCTGGACCCTGGCGGAGGACAGATCCACTGGCCCCTCGCCTCTCGTCACAACCGTCGAAGACTTGACCCACCCGTCCTGCGACAGAACTGCTGGGTCATCGCCCCCGAGCGACCACCACGACAATGATGGTGCTCAGAGCGTCGACTCGTCACGCGAAGACGTGCGCGTCGTGGACGCTGTCGGAGGCCACTATTTCTGGGCCCACATCGGCGGCCAGGCGGCGGACGCGGTGAAGAACATTGCGGAGGCCTTGTCCGCCGCCTGGCCGAAGCTGCAGACGTGCCGTCCTGGCGTGGGGGACGTGGTGGCTGTGCTGGGGAAGAGGAGCGGTGGCGTTGACGAAGCGGTGGCCATGCGTGGCAAAGTCCTGGAGGTGGTCGAAGGATGAGGCGACGGTGTTTGCGGTGGACTATGGGAAGGTTGAGAGGGTCCGTGTGTGTGATGTCTACGGGTTGCCGGAGCCGCTGGGACAGTTGTCCTGCCTTGCGGGGCAAGCAAAACTCTGCTGTCTGGCAGGTAGGTTGCTGTGTCGGCGGTGTTGTTGTTTGGTTGGCTTTGTTGTCTGCTGTGGTGTTGTTCAGTTTGCTTGTTGTCTGCTGTGTCGTTAGGTTGTTCTCTGGTGCTTTGTTAAGTTGCTTTGTTGTCTGCTGTGTTGTTTGGTTACTTTGTTCTCTGTTGCATGCTGTTAGGTTTCTTTGTTGTTTGCTGTGTTCTGTTAGGTTTCTTTGTTGTCTGCTGTGTTCTGTTAGGTTTCTTTGTTGTTTGCTGTGTTCTGTTAGGCTTCTTTGTTGTCTGCTGTGTTCTGTTAGGTTTCTTTGTTGTCTGCTGTGTTCTGTTAGGTTCCTTTGTTGTCTGCTGTGTTGCTTTTAGGTTTCTTTGTTGTCTGCTGTGTTCTGTTAGGTTCCTTTGTTGTCTGCTGTGTTGCTGTTAGGTTTCTTTGTTGTCTGCTGCGTTGTTAGGTTCCTTTGTCATCTGCTGTGTTGTTAGGTTTCTTTGTTGTCTGCTGTGTTGCTAGGTTTCTTTGTTGTTTGCTGTGTTGTTGGGTTTGTTGTCTGCTGTGTTGTTAGGTTTCTTTGTTGTTTGCTGTGTTGTTAGGTTTCTTTGTTGTTTGCTGTGTTGTTAGGTTTGTTGTCTGCTGTGTTGTTGGGTTTCTTTGTTGTCTGCTGTGTTGTTAGGTTTCTTTGTTGTCTGCTGCGTTGTTGGGTTCCTCTGTTGTCTGCTGTGTTGTTAGGTTTCTTTGTTGTCTGCTGTATTGTTAGGTTTCTTTGTTGTCTGCAGTGTTGTTAGGTTTCTTTGTTGTCTGCTGTATTGCTGTTTGGTTGCTCTGTTGTCTGCAGTGTTATTGTTACGTTGCTTTGTTGTCTACTATGTTGTTTGGTCGCTTTGTTGTCTGCTGTGTTATTGTTACGTTGCTTTGTTGTCTGCTATGTTGTTAAGTCGCTTTGTTGTTAGCTATAATCGTTGTTAGGTCGCTTTGTTGTCTGCTGTGTTGCTGTTAGATTGCTTTGTTGTATGTAAACTGACATGAATTCTATAGCTTGAGGTGGTTTCACAAAAGGTATGCAGGTTGTAGTACGGGTTATTAAAAGAACTTAAAAAAAAAAAAGTGGAAGCTTAGTTGTAACCAATTCTAAACCCTTCCACAGTTCCAGCCAAAGTTTGAATAATGCAGATTAAGTAACGTAAGGCAGAAGTCGAAACAATTGAGTTAAATTCTGCTGTCAGTCAGTCTTGTGCCAAATGGTCTCACCATCATTTTTTTTTAAAGATTGTCTTCTTCAGTTTTTAACATAACATTTGGTCCATGATTTCATATTCTTAAGATATTCATTTCTTGACAGTATGTTTGTTTCATTCTGAAGCTATTTCTGGAAATGATAGCTGTCTCTTTCAGTTTCATTGTATTCTTTCTGCTGATGATAGCCTCATGGCGTAGAACTTGATCAATGGTCATACATGTCCTGAAGTTCTACAGCGGACATTCCTGAAGATTTTTTTTGGTTTTGTTTTGAAGATGCGTTTTTTGGACACAGAAGGAATAGCTCATGTCAAGCCCTCTTGAGGGTATATGCATTTTGTGCAGTAGGGGCAGAGGGTATTAATGTCACATGTCATCTGCAGGTGTGCGTGCCCCGCCAGTCTCTGTCTCGGCGGTGGAGTTTGCCTTGGCCACCCTGACCAACTTGACCCAGCGCTGCTCCGCTGCAGGTAAGACCATGCAGATGTATGGTTTGGCATTAAGGTCAAAAGAACAGGTACTTAAAGGAAATATGCTTAATTTTTTTTTTTTTTTAAATTCTTTATCCAGGCCTCAGGAAAATAGTGGAGGAGAAAAGAAAAAAGATTTCGTTGCATCATTGGTGGAGGCTTTACAAAATCATGCATACACAGACACACAAAACACACTCAGGTTCTTGAGGGCCTTCCAGGTCCTTTGAAGGTCTTAAGAACAGAATCTGCTGCTGAAGTGAAGGCCTTTTAAGTCCTTTGATCTCAACATTCTTTTTTACAACTTCAAAGTCTTTCCAGGTCCTTTCAAAAGCTTTTTTTCTTATTCCACATCATACATTTGAAAGAAATCCTCTTGTGACATTTGAAGTGGAAAGTAAAGTAAGGTCTGACTGATGCGGTTTGCCATGAGGTTACTGATTTCAGAGGTCAAAAGGTCATGGGAGAGAACTCGCAAACTCAACTTTGCTGACCAAGGGAAAGAGTACTCTGTACAGCTGCTGTCTCAGAATTCTCCCTGTTGAAATCAAAGTTACTTCTGTGCCAAAAATGCACAGAAAATGCTCATTGCCGGACAGGTCAAGCGACTTGGAGAAGATCCGTGCAGTGTGAAGCATGGATTCTGAAAGCTGTTTAGAAAAAATACAGTCATGATGTACGTTTTGTGGACACGCAGTCTGGGATCATGGGAGAGTCCCAGCATGCACCAGTGTATGAAGAAGGCTCGTCATTGAGTGTACAGACAGGATAGGACGCTTCGTGCAGCCACTGAATGGTGTGGAAATGGAACATTCGAAGATGATGTGATGTGATGTAGGAATGCTCAGGATTCTGATGCAGAGACTTCCAAGTTATTTTCTGTAAGACTTTTGGGATAGTTTTATTGAATTTTGACCCCTGAAAGTTTGCCTAATTAAACAGTTTTGTTATATAACATTGTAAAATATTAAGTGGTCCTTTTTAACACTCTTTGAAGTCCTTTAATTGTGTATTACAAATACCTGGCAACCTTGCACACACACACACATGCACATGCACGTATACATGTATGTATGCATGGATGCATGGACACATGGATGCATGTACACATGCACGCATGTGCACACATACACACACACATACACATACATACACATTCATAAATGCTCTCTCTCTTTCATATACACACATATATGCACAAACACAGACAGGCATACACACTGACACAGACACCCACACATGCACAGACACTTGCACCCCCGCCCCCCCCCCCCCCCCCCCCCCCCCCCACATACATACACACACACACACACACACACGAAAAGCATTACTAAATTTATCTCTCTCACTCACACACACAGACACACAGACACACAAACACACACACACACACACACACACACACACACACACACACACACCACACACACACACCCTAAGCACTGACCATTCCTTTGCTACATACAGGAGTGAAGTTGGTCGACCTGGGAGTGACGGATCACCTTGACCTTCTCCTGACCTGCGCCTCCCCAACCTCCGCCTGCAAGCCACCCGTCTGCTGTGTAACATCTCCCCCATCCCCGAGATCTCCGCTGCCGTCGACTGGTCCCGCTTCATCCGACCTCTCCTGGGTTAGCGTTCTAAACTTGCTTTGTAGCTCCATTGAATTCTTCTTCTTCTTCTTCTTCTTCTTCTTCTTCTTCTTCTGCGTTTCAGAATCATGACTCATATTTCCAGACCAGTTTGATGGGTGAAGGCTGCTGTTGTCTTCAGATCCTCCATTGTGCCCCAAAGCTGTGCCGCCAACGTGGCTGCGTGTGGCCAGCGCTGTATCCGTGCGTCCTGGTGAAGGGGGCAGGACTGAAGAATATGCTCGGGGGGGTTGTGGGCCTGTCTCCCAAGGGCAGTCAGGTGTGTGCGATAGCCCAATACGATGGAAATGGGCTCGCAGACGGCAGTGACCAGTTGGTAGTCTGAGGATTGTGGTCTGTTGGTGTCGCTGTAGGTGGAGCAGCTGATCATCAGACAGTTGTCTGTGTTCTTCTTCCCAGAGTCTTTTATGCTGGCTTTTGAGGACAGTTTTGGCCTCATTGAATTCATAGCATTGTTGACACTCAGGGCTTCCGAATCATAATTAAAAAAGAATTTGATTATTTATATATAATATATATTTTTTTGTCTAGCAATTGCTTAAGTAATAAAAAAAGAGCTAGACAAAGAACTTGCGAGACAGGGGCACTATTCTAACTGTTTTACACCCGACCACTCCTAGGTTAGGGTTCTGAGCTTTCTTTGTTGCTTCATCAAATTCATAGCGTTGTTGACACTCAGGGACTTCTGAACTACAATTTTTCTTTATTTTATTATCTTCTTTTTTTGTTTGTTTGTTGGCCTAGCACTTACCTAAGTAGTGAAAAGACACCAGCCGCCGTGGCGAAGTGGTTAGCGTCGCGGACTCCCGGCTGGGAGGTCGTGGGTTCGAATCCCATCAGAGTCATGTGGGTTTTTTCTGCCCCGACCGGCTCCTACCCAGAGTTGAGTTTGCTGCGGACTCAGTTGGGAAGACTGGGACCACACAGTCGAGTTTCATCCACTTAATGGATGCGTTTCTGAGAGTGTTGCTCAAATTTCCTGACCAACACTGCAGGTGCCTGTATCTCTCGGGCCTGGTTGACGCCAGGATATATTATGAAAGGAAGCGTAGAGTACAGCCCTGTCATGTAGTCTCAGACCGAAATGGAAATCCGTAGCATCATCTTAATCATCCTCATTCCCATTGATCAGCATTAAAAAAAAAAAGTCTCAAATTCTGTGGCCCTTCATGCCCTGCTCTCATGGTGACCTCAGTTTCGATGTCCTCTCCACGTCTGTGGCCTTGTTTGGTTCCGTCGGGGTCACCGGTATCGGCGAGTCCATGGGGGCCGTCGTTGGACGGACGTGGTGGCGCCCTCCGGAGGGAGAGCTCACTCACGCCGGCTCCGCGACTAAGCAATTATTGTCGTCAGTAGGGGGCTTAGTAGGTGGTGTCCTGCGTATGTTAGATCAGAACAGGCGCCACTGAACACCACCAAAGTGACTCGGCAGCAGTGCAGTGTCTCCTCCGTTGGGTTGCCTCATGACGACTTGACATTGACTGCTCCCTGTGGATTGCTGGTGCCGGGGCTGCGGCGAGGCCAGCCGGGCTATGGCTGTGGACGGGGTGTCGGAATGAGCGGCGTGGGTGCACTGCCTCTGAGATAGCGCAGAGGTTGGGACAGCAAAAAAAAAAAAAAAAAAAAAAAAAGAAAAGTAGTGAAAAGAGAGCTGGACAAGGATGGAACAGAGGCACTGTTTTACCTGTTCTACATTCTATCCTGCCGACTGGAAATCCTTGGTGTTGATTTATACCTGCCAAAGCCTGTTGCCAGTCTCTCAGATCCGTCAGGTGATTTTCCATCACACGTTAAGCTCCAGTGAAGCTTCCCAGCTTAGTTTGACGGAGGGTAAACTAAACGAAGGAAAGCATGACATGATACAGATTCTGGCACCACGTGATTATGCTGCTAAGTCCTTAACCCTCTTTTGTGTGCACTTACCTGAGCTTAGTTACGCCGAAAACTGTCGGCAAGGTAATTTGAACATGGTTACCCAATTTTAAAATTAATTTAAAAGAGAGGAAAGGAAATAGTGAAATGAAAATAATTTTAAAACTTCCGACGAATATATATGTTGCTATATCATAAGTTTGAAGAATATCACTTGAGCCATTTACTCTGGAAAAAAAAAAATCTTCTTCAGAACTTTCTTCCGAATCGTTGTTTATCATACCTGGAACCTCATCCCAGTCGAAATCTAGGTCACACTAAGCTTCATTACCAGCACTTTCACTAAGTCTTATGCCGTAAATCCTACAAATCACAGTATCTTGATCACTAAATCTCGTTATAGAACGGCAGAAATCAAGGTTAGCAATGGTGAAAAACAGCATTTCGACCACAAACCTTGAAAAATTCGTAATTCGAGAACTGCAGCACGTATCGACTCGCGGTTTTTTGCAAACGGAAGTAAATGGCCACAGGAAGAAGTAGGTCACGTTCTCGCGAGACTTCCTTTTCTACGAGAAACATGGCGGTGCCCATTGTTGCCACATGTTTTACCTGGCGCTGGCAGGCGCTCAGCCTTTTGGCCGTGTGATTTCCGGTTGGGCGCTAGCGGGCGCGCACTTGTCAAGAGGGCAAACAGATATGAACATTTTCGAATACTGGAAAGAGTTTCTGCTACTAATCTACTACCTTTCGCTGGCTGCTTTGGGGGTGCTGTTTTTGAACCCTTGGTGGCGAGAACACCAGAGTATTACGGACACAATCAACCGTGTCTCCCTGATGAGTCCGATCCAGCAGACGAAAGGCCTAGGAGCAGGCAATGCAAATAGATCTGCCTTGAAGAGGGATTACGATGGTTCCCTCATGCAGCTAGTGAAGGGTTTTCATATTTATAATATACATTTTCTTCATCTTCAAATTTTGTGTGTGTGTGTGTGTGTTAATTTCAAATTTTTGCTAAGTCATTACTATAATGATGGAAGAATTGTTAACCTGCACTTGTTTTCCCCCACTGCTTAATTGTTCAGCTTTATACTGGAAAGAGTTTCTCAGTAACATGAGAATTCTGTAAGGTAACCCCCCCCCCCCCTCCACTCCCATGTTATTGATAATAGTTTGCTGTGCATGTGTGTCTGTTTGTGTGTCGTTTAAATTATGGTAACTGACCGTCGTGGACCTTTTCGCCTGGTTTCCAACACTCCGAAGTCCATCTAAAGGATTAGGTGACTTCCCAGCCCAGGATTGTCCCCCACATTGCCGCTGAAGCGCGAAGCCATGGCAAACACGTCTGTTTAATCGACATGGCTCTCCGAGTCGTTATTATTATCGATTCTGTGGCATCATGGCCGCTTAGTTTTTCACACTCATGTTCAGTGGACTGTCCCTTATCACCGTCACTCACCGACCATCACACTTAGCACAAAAAATTAGATTGAAACGATTTAAACTCTCAGTTCATGCAATTTTTCAAATTGTTCCCCATTTCGCTATGGCCTTTGCTTTCAAATACAGCATCGTAATGTTCAAAGCTTCCCAGATCGCCTGTTTGGAAATGAAATGTTGGGGTACTTTTGACAGGTGGATAGGGGAAAATCAGCACTTTACTTGGTATGAAAGGTGGGTTGAAAAGTGATTGAAAAGTTGACGTAATGCGTGGGTTTCTGATTCTGTAAAAGGTTGAAGGATCAGAGTAGTTACAGATCTGCGGTTTGTGCTTGTAGTCGTGTGGCGTTCAAGCGTTCCGACGGAGGGTCTGCCCACTGGGAGAAATGGTAATGATCTGTTTCAGAGAGTCTGGTACAGCTGTAGGATGGTCGTCATGGTGATCTGTTTCAGACAGTCTGGTACAGCTGTAGGATGGTCGTCATGGTGATCTGTTTCAGGGAGTCTGGTGGAGCTGTAGGATGGTCGTCATGGTGATCTGTTTCAGGGAGTCTGGTGGAGCTGTAGGATGGTCATCATGGTGATCTGTTTCAGGGAGTCTGGTGGAGCTGTAGGATGGTCGTCATGGTGATCTGTTTCAGGGAGTCTGGTGGAGCTGTAGGATGGTCGTCATGGTGATCTGTTTCAGGGAGTCTGGTGGAGCTGTAGGATGGTCGTCATGTTATCTGTTTCATTGAGTCTGGTGGAGCTGTAGGATGGTCGTCATGGTGATCTGTTTCAGGGAGTCTGGTGGAGCTGTAGGATGGTCGTCATGGTGATCTGTTTCAGGGAGTCTGGTGGAGCTGTAGGATGGTCATCATGTTATCTGTTTCATTGAGTCTGGTGGAGCTGTAGGATGGTTGTCATGGTGATCTGTTTCAGGGAGTCTGGTGGAGCTGAGTCGCAGGCAGTGCCTTCACCAGGAGCTGGACAACCTGCAGCGCAACCTGGTGGTGGTCACGCTCCTCGCCCTCGCCAACCTGCTGCACCAGAAAGCAGCCAACCATCAACTGCTGTTCCACCTGCAAGGTGAGACTGCTGCAAGGTGTGTTTGGGTGTGGTGGGTTAAGGCTTCAGACTCCTACTTCACGGGTTCAGGGTTCGATTCTTCACCCCAGACCGCCAGGCTTGGAAGCGTTTGTCTCTGTGGGGTGGGTCTGGTTGGGTGTAGTGGTAAGGCATCAGACTCTTATTCCATGGATTGAGGGTTAGATTCTCACTCCAGACATCCAGGTAGGAAGAGATTGTCTCTGTAGGTGAATGTCTGTATAGACTCCAATCCCTTAGGATGCAGCTTAAAACTAAGGTCCTTTCCACCTCCATTTTGCTCCCAATTTGAGCAGATGAGTGATGGGTCATTCTTCGTTTTCATTGTTCTTGACTGTTGTTTGTCGTGCCTGAAGAAGACAGAAGAGGTCAAAATGTGTCATGTTGTGACTTGCAGTTTTGTTTGTCTCTTTCGTTCGACGAAGTAGTGATTTTTATTTTACGTTTGTTTCCATTTCGGTCTGCAGACAGTCGCCTCACTTCGGAGCTAAGGTGGCTTGGTGGAGGCACACCTGAGAAACCTTGCCCACATGTTCAGTCCCGTTCCGCCTCTCCGACAAGAGTAGGCCTTCATGTTCGACTGGGACAGATGATGACATAAACATGACACCCATGAACATTGGTGTCGTCATGGTAAAGCGTTATCCAGGAAGGCAGAATAGGGCTACGTCGTTGGTGGGAAGGAAAAATGGTCGCCTTCGCTGACATGTCATCAGAGGGGAACCTTGGAGTTCTTTGCCAGGAAGCAAAGAGAGAATGGCCGACTATTCTGGCAGCAAGACAGATGTGTCTGTACATGTGTGCCGTACAAACCTGCTGAGGGCAATCCTGCACCCCCCCCCCCCCCCCCCCCCCCCAGGCTTCCAAGGGTGGTGCAGGATTGCTCCCCGCTGGTTTGTACGGCGGTTGAGGACAGTACTTCTCTGGGTCCCTCCTGCACCTTTGGGTTCATCTCTTTCTTTTTTCTTTGTTCTGCAGATCTATGTAGACTTTATGGTCTTTTGTGTTCCAGGTCAATCATTGTGTAGAACAGTGTCCACTCCCACCTTCACCCCACCACTGCCTGTGGTCTGTGTGTTCCGAGACAATCATTGTGTTGAACAGTGTCTACCCCACCCCAAGGCATCCCCCACCCCCCTCCCACTCCACCCCCCTCCCATTCTCTGTGGTCTGTATATGGAAGGACAATCATTGTGTTGAATAGTATACAAACATCCCCCTGTGTGTGGTCCATGTGTTTCAATACAGTCTTTGTGTTGAATAGTATCCAAACATCCCCCTGTGTGTGGTTCATGTGTTTCAATACAGTCTTTGTGTTGAAAAGTATCCAAACATCCCCCTGTGTGTGGTCCATGTGTTTCAATACAGTCTTTGTGTTGAATAGTATCCAAACATCCCCCTGTGTGTGGTCCATGTGTTTCAATACAGTCATTGTGTTGAAAAGTATCCAAACATCCCCTGTGTGTGTGGTCCATGTGTTTCAATACAGTCTTTGTGTTGAATAGTATCCAAACATCCCCCTGTGTGTGTGGTCCATGTGTTTCAATACAGTCATTGTGTTGAATAGTATCCAAACATCCCCCTGTGTGTGGTCCATGTGTTTCAATACAGTCATTGTGTTGAAAAGTATCCAAACATCCCCCTGTGTGTGGTCCATGTGTTTCAATACAGTCTTTGTGTTGAATAGTATCCAAACATCCCCCTGTTGTGTGGTCCATGTGTTTCAATACAGTCATTGTGTTGAATAGTATCCAAACATCCCCCTGTGTGTGGTCCATGTGTTTCAATACAGTCTTTGTGTTGAATAGTATCCAAACATCCCCCTGTGTGTGGTCCATGTGTTTCAATACAGTCTTTGTGTTGAATAGTATCCAAACATCCCCCTGTGTGTGTGGTCCATGTGTTTCAATACAGTCATTGTGTTGAATAGTATCCAAACATCCCCCTGTGTGTGTGGTCCATGTGTTTCAATACAGTCTTTGTGTTGAATAGTATCCAAACATCCCCCTGTGTGTGTGGTCCATGTGTTTCAATACAGTTATTGTGTTGAATAGTATCCAAACATCCCCCTCTGTGTGTGTGGTCCATGTGTTTCAATACAGTTATTGTGTTGAATAGTATCCAAACATCCCCCTCTGTGTGTGGTCCATGTGTTTCAATACAGTCATTGTGTTGAGTAGTGACCTGACTTTCTCCCTCTCTATAATCTGTATTTCGTATCGCATCATGTTGAACAGTACCCCAAGTTTCCCTCTCTATGGTCGATGTGTTTTGCAGGCGTGTTAAACAGTACCCCAATTTTCCCTCTCTGTGTGATTGATGTCTTTTGCATGTGTTTTGAACAGTACCCCAATTTTCCCTCTCTCTGTGATTGATGTGTTTTTCATGTGTTTTGAACAGTAC
This sequence comes from Conus ventricosus, assembly GCA_018398815.1. Lineage (NCBI taxonomy): Eukaryota > Metazoa > Mollusca > Gastropoda > Neogastropoda > Conidae > Conus > Conus ventricosus. The sequence continues at coordinate 7,699,570 of CM031625.1, read as the reverse complement.
CCCAATTTTCCCTCTCTCTGTGATTGATGTGTTTTGCAGATGTTTTGAACAGTACCCCAATTTTCCCTCTCTCTGTGGTTGATGTGTTTTTGCAGGTCACATTATCGTGTTGAACGTGCTGTGTTTTGCAGGTCACATTATAGTGTTGAATGTGCTGTGTTTTGCAGGTCACATGATCGTGTTGAACGTGCTGTGTTTTGCAGGTCACATGATCGTGTTGAACGTGCTGTGTTTTGCAGGTCACATTATCGTGTTGAACGTGCTGTGTTTTGCAGGTCACATGATCGTGTTGAACGTGCTGTGTTTTGCAGGTCACATGATCGTGTTGAACGTGCTGTGTTTTGCAGGTCACATTATCGTGTTGAAGGTGTTGTGTTTTGCAGGTCACATGATCGTGTTGAACGTGCTGTGTTTTGCAGGTCACATGATCGTGTTGAATGTGCTGTGTTTTGCAGGTCACATGATCGTGTTGAACATGCTGTGTTTTGCAGGTCACATTATCGTGTTGAATGTGCTGTTTTGCAGGTGACATGATCATGTTGAACGTGCTGTGTTTTGCAGGTCACATGATCGTGTTGAACGTGCTGTGTTTTGCAGGTCACATGATCGTGTTGAACGTGCTGTGTTTTGCAGGTCACATGATCGTGTTGAACGTGCTGTGTTTTGCAGGTCACCTGATCGTGTTGAACGTGCTGTGTTTTGCAGGTCACTTTATTGTGTTGAACGTGCTGCGACTGTTCAGACCTCACCAGATGGTGCGGCAGGCTGCCATCGGGGTGCTGAAAGTTATCTACCCTGGCGTGGTCCACACGCCGGACCACCATGAGAGGTCAGTCTCACTTTTTCGTCCTTAGTGATAGTGGTGATGGTGGTGGTGCTGATGGTGGTTGTGGTGGTGGTGATGGTGGTGGTGGTGATGGTGGTGGTGGGGGTGGTGGTGTTGTTGTGATGGTGGTGGGGATGGTGGTGGTGGGGGTGGCGGTGTCATGGGACAATGGAAGACCATCAAAGTGGACTGTACCAACAGCATGGTGAATGGAAGTGATGACTGCTTCTGCCAGAGAGCGTGGACACTGGTGCAGATCAAAGGGCAGACCCGTTGGACGTGGTGCAGATCAAAGGACAGACCCATTGGACGTTGGTGCAGATCAAAGGACAGACCCATTGGACACTGGTGCAGATCAAAGGACAGACCCATTGGACGTTGGTGCAGATCAAAGGACAGACCCATTGGACACTGGTGCAGATCAAAGGACAGATCCGTTGGACATTGGTGCAGATCAAAGGACAGATCCATTGGACGTTGTGCAGATCAAAGGACAGACCCATCGGACATTGGTGCAGATCAAAGGACAGACCCATTGGACATTGGTGCAGATCAAAGGACAGACCCATTGGACATTGGTGCAGATCAAAGGACAGACCCATTGGACGTTGTGCAGATTAAAGGACAGACCCATTGGACATTGGTGCAGATCAAAGGACAGACCCATTGGACATTGGTGCAGATCAAAGGACAGACCCGTTGGATGTTGTGCAGATCAAAGGACAGACCCGTTGGATGTTGTGCAGATCAAAGGACAGACCCATTGGATACTGGTGCAGATCAAAGGACAGACCCATTGGATGTTGGTGCAGATCAAAGGACAGACCCATTGGACATTGGTGCAGATCAAAGGACAGACCCATTGGACGTTGTGCAGATCAAAGGACAGACCCATTGGACGTTGGTGCAGATCAAAGGACAGACCCATTGGACGTTGTGCAGATTAAAGGACAGACCCATTGGACGTTGTGCAGATCAAAGGACAGACCCTTGGACGTTGGTGCAGATCAAAGGACAGACCCATTGGACGTGTGCAGATCAAAGGACAGACCCATTGGACATTGGTGCAGATCAAAGGACAGACCCATGGCATGTTGTGCAGATCAAAGGACAGACCCATTGGAATTGGTGCAGATCAAAGGACAGACCCATTGGACGTTGTGCAGATCAAAGGACAGACCCATTGGACATTGGTGCAGATCAAAGGACAGACCCATTGGACATTGGTGCAGATCAAAGGACAGACCCATTGGACATTGGTGCAGATCAAAGGACAGACCCATTGGACATTGGTGCAGATCAAAGGACAGACCCATTGGACATTGGTGCAGATCAAAGGACAGACCCATTGGACATTGGTGCAGATCAAAGGACAGACCCATTGGACATTGGTGCAGATCAAAGGACAGACCCATTGGACATTGGTGCAGATCAAAGGACAGACCATTGGACATTGGTGCAGATCAAAGGACAGACCCATTGATATAGGTGCAGATCAAAGGACAGACCCATTGGACATTGGTGCAGATCAAAGGACAGACCATTGGACATTGGTGCAGATCAAAGGATAGACCCATGGAGTTTTGCAGATCAAAGGACAGACCCATTGGACACTGGTGCAGATCAAAGGACAGACCATTGAATTGGTGCAGATCAAAGGACAGACCCAATCGAATGTTGGCAGATCAAAGGACAGACCCATTGGACATTGGTGCAGATCAAAGGACAGACCATTGGACATTGGTGCAGATCAAAGGACAGACCCATTGGAATTGGTGCAGATCAAAGGACAGACCATTGGACATTGGTGCAGATCAAAGGACAGACCCATTGGACATTGGTGCAGATCAAAGGACAGACCCATTGGACATTGGTGCAGATCAAAGGACAGACCCATTGGACTTTGGTGCAGATCAAAGGACAGACCCATTGGAGTTGTGCAGATCAAAGGACAGACCCATTGGACATGGTGCAGATCAAAGGACAGACCCATTGGACATTGGTGCAGATCAAAGGACAGACATTGGAATTGGTGCAGATCAAAGGACAGACCCATTGGACATTGGTGCAGATCAAAGGACAGACCCATTGGACATTGGTGCAGATCAAAGGACAGACCCATTGGACATTGTGCAGATCAAAGGACAGACCCATTGGACTGTGTGCAGATCAAAGGACAGACCATTGGAAACTGGTGCAGATCAAAGGACAGACCCATTGGATATTGGTGCAGATCAAAGGACAGACCCATTGACATTGGTGCAGATCAAAGGACAGACCATTGGACATTGGTGCAGATCAAAGGACAGACCCATTGGACATTGGTGCAGATCAAAGGACAGACCATTGGACATTGGTGCAGATCAAAGGACAGACCCATTGGACGTTGTGCAGATCAAAGGACAGACCCATTGGACACTGGTGCAGATCAAGGACAGACCCATGGACGTTGGCAGATCAAAGGACAGACCCATTTGACATTGGTGCAGATCAAAGGACAGACCCATTGGACGTTGTGCAGATCAAAGGACAGACCCATTGGACATTGGTGCAGATCAAAGGACAGACACATTGGACATTGGTGCAGATCAAAGGACAGACCCATTGGACGTTGTGCAGATCAAAGACAGACCCATTGGACACTGGTGCAGATCAAAGGACAGACCCATTGGACGTTGGTGCAGATCAAAGGACAGACCCATTGGACGTTGTGCAGATCAAAGGACAGACCCATTGGACACTGGTGCAGATCAAAGGACAGTCCCATTGGACATCAGTGCAGTGCAGATCAAAGGACAGACACTTTACATGTTGGTGCAGATTCTCATTCAGGACATTACACATTGGTGTATGTCCTCATCCAAGGACATTATACATTGGTGCAGATCCTCACCCAAGGACATTACACATTGGTGCAGATGCTCATCCGAGGGTGGACCCATTACAGATTGGTGCAGATGCTCATCCGAGGGTGGACCCATTACAGATTGGTGCAGATGCCCATTCAAGAACATTACACATTAGTGCATCCAATGACATTACACATTTACACATTAGTGCATCCAATGACATTACACATTAGTGCATCCAATGACATTACACATTAGTGCATCCAATGACATTACACATTAGTGCATCCAATGACATTACACATTAGTGCATCCAATGACATTACACATTGGTGCAGATCCTCACCCAATAACATTACACATGGGTGCAGATCCTCACCCAATAACATTACACATGGGTGCAGATCCTCACCCAATAACATTACACATGGGTGCAGATCCTCACCCAATAACATTACACATGGGTGCAGATCCTCACCCAATAACATTACACATGGGTGCAGATCCTCACCCAATAACATTACACATGGGTGCAGATCCTCACCCAATAACATTACACATGGGTGCAGATTCTCACCCAATAACATTACACATGGGTGCAGATCCTCACCCAATTTTTTTTTCATTACACATGGGTGCAGATCCTCACCCAATAACATTACACATGGGTGCAGATCCTCACCCAGGGACATTACACAATGGTGCAGATCCTTATCCAAGGACATTACACATTGGTGCAGATCCTCACCCAAAGACATTACACATTGGTGCAGATCCTCACCCAAAGACATTACACATTGGTGCACATCCTCACCCAAAGACATTACACATTGGTGCACATCCTCACCCAAAGACATTACACATTGGTGCACATCCTCACCCAAAGACATTACACATTGGTGCACATCCTCACCCAAAGACATTACACATTGGTGCAGATCCTTATCCAAGGACATTACACATGGGTGCAGATCCTTATCCAAGGACATTAGACATTGGTGCAGATCCTTATCCAAGGACATTAGACATTGGTGCAGATCCTTATCCAAGGACATTGCACATTGGTGCAGATCCTTGCCCAAGGACATTACACATTGGTGCAGATCCTCACCCAAGGACATTACACATTGGTGCAGATGCTCATCCGAGGGCGGACCCATTACACATTGGTGCAGATGCTCTTCCGAGGGCGGACCCATTACACATTGGTGCAGATGCTCATCTGAGGGCGGACCCATTACACATTGGTGCAGATGCTCATCCGAAGGCGGACCCATTACACATCGGTGCAGATTCTTGTCTGTCATACTCCATTGTAATTACAGTTAAAAGGTTGAAGATGAACATACTCCGCTTTGATTGGAGGATTGTCAGTCATGTGACCTGTGTTGGATTTCAGCGGCAGAGCCTATGAGACAGCAAAGAGAGAGGAAGAAAGAACATCGTCGGAGCGTCAACGAGTGGCAGACAGTGGCGGCAACAATGGCAAGGTACATTCTGTGGTTCTTTGAAAATATTTTCTTCTTCATTTTTGTTTGTTGTATATTCTGTTCTCTGCGAAGGACATCAGTAAAAAAAGAGAAAAACGAAAATAAAACGGACTGAGACAAAGAAAGTGATGGAAAGGAAAAAAAAAATTACAACCTGAAACGATCCAGAAGATAGGATCTCCCAGCGTCCCCACAGAGTGGAGGTAGAAACGGAAAGATCATCTAGAACACAGCGAGACGAATGTACCCCCCCTTCCCTCCCCCCTTCCCAGCCCCCTCTCCCCCCTCCCTATCCCCCAACCCCCCCTCCCTCCCCCCCTCTCCCCTTACTCTGGCCACTTTGGTACAGGGAGATTTTTTTCCTAAAAGTTTACATGGGTCCTAAAAGTTTACATGGGTCCTAAAAGTTTACATGGGTCCTAAAAGTTTACATGGGTTCTGACTCCATTTCCCAGAGAGCCCTTCAAGTGAGATTATAAACAGGTTCCGTGTGTGAACGCACGCATAGCATCTTGCACACACGTCAAATCCCTCCACCAGCTTTCAGAAGAGAAGGCCAGTTTGGTTGTTGGTGTAGATGACACATTACACCAAGCATGCACCTGGCATGACAAATAGAAAGAATGAAGGAAGAAAAATTGAATGACTGATATTGACTGAATGAATGGCACGGGAAATGACTGAATGAATGGCACGGGAAATGACTGATATTGACTGAATGAATGACACGTGAAATGACTGACTGAATGACACGTGAAATGACTGAATGAATGGCACGGGAAATGACTGATATTGACTGAATGAATGGCACGGGAAATGACTGATATTGACTGAATGAATGGCACGGGAAATGACTGACTGAATGGCACAGGAAATGACTGATATCGACTGACTGAATGACACAGGAAATGACTGATGTTGACTGAATGAATGGCACGGAAATGACTGATATGACTGAATGAATGGCACGGGAAATGACTGACTGAATGACACAGGAAATGACTGAATGAATGACACGTGAAATGACTGACTGAATGGCATGGGAAATGACTGACTGATGCACGGGAATGACTGACTGAATGACACAGGAAATGACTGACTGAATGACGTGGAAATGACTGACTGAATGACACGGGAAATGACTGACGAAATGACAGGGAAATGACTGACTGAATGACACGGGAAATGACTGACTGAATGACACGGAAAATGATCTGAATGAATGACGCGTGAAATGACTGAATGAATGACACAGGAAATGACTGAATGAATGACACGGAAATGACTGAATGAATGACATGGGAAATGACTGACTGAATGACACGGGGAAATGACTGACTGAATGACACATGAAATGACTGAATGAATGACACGGGAAATGACTGAATGAATGACACATGAAATGACTGAATGAATGACACGGGAAATGACTGATGAATGACATGGGAAATGACTGACTGAATGACGCGTGAAATGACTGAATGAATGACACAGGAAATGACTGACTGAATGACACGGGAAATGACTGAATGAATGACCGTGGAAATGACTGAATGAATGCACAGGGAAATGACTGATGAATGACAGGAAATGACTGACTAAATGACAAGGAAATGACTGACTGAATGACACATGGAAATGACTGAATGAATGACACGGGAAATGACTGAATGAATGACACATGAAATGACTGACTGAATGACACAGGAAATGACTGACTGAATGACACGTGAAATGACTGACTGAATGACACATGAAATGACTGACTGAATGACACGGGAAATGACTGACTGAATGACACATGAAATGACTGACTGACTGACACGGGAAATGACTGAATAAATGACACGGGAAATGACTGACTGAATGACGCAGGAAATGACTGACTGAATGACACGGGGAAATGACTGACTGAATGACACGGGGAAATGACTGACTGAATGACGCGGGAAATGACTGACTGAATGACACGGGAAATGACTGACTGAATGACGCAGGAAATGACTGACTGAATGACACGGGGAAATGACTGACTGAATGACACGGGAAATGACTGACTGAATGACACGGGGAAATGACTGACTGAATGACACGTGAAATGACTGACTGAATGACACGGGGAATGACTGACTGAATGACGCGGGAAATGACTGACTGAATGACACGGGAAATGACTGACTGAATGACACGGGGAAATGACTGACTGAATGGCACGGGAAATGACTGATATTGACTGAATGAATGGCACGGGAAATGACTGATATTGACTGAATGAATGGCACGGGAAATGACTGACTGAATGAATGGCACGGGAAATGACTGATATTGACTGAATGAATGGCACGGGAAATGACTGATATTGACTGAATGAATGGCACGGGAAATGACTGATATTGACTGAATGAATGGCACGGGAAATGACTGATATTGACTGAATGAATGGCACGGGAAATGACTGAACGAAACGCCAGCAGGCAGCTGGCCAGAGCTCGGAACACTCACTTTTGTCACTGTCCAACGGGTGATGCGTCGCTCAAGTGGATGGTGGTGGACGTGTGTGGTTGCCCGTGGTTACGCTAATTCAGTATGCGCCGAAGAGGTCAAGGAAGCGGTGTGGACTTGGTGTTGAACTTGCAGAATTCCTGTATTAATAACGGTTGTGATGTGGTTGATGTGAACGCGTGACCTCCCCCAGACACTGTCTGTGACGCATGAGCTGCTGTGGTGGGCGGGTTGGCGAGGCGGCGTGACCTGGTGATGGTGGATTGGTGGTGCAGGAAAGTTTTGAAGGTGGTACCGGATTAGGCAGCATGGTTAGTTTGATGAGGAAGAAAAGAACATGAAAGTTGGAAACAAAAGAAAGAAAAAGAGGAAGATGCGCATGTGTGCACATGTACTCGTAAGTACGTGCGCACACTGACAGAGACACACACACACACACACACCCACACACACACACACACACACACACACACACACACACACATACACTCTCACACATGGTCTGTCTGTCTGTCTCCCACCCTCCCTCCCTCTCTCTCTCTCTCTCTCTCTCTCTCTCTCTCTCTCTCTCTCTCTCTCTCTCCTCCCTCCCTCCCCCTCCCTCCCTCTCTCTCTCCCTCTCCCTCTCCCTCTCTCTCTCCCTCCCTCCCTCTCTCTCTCCCCTCCCTCCCTCTCTCTCTCCCTCTCCCACCCTCTCTCTCTCGCTCTCTCTCTCTCTCTCTCTCTCTCTCTCTCTTGCTGTCCTTCATTTTCGGAAGGAAATGATGAAAAAGAAAAGAAAGAGAAGGAAATAAGTTCTCTTTTTTTTTTTGTTGCACAATTTTACATGATGATTAAGACATTTTCAACCCCCCTATTGCCCTTGATTTTCCTTCCCATCCCATTGACAGGTGAGGGATGTAGAAGGTGTTGATTTTGATGAATATGATGTTTGTGTTTGAAGAAGAAAAAGGGGATAGAGAAATCAGCTGAGAAGCAACCAGACAGTTCCCTCATTGGAGCGAGTTCATCAGCCGCCAGCAGCTGTGATGTGTCTGGACAAACACGTGAGACTTTGTTGTTATGTCTTCTTTGTGTGTGTGTGTATGTGTGTGTGTGTGTGTGTTTTGGCATGTGCGTGTGTGTGTGTGTGTGTGTATGTGTGTGTGCATGTGTGTGTGTGTGTGTGTGTGTGTGTGTGTGTGTGCGTGTGTTGATTGTCTGATTGTAATATTAAAACTGTTGTCTGAAAGCTAGGATTGTTCAGTTTTTTTTTGGTCTGAAAGTCGATGATATCAATGATGTTTGAAAGCTGTTTATATCAAAATAGGTTGTCGCTGTGTTGGTTATATAGAAGTTGGAGTTTGAAAACCAGTTACATCAAAATTAGTTGGCCAGAACCCTGATATGTCAAAGTTGCTTGTGTGAAAGCTGGTATTATTAAAGTTAGTTTTGTGAAAGCTGCTTATATGAAAGTTGATTGTCCAAGAGCTGGTTATATCAAAGCTTGTTGAATGAAGGCCCCCCCCCCCCCCCCTCCCCCCACTTTTTTTCTTTTCAAAGTTGGTTGCGTCAAGATTAGCTATATCAAAGCTGGTTATCTGAAAGCAGGTTGCATAACAACTGGTTGTCTGAAAGTTGCATATATCAAAACCAGTAGCCTGAAAGCTGCTTATATCAGAGTTTGTTGTTTGAAAGCTGGTTATATTGGAGTGTGTTGTCTGAAAGCTGGTTATACTGGAGTGTGTTGTCTGAAAGCTGGTTATATTGGAGTTTGTTGTCTGAAAGCTGGTTATATTGGAGTGTGTTGTCTGAAAGCTGGTTATACTGGAGTGTGTTGTCTGAAAGCTGGTTATTTTGGAGTGTGTTGTCTGAAAGCTGGTTATATTAGAGTTTGTTGTTTGAAAGTTGGTTTTATCAAAGTTTGTTGTCTGAAAGCTGGCTATATCAGAGTTTGTTGTCTGAAAGCTGGTTATATCAGAGTTTGTTGTCTGAAAGCTGGTTATATCAGAGTTTGTCGTCTGAAAGCTGGCTATATCAAAGTTTATTGTCTGAAAGCTGGATATATCAGAGTTTGTTGTCTGAAAGCTGGTTATATGAAAGTTTGTTATCTGAAAGGTGGTTATGTCAAGGCTTGTCTGAAAGCTGGTTATAACTTAAATCAAAATTTGTTGTCTGCAAATCAGTTGTGTTGAAGTTGGTCGCTTTGAAGGGGATGGCATCAAAGGGTTGCGTGAAAGCTGACTGCATCAACGCTCGTTGTCACAACGAAAAGCCAGTTGAACTGAGGCGATGATGCTTATCTGTCCTAGGCTTTTCCTTGCGTTAAGAGTGTAGGTTGTCATGAAGAAGGCAACAAACTGATTCTGTGCCCTCTGCTTGGACATCGGCAACCTGAACTTTGCGTGACCCATGCTCCGTTAGGAGAGGGAGCACGAGGAAGCTCTGTGTTGGCTGCAAGAAGTTGTTTCTTATTATCTCTTAACTATCTTTGAGAGGGCTCTTCTTTGGATCTACTCATGCCTCTGATGATGGATGCCAGGTAACTGAGGTGTTGGACGTTTACCAGCCTCTGTTCATGGTCAGTTCTTCTTCTTCAGCGTTCCAGTATCTGGCAGCGTGTGAACTCGTTTTACCCTGTTGGGATACTCACACTATACTCGAGAGTATAGTCAGTTCACTCCGACTTCGTCGAGTGCAGAAATTTGTGGGGAGAGGTTGTGGAAAAAAGATAGATAAAAGATATGGTAGACAGAAAGGACGAAAGATAGATAAAAGATAGGGTAGACAAAGGACGAAAGACAGATAAAAGACATGGTAGACAGAAAGGACAGTAGACGACAGTACAGCAAAAGGAGGAGACAGAGTTACTGAGAGCGAAAGGAAAAGGGGACGTTACTAGCACAGAGTGTCCAGAAGGAGGGGGAACTATTTGTACAAAAGACCCCGGGTGGGGGGGGGGGGGGGGGGGGGGGGGGGGGGGGGGGGTTCATGGACAGTGACATCGTCAGTGGTGATGGTGGTGTCATGGCTAGTCTTCTTGGGGGGGATTTCCAGTGCCATGTTGTTTGATGTTTCACCAGCAAATCAGCCATGATTATATGTGTACATTTAAGACGGATGATAATGTTTATCTATATATGTGTGTGCGTTTTCTATGTATCTGTGGTGTGTGTTTCCGTGTACGCCTGTATGGTGCCTTTGTATTCAGGGATTGCACATACAGTGGCCCACAAACCACCTCCCTCTTGGCACGGGTTTGATGTGATGACATTTTTGTGTGTGTAGGTGTGCACATATAATGATGACTCATACGACTGTTCCAGCGGAGTTGGACAAAGCTGTGGGCTTAGTCCCTGTAGATGGCGCCTCTGTGCTCGGGGAAAAGAACCGGTTTTATGTGTATGGTAAGGTGGATGGTTTTCTTTTCTTTTTTTCTTTGTTTTTTAAAATATATTTTTGTTGAAAATTTTCTGTACCTCTGAAATCTCTGAGCCGAAATCCTTGCCATAGATATTGATGGAGCAAGCGGAGGTTGTAGGCTTATCAGTCAGTGATTTCATGAAACAGTTTTCAATTTATATTGGCTACCAGACTAAACGAGTCACTCAGTTAAAGAAGGCTACTCATTGTGTACGTAGCTTTCGTCGGCAATCCAGCCGACTTCTTCAGCGCAATTTCAATTTTCAATTTCTAATTCTAAAAGCAGTTGCAGATGTTGTCAGACGCATGTTGCCCAATGTTGATTGTGTGGGTGATGTTGTAAGACACATGCCCAATGTTGATGGTGTGCGTGATGTTGTCAGACACATGTTGCCCAATGTTGATGGTGTTGTTGACACATGTTGCCCAATGTTTATAGTGTGGTTGACACATGTTGCCCAGTGTTGATGGTGTTGTTGACACATGTTGCCCAGTGTTGATGGTGTTGTTGACACATGTTGCCCAATGTTTATAGTGTGGTTGACACATGTTGCCCAGTGTTGATGGTGTTGTTGACACATGTTGCCCAATATTTATAGTGTTGTTGACACATGTTGCCCAGTGTTGATGGTGTTGTTGACACATGTTTCCCAGTGTTGATGGTGTTGTTGACACATGTTGCCCAATGTTTATAGTGTGGTTGACACATGTTGCCCAGTGTTGATGGTGTTGTTGACACATGTTGCCCAATGTTGATGGTGTTGTTGACACATGTTGCCCAGTGTTGATGGTGTTGTTGACACATGTTGCCCAGTGTTGATGGTGTTGACACATGTTGCCCAATGTTGATGGTATGGTTGATGTCGTCAGACACATGGTGCCCAGTGTTGATGGTGTGCGTGATGTCGTCAGACACATGGTGCCCAATGTTGATGGTGTGCGTGATGTCGTCAGACACATGGTGCCCAGTGTTGATGGTGTTGTTGATGTTGTCAGACACATGGTGCCCAATGTTGATGGTGTGGTTGATGTTGTCAGACACATGGTGCCCAATGTTGATGGTGTGGTTGATGTTGTCAGACACATGTTGCCCAATGTTGGTGGTGTGGTTGATGTTGTCAGACACATGGTGCCCAGTGTTGATGGTGTTGTTGATGTCGTCAGACACACGGTGCCCAATGTTGGTGGTGTGGTTGATGTTGTCAGACTCATGGTGCCCAGTGTTGATGGTGTGGTTGATGTTGTCAGACTCATGGTGCCCAATGTTGATGATGTGGTTGATGTTGTCAGACACATGGTGCCCAATGTTGGTGGTGTGGTTGATGTGTCAGACACATGGTGCCCAATGTTGATGGTGTGGTTGATGTTGTCAGACACACGGTGCCCAATGTTGATGGTGTGGTTGATGTTGTCAGACACATGGTGCCCAGTGTTGATGGTGTGGTTGATGTTGTCAGACACATGGTGCCCAGTGTTGATGGTGTGGTTGATGTTGTCAGACACATGTTGCCCAATGTTGGTGGTGTGGTTGATGTCAGACTCATGGTGCCCAATGTTGGTGGTGTGGTTGATGTTGTCAGACACATGGTGCCCAATGTTGATGGTGTTGTTGATGTTGTCAGACTCATGGTGCCCAATGTTGATGGTGTTGTTGATGGTGTTGACACATGGTGCCCAGTGTTGATGGTGTTGTTGATGTTGTCAGACTCATGGTGCCCAATGTTGATGGTGTGGTTGATGTTGTCAGACACATGGTGCCCAATGTTGATGTTGTCAGACACATGGTGCCCAGTGTTGATGGTGTGGTTGATGTTGTCAGACACATGGTGCCCAGTGTTGATGGTGTGCGTGATGTTGTCAGACACATGGTGCCCAGTGTTGATGGTGTTGTTGATGTTGTCAGACAATGGTGCCCAGTGTTGATGGTGTGGTTGATGTTGTCAGACACATGGTGCCCAGTGTTGATGGTGTGCGTGATGTTGTCAGACACATGGTGCCCAGTGTTGATGGTGTTGTTGATGTTGTCAGACACATGGTGCCCAGTGTTGATGGTGTGGTTGATGTTGTCAGACACATGGTGCCCAATGTTGATGGTGTGGTTGATGTTGTCAGACACATGGTGCCCAGTGTTGATGGTGTGGTTGATGTTGTCAGACACATGGTGCCCAGTGTTGATGGTGTGGTTGATGTTGTCAGACTCATGGTGCCCCGTGTTGATGTTGTCAGACACATGGTGCCCAGTGTTGATGGTGTGGTTGATGTTGTCAGACTCATGGTGCCCAATGTTGATGGTGTGGTTGATGGTGTTGACACATGGTGCCCAGTGTTGATGGTGTGGTTGATGTTGTCAGACTCATGGTGCCCAATGTTGATGGTGTGGTTGATGTTGTCAGACACATGATGCCCAGTGTTGATGGTGTGGTTGATGTCGTCAGACACATGGTGCCCAATGTTGGTGGTGTGGTTGATGTTGTCAGACACATGGTGCCCAGTGTTGATGGTGTGGTTGAAGTCGTCAGACACATGGTGCCCAATGTTGGTGGTGTGGTTGATTTTGTCAGACTCATGGTGCCGAATGTTGATGGTGTGGTTGATGTTGTCAGACACATGGTGCCCAGTGTTGATGGTGTGGTTGATGTCGTCAGACACATGGTGCCCAATGTTGGTGGTGTGGTTGATGTTGTCAGACACATGGTGCCCAGTGTTGATGGTGTGCGTGATGTTGTCAGACACATGGTGCCCAGTGTTGATGGTGTGGTTGAAGTTGTCAGACACATGGTGCCCAATGTTGATGGTGTGCGTGATGTTGTCAGACACATGGTGCCCAATGTTGATGGTGTGGTTGATGTCGTCCGACACACGGTGCCCAATGTTGATGGTGTTGTTGATGTTGTCAGACACATGGTGCCCAATGTTGGTGGTGTGGTTGATGTTGTCAGACACATGGTGCCCAATGTTGATGGTGTGGTTGATGTTGTCAGACACATGGTGCCCAGTGTTGATGGTGTGGTTGATGTTGTCAGACACATGGTGCCCAATGTTGGTGGTGTGGTTGATGTTGTGAGACTCATGGTGCCCAGTGTTGATGGTGTGGTTGATGTTGTCAGACACATGGTGCCCAATGTTGATGGTGTGGTTGATGTTGTCAGACACATGGTGCCCAGTGTTGATGGTGTGGTTGATGTTGTCAGACACATGGTGCCCAGTGTTGATGGTTTGTGGTTGAAGTCGTCAGACACATAGTGCCCAATGTTGGTGGTGTGGTTGATGTTGTCAGACACATGGTGCCCAGTGTTGATGGTGTGGTTGATGTTGTCAGACACATGGTGCCCAATGTTGGTGGTGTGGTTGATGTTGTCAGACACATGGTGCCCAGTGTTGATGGTGTGGTTGATGTTGTCAGACTTATGGTGCCCAATGTTGATGGTGTGGTTGAAGTCGTCAGACACATGGTGCCCAGTGTTGATGGTGTGGTTGATGTTGTCAGACTCATGGTGCCCAGTGTTGATGGTGTGGTTGATGTTGTCAGACACATGGTGCCCAATGTTGGTGGTGTGGTTGATGTTGTCAGACACATGGTGCCCAATGTTGGTGGTGTGGTTGATGTTGTCAGACACATGGTGCCCAATGTTGGTGGTGTGGTTGATGTTGTCAGACACATGGTGCCCAATGTTGATGGTGTGGTTGATGTTGTCAGACTCATGGTGCCCAATGTTGGTGGTGTGGTTGATGTTGTCAGACACATGGTGCCCAATGTTGGTGGTGTGGTTGATGTTGTCAGACACATGGTGCCCAATGTTGGTGGTGTGGTTGATGTTGTCAGACACATGGTGCCCAATGTTGATGGTGGGGTTGATGTTGTCAGACACGTGCTGCCCATACCAGGACGACCAGACTCACCACCTGCTTCACGTTGGCAGCATCAGGGCTGTGGGCTTTGAGACCGTCCTGGAGATCATCCTTGGAATGCTGAACAGTAGGTAGCCATAGCCCTAGCTCTGTAGTTTGTACACATCGCTCTCTAGTAAGAAGTCGTAACTTGGCAGTATGTAGTCGTAGCTCTGTAGTAATAAGTCTACTTTGCAGCATGTAGTCATAGCTCTGTAGTAATAAGTCTACTTTGCAGCATGTCGTCATAGTTCTGTAGTAATAAGTCTACTTTGCAGCATGTAGCCATAGCTCTGTAGTAATAAGTCTACTTTGCAGCATGTAGCCATAGCTCTTTAGAACAAAGTCTTAACTTTGCAATATGTAGCCATAGCTCTGTAGTATGAAGTCTGAACTTTGCAATGTGTAGCCAAAGCTCTGTAGTACGAAGTCGTGACTTTGCAATATGTAGCCATAGCTCTTTAGTACAAAGTCTTAACTCTACAATAGCAGTCACAGCTTTGTAGTTACAAATCTTAACTCAGCAGTGTGTAGCCATAGCTGTATATCTGCAGTTTGTAGTCATAGCTCTGTAGCAGAAAGTCTTTAACGTTGCAATATGTAGCTATGGCTCTGTAGTAATAAATCTTTACTCTGCAATATGTAGCCATAGCTCTGTAGTGTGTATTTATATGTCAGTAGCAATGTGGTCAAAGCCCTAATTGTGTTGCATGTAGTCATAGCCCTGTAGGTGTCATAGTTCTGTGGTAAATGAGTAGCCATAGCCATAGCTATGTAGTATATATCCATAGCTTGGTAGTGTTTAACCATGCCTCAGTGTATGTAGCTATAGCTGTATAGTTTGTAGCCATACCTCTGTTGTGTGAAGTCATAGCTCTGTAGTATGTAGCCATAATGGGGCCAGAATAGCTCAGTTGGTAGAGCGCCAGACTCGTGATCCTGAGGTTACCGGTTTGAATTTCGGTACATGGGGATTTTTCCCTCCGAGTCAACAGTGGTTCTGACTCCATTCCCCATACAGTCCTTCGAATGAGTCTATAAACCGAGGTTCCATGTCTGAACGCACGCGTAACATCTTGCACACACGTAAAATCCCATCACCAACTTTCGGAAGAGAAGGCCAGTTTGGCCGGTGGTATGGATGACACGTTACACATAGCATGCACCTTCGCGAAGTTGGAGTATGGCTGCCTTAATGGCGGGATAAAAAACGGTCATACACACATAAAATGTTAGTAATGGTCAAAGGTATGACCGCTGAACATTCATGGAAGAAGAAGAATCATAGCTCTGTTATTTGTAGGTAGAGCCATCACTCTTCAGTATGTAGCAATTATGAGTGTTGTTTTCAAACATTTTATTTGCTTCTTCAACATAAGCATTTGTTATATCACATTATCAGTCATGATCCATTCACAATGATTTTAAATTCAAGATACACATTCTCTCTCTCTTTTTTCTCTCTCTCTCTTTTTTCTCTCTCTAGAGCTTTCTCTCTCTTTTTCTAGTTCAATCTCTCACTCCCTATCTAAAGTATAGTATAGTACCACATCGGTCTTTACACAATCGCAGTTATGAGTGTTGTATGAAATCGTAGCTCAGTAGTATGTAGTCATACTCATAACGCTGTTGTTTGTAGGCATAGCCATCGCTCTGTAGTATGTAGCAGTTGTGATTGCTCAGTTGCGTGTGGCCTTGACTGTAGCTCTGTAGGATGTATCCATATCAAGAGCTCTGTGGTAACTAGCCACAAGCTTGTAGTGTCGTCTGTAATTAGTGTAATAATTATGTAGCCATAGCTACATGAGTTTGCAGTAGTCTGAGGTCCATGGTGTGTAGCCACTGTCACACTGCTGTAACAGATATCCACATCTTTAATTCTGTAGTACATACGTCCAAAAGTCTGTATTGTGTAGCCACAGACATAGCTGTGTAGCGAATACCCCTAGCTCATTAATATGCAGTCTGAGCTCTATGGTGTGTAGCCATAGCCATAATTCTGTAGCACTTATCAGTTTCATCAGCTGTGGAGACTATTGCTGCGGCTAGTAAGTATATAGCAGTGCTGTAGATTTGTGGAATATAATAATAATAATAATAATAATAATGAATACTTATATAGCGCCTATTCTCAGCTAGAGACCAAGCTCTAAGCGCTTTACAATCCTGGGTAGTGCCGACTGAAGAGCTGCCTGCCGGCGCTTCATTCAGTCGTTTCCCGTGTCATCCAGTCAATATCGTTCACTCAGTTTCCTTACTTCCTTCATTCTTTCCATTTCTCACGCAGGGTGCATGCTATGTGTAACGTGTCATCCATACCAACGGCCAAACTGGCCTTCTCTTTCGAAAGTTGGTGATGGGATTTTACATGTGAGCAAGATGTTTTGCGTGCGTTCAGACACAGAATCTCGGTTTATAGTCTCATTTGAAGGACTGTATGGAAGTGGAGTCAGAACCAATGCTCAGTAATGATGCGGACTGTCTCTAGCATAACACGTAGGGGGGTCCTTGATATCAGTAACTTTGATGTGGTCTGCGTTGGGACGTGATACATTTACAATAAAAGAAAATTCAAAGTTTAAAACACTGGACACCGTTTTTCATGCTCATCAGACAATGGAGGACATTGAAACAAAGAAAAGATAATAAATTCTGGCCCTTGTGCCTTTCGTTTACGTGGAAGGAAGGGAGAGGACATCAAGATTCATCTGTTGCTTGTAAATGATATCAGAATTCCTAAGTTGCTTACCTCTCCTACTACCAAGAATTTCTGCTGCTTACTTCCTGTTGGAAACCAAGTAATTTTTTAACGTTTGTGAAAATTTTCACTTGCTTTCATTAAAAAATTTTTTAAAATAGAGTAATGCATGAATTTGCATGCAATTTTGTGTTCATGTGCAGAAATGAATGAATAGAAGTCTGAAATGAAAATAAATTGGATATGAGTTTTCTAATGTTGTCTATTTCAAAATCTTTCGGCCAATGATCAAAATCATACGCACACACAGAAGGATCGCTGTTACTTGCATCTTCGTCCTCGGAATCGCTCAAAAGATCCCGTAACCAACATTAGCTTCAAAATTCTGTCACTTCATGATCTCTTTTGATGCGTTTAAGTTTACTTTCACTAATTTCTTCAGCAGTAAAACCCTGAAAGGTTTCATCGTCGCTGTCTCCGTCTTGTTGGAGCTCTCGCCACAAGTTTTCGTTCGGTTCCATAGCAAAAATTGCTCAAAAATATGACTTTTTCTTCGGTTCAAACCAAAACAGTCCACCATTTGCAAAGCCAGTCCATCCGGAATCGACTGCGCATGCATGTGTTAACGGAAAGTGTGATGTAAGTTGCAAAAGAAGGGATGGTAGGGAGAGACCGGAATGGCCGCAGGCCTCGGCGGTTGTTCACGCCCACGGTTTCTGTGTATAGCAGAGATCGTCGGCGGGAGCTCCGGCCGGTGGTTGGAGAAGAGGTAAAATGACATCAACAAGATTTATCGTTCTGTATTTTTCCCCTCTGGTGTGGGGGGAAAAATCATGAAGCAAAGAATTATCGTTCTATATTTTCCCCTGTTTACCGTTCTATATTTTCCCCTGTTTACCGTTCTATATTTTCCCCCTGTTTACCGTCCTATATTTTCCCCTGTTTACTGTCCTATATTTTCCCCGTTTACCATCCTATATTTTCCCCCTGTTTACCGTCCTATATTTTCCCCCTGTTTACCGTCCTATATTTTCCCCTGTTTACCGTCCTATATTTTTCCCCTCGGGCACGGCAGGAGCAATCATGAAGCCAAGATTTATCGTTCTATATTTCTCCCCTCAGGTGCGGGTGGAACAATCTTCATCGGCCTCACCAAGAAGGGTCGGGTGCAGGGCGTGACGCTGGACCGTGCGGACCGTGACTGCGTGCGTCTGGGCGTGGATGAGATGATGTTGAAGACATTGCCCAGCATTCCTTTCAACCAGTTGCAGGTGGATTACCTCCCAGTCGTGCGGAAAACCTGGGACGGCAAGCTGGAACCCAACGGCAACACGTTTGTGATCGGTGGGTGGTTCCCCTTGTTCTGCTTCAAAGGGAGGCGACTGAAGGCGGAAATTGAAGCGAATTTTAAACAGAAAAGTTACAGGTTCCGCTGGACACATTAGACAAGCGGATTACAGAACAAAGCACAAAGCATTTCGAGCTCTTAGGTCTTCTTCTTCAGGCAAAAATAAACAACATTTAGGGCAATGAAGTTGTTGGTTCTGCTGGAGAAACTAGACAAACGGATTACAGGATGAGACACGATGTGTTTCGACTTCTTAGGTCTTCTTCGTCAGGCAAAAACAAACGGCCTTTAGGACAGTGAAATTGTTCGTTCTGCTGGAAAAACAAGATGAAGGGATTACAGGACGAAACACGATGCATTTCGACCTCTTAGGTCGTCTTCTTCAGGCAAAAACAAACAGCCTTTAGGACAATGAAATTGTTTGTTCTGCTGGAACAATGAGACGAAGGGATTACAGGACGAAACACGATGCATTTCGACCTCTTAGGTCGTCTTCTTCAGGCAAAAACAAACAGCCTTTAGGACAATGAAATTGTTTGTTCTGCTGGAACAATGAGACGAAGGGATTACAGGACGAAACACGATGCATTTCGACCTCTTAGGTCGTCTTCTTCAGGCAAAAACGAACAGCCTTTAGGACAATGAAATTGCTTGTTCTTTGTTTTCATTGTCGTAAATGTTTGTGTTTGTCTGAGGAAGGCCCGAGAGGTGGAAAGGCAATGTGTTTTGTCCTGTAACCTGTCTGTCTAGCAGAACCTGGAACTTTTCTGTTTACAATCTCCTTGTTCTGGTTTGGGACACTGAAGGAAAGGTATGACTTGCAACACGAGAAAGGTTACATTTTCACTGGATGTTGGTCGATCTTTGAGACATTGCAGAGTGAAGGACACCTACTCATGTTTCAGCTCCTTCCAGAGGTGTTTAAAGTCGTGCGATGAAATAGATTGTCATGTGTTTTATTGACATGTGAATTAGCAGAAGTGTCATACAATAATGGATGGTCATGTGTTTTATTGACATGTGAATTAGCAGAAGTGTCATACAATAATGGATGGTCATGTGTCTTATTGACATGTGAATTAGCAGAAGTGTCATACAATAATGGATGGTCATGTGTCTTATTGACATGTGAATTAGCAGAAGCGTCAACACAGCTGGATGCTTCTTAAGAAAATGTTTAATAACTGTAAATGTTTAGAACTGTAAAAAGTTATCTGTGCGATTATTACAGAGAAATCTCTTTGTAATGCAGGATTTTTCTACTCTTTCTATCTGCACGCTATAACTGTAGTCTGTTGTATACACGTATTATTGCTAACTTGTGATGTTTGTGTATAAATTGTGTTCATTCTTTTTCTCGCTTTGTGATCATTGTAGAAATATTTTTAACCAGATGTATATGAACAACCCCCATCCCTCCCCCCACAAAAGAGACAACAACAAGCAAACCAAAAGAAACCCCAAACAAACAAGTACGCAAAACACGGACAAAACAAAACAAAATAACTCTTTACTTATTATACTGGGGATGGTTCTCATGTCTTGCTCTTACACTCCATATTTCTGAACCCTCTTCAGTATGCACTTACCTGAGCTTAGTTACGCTGAAAACCATCGGCAAGATAAGTAACTCCGTAATTTGAACATGGTTACCCAATTTAAAAATTAATTTAAAAGAGAGGAAAGGAAATAATGAAATGAAAATCATTTAAAAATTTTTAAAAATTCCTACGAATATATATGTTGCTATATCATAAGTTTGAAGAATGTCACATGAGCCGTTTACTCGGGAAAAAAAAATCTTCTTCTTCAGAACTTTCTTCCGAATCGTTGTTTATCATATCTGGAACCTCATCCCAGTCGAAATCTAGGTCACTGTAAGCTTCATCACCCAGCACTTTCACTAAGTCTTATGCCATAAATCCCACAAATCACAGTATCTTCATTACTAAATCTCATTATAGAACGGCAGAAATCAAGGTTAGCCGTGGTGAAAAAGAGCATTTCGACCACAAAACTTAAAAAATTCCTAACTCGAGAACTACGGCACGTATCGACTCGTGGTTTTTTGCAAACAGAAGTGAATGGCTACAGGGAGAAGGAAGTCTCGTTCTGGCGAGACTTCCTTTTCTACGAGAAACATGGCGGCACCCATTGTTGGCACGTGTTTTACCGGGCGCTGGCAGGCGCTCAGCCTTTTGGCTGTGTGATTTCCGGTCGGGCGCTAGCGGGCGCATGCTTGTCAAGAGAGTTAAGAAGTATGAAACCATCGAATTTCAACACCAATAAAAAAACAACCAGAAGCACAACTGCAACAGAATGAGCCCAGGGCCTGGGGGTATGCCTTCAGAAGGGGAGAGGGGAGGCAACCAGCAGAAAGATGTCTTGAGGGGAGGCAACCAGCAGAAAGATGTCTTGAGGGGAGGCAACCAGCAGAAAGATGTCTTGAGGGGAGGCAACCAGCAGAAAGATGTCTTGAGGGGAGGCAACCAGCAGAAAGATGTCTTGAGGGGAGGCAACCAGCAGAAAGATGTCTTGGTGGCGTTGATATGTGGGCAGAAATCCATGTGAAGACTCCAGAGGAGCTGCAGTTTTACGTCCACCGTGGGGTGTGTCACCACAGAGTGGGCGTGGTCAATCATGCCTTGTCTGAACAGGTAAAAGGGGGATGAGTGGGTGGGTGGGGGGAGGGGGGGTATGTGTGTGTGTGAGTGAGTGAGTGTGTGTGTGTGTGTGTGTGTGTGTGTGTGTGTGGTTGTATGTGTGAGTGAGTGAGTGAACGAGTGTGTGTGAGTGAGTGTGTGTGTGTGTGTGTGTGCGTGCGTGCGTGTGTGCGTAGTTGCGTGCGTGCGTGTGTGCGTGCGTGCGTGCGTGTGAGTGAGTGAGTGAGTGAGTGAATGAGTGTGTGTGTGTGTATGAATGAGTGTGTGTGGTGTGTAGGTTTGTGTGTGTGCGAGGTGTATGTGCATGTGTGTGTGTGTGTGTGGGTGTGTGTGTGTGTGTGTGCGTGTGTGTGTGTGTGTGTGAGATATGTGTGTTTGCGTGTGTGTGTGTGTTTTTATGTGGTTGTGGGTGTATGTGCGTATTTTCATGTGGTTGTGGTGTGTGTGTGTGTGTGTATTTTCATGTTGTGGTGTGTGTATGTATATGTGTGTGTGTCTGGATGAGTGAAACTGCATGCACATGCATATTTCACTAGTAGTTATCCCCCCCTGCTTCTCTCCAGGAGGTGAGAGAGCTGGCCATCGGGCAGGAAGAAATGAAATATCTCCCGCATCTGGAATCCCTGCGGCGGCAAGTTATGCAACTCCAAGACTGACAATGGCTGCTTACCCACAAACCTCACTGCTTGTCAGGGTTCCTACAGGTCCTTGAAAGTCCGCTGGATTAGTCCTCGAATTTTGAGGATCTCTTTTGAAGGACTAAAAAAAAAAAAAGCCTTTGACATTGGGACTTTGGTGTTTATGAATACCTCAGAGTGCTTGGAAATGAATATTTTGATAGAACAGCTAATGTTTTGATGAGAAAATGTATGTTGTGTCTGCTGAAAATGTCCACTTCCCAGTTATTTGCTTTTAACGGGATTCTGCTGAAGTGAATATGCAACAACCAAAGTATGAATTATGGTCTGTATTTACTATGGTACACTCCTTTAATTTTACCGTAAAAATCCTTAAAAAGTCCTTGAATATTGTTTTAAAAAAAAAAAAAATTCTGTATGAAATGTATTTGTGTGTGCCAGAGAGAATGAGAATAGCTCAGTTGGTAGAGCGCCAGACTCGTGATCCTCGGGTTGCGGGTTCAAATTTTGGTACATGGGGATTTTTCCCTCGGCGTTAACATTAGTTCTGACTCCATTCCCCATACAGTCTTTCGAATGAGACTATAAACCGAGGTTCCGTGTGTGAACGCACACACAACATCTTGCACACACGTAAAATCCCATCACCAACTTTCGGAAGAGAAGGCCAGTTTGGCCGTTGGTATGGATGACACGTTACACATAGCATGCACCTTCCCCGAAGATGGAGTATGGCTGCCTTAATGGTGGGATGAAAAACGATCATACACACAAAACTCCACTGCCTGTCTATACAGGCAGTGTCCGCAGGAGTATCAGCCTGCATACGTAGAAAGAAAAAGAAAAGACTTCACACCAACTCGTAACATTGCTTGGTAAGTTGCTTTCTCTTCAAATGGACCCGCAAAATCGAACATTGAATATGATAACTACCTAAAGGTGCGTGTTAACGTCTTGAAACGAAAACTAAAGGTCAGCCCTACCTTAACAATCTGTTTTTGAATGGGAACGTTGAACGGTAATCAACCAATACCTATGGCATAGTTCACATGTGTCTTTGTGTATTGGTGGCTGTATGTCGTTTACTAAGGATGGACTGTTAGTGAAGAAATAACAACCAATACCTGTGGCATAGTTCACATATGTCTTTGTGTGTTGGGGACTGTATGTTGTTTACTAAGGATGAACTGTTAGAGAAGAAATAACAACCAATACCTGTGGCATAGTTCACATATGTCTTTCACACACATTCACACTCACATACACACTCACACACACACTCTCTCTCTCTTACACATGGCAGCTTTGCACCTTTCCCTCCTTTGACAACCTCATGCACCGTAACAAAAAACGGATATGAAAAGATGAGAAAAAACTTCTATGAATAATGACTAATTTTTTTGAAGATGGCTCAGAGGAAAAGAGATACCGCAAAAACCTGTGAATCATCATTAACTCTTTCATTCCTACTTTTCTATGAAGTAATCATCATTAACTCTTTCATCCCAACTTTTCTATGAAGTAATCATCATTAGCTCTTTCATCCCTACTTTTCTATGAAGTAATCATCATTAGCTCTTTTCATCCCTACTTTTCTATGAAGTAATCATCATTAACTCTTTCATTCCTACTTTTCTATGAACCATTTCTTCCTCTTGTTCCTAGATTCTTATAATATGAGTATTCCCTTCAATCCTGGATTTAGAGAAAAAAAAGAAGAAGCATAAAGTGAGAACTGCCACATATGCAGTAGCAAACCAGCCAGAAGAGAGCGGCGACCACTTTCCCATGCTGTAGGGGCCGTCTGGCATCCATTCCATTCATACACACTGCCCTGCAAGCCACCCGGTCGTGACGTGTACCGATGACGCGACTCGCGTGAAGTTCAAAGGGCTTACCGCGAGAACCGATTCTCCGGGCTGCGGGAAGGAAAAGAGGGGTTTTGTGCTGCCAGGTTTTCTGGGCTGCAGGAAGGAAGGGTATGATTTCTGCAAACCAGAAAACCAGGCTGTAGCGATGAAAGAGTTAACATTAGATAAAAAACATTCGATCTAGTTGCAAAGTGAGATGACTGCAGGTGGAAATCTGAACAAATCTTAAAAAAATGTTAGAAAACTGCAAAAAAAAAGTGTAAAAAGAGTCACATGCATTTTGACCTCTTAGGTTTTTCAGGCAAGAAAAAAACAATTTTCGACAAAAAAAAACGAGAATCCTTCCCAAATCAAATTCAGCGCAATAGGGTTAAATGCCTTCCCTCTAAATCATTGTGGTTCAAAGTTTGTTTTCTCAACCCCATTTGCATGAGTAAATGAAGATGAGTGTTTTCCCTTTTTTTTTTTTCGTTGCCTGGTGTTGTGTTCTTGCCTGAAGGGGACCTCAGAGGTGAAAACGGGTGTGTTTTGTTTTTTGATTCGTTTGCCCACTTTTTTTATTATTTTTTTTTTTTTTTGCGGTTCGCCAACATTTTTTCGTTTCATTCTTTTTTTAAGCGGCATTTTTTGGCATTGATTTACGGATTTGCATTTTTAAAAATTTTTTTTTTTACTTGCAATTCATTAGTTGTACTTGTGTCTTGGTTTGTTTGCATGTTGAAGCCGTATGTTAATTTGCCAGTTTCCTTTCTTTGTCCACTTTTTGAAAACCTTGTGGTTGAACCCCTTAATCTTTACAAGGCTTCAAACAAGGTTTCGCCCCTGTGCCACATTTTGGAGTGGACATACATGCAATTGTCTAGGGGGACATAAACTGTACACACTGTTGGAGTGGACTTACACTGTACACACTGTCTGAGGGGAAATACCTGTACACAGTAGGCGGCATACATGTAACACGTCTAGAGTGGATTTTAACGTACCACTGGAGGGACATACATGAAATTGTTAGAGTGGACATAAACTGAAACCCTTGTCGAGGGGACATACCTTACACACTGTTAGTGTGGACTACATGTACATTTTTTTGGTGGATACCTGAAATTGTCGGGGTGGCCACACTGTAACACTGTCTGGAGTGGCATCACTGTCCCTAGGGGATTTTACATGAAAACCACTGTCTAGGGGGGACAAAAACTGTAAACTTGTCTAGGTGGAATCACTGTACAACTGGAGGGACTTAATGTAAACATTGTTGAGTGGAATCATTTTCCACTGTCTGGGGACTTCCAGTACCACTGGGGGACATAACTGTACACATTGTTGGGGCTACACTTTTTCCCAAATGGAGGGACATCCCCTGTACCTTGTCTGAGGGGAAAATCCCCTGTCCCCCTGTTGGTGGCATACACAGTACCCTATCTGGGGTTTTTCCTGTAAACTGGAGGGGCGTCCCTGTACCCTGTCTGGGGGTTTTTTCAGAAACCTTTGTCTAGGGGCAACTGTACCTTGGGTGGCTCCTGTCACGGGGGGGTTAAAAGAGGGGAATTAAGGTCAATGTCTGGTGGATAACAGTACCTATCTAAGGGCATCCTGTACAGCAAAGGGCTCGTACCAGTTTTGGGGGGGTACTGCCCCTTGTTAGAGGCTCCCCGGGACCACTGTTGATGGCCCCGTACACCGCTTGTGGCTTGTCCCTTTGGAGGGGCTAAGTCCCCATTTGGGGGCTTGTCAATTTTTAAGGGGAAATCGCCTTTTGTGGTCCCCTGTACTTGTTAGGGGACTACATTTTCCCGTTGGAGGGAAAATACACGTACAATTTGTCTGAGGGGAAATTTCACTTCACGTGTTTGAGTGGACTTACACGACACCTGTCTGGAGTGGACATACATGTACACCTGTTGGAGGGGACTACACGACACACGTCTAAGGGGAATACATGTCAACTTTTGGGAGGGAATACACTGTACAACTGGAGTGGACATAATGTAACGCGTATAGAGTGGACATCCGTACACATGTTGGGGGGAAATTTTCTGTACACACTGTTGGGTGGAATCATGTACACATGTCTGAGTGGCATACATGTACCACTGTTGGAGTGGCATACCTGTACCACTGGAGGGAATACATGTACAATGTTTTAGGTGGAATACACTGTAACTTTGTTAGAGGGGAAATACACTGTACACATTGTTAGGTGGACATACAGTCCAACTGGGTGGACATAATGTAACATTGTTGAGTGGAATCACTGTAAATTGTTTTAAGGGACATACACTGTACCCTGTTGGGTGGACTACCTTTTACACTTGTTTGGTGGACATAAGTCACGCTGTTAGGTGGAAAACATGTACACACTGTCGGGAGTGGCATAACGACAACTGTTGGGTGGAATCCTGTACACATGTCTAGAGTGGACATAACTGTACACACTGTTAGAGTGGACATACCGTCACACTGGGTGACATACACGTACACACTGTCTGGGGGACATACATGTACCATTGTCTAGAGTGGAATTTACACTACACACGGAGTGGACATACATGTACACACTGTCTGGAGTGGACATACATGTAACCACTGTCTAAGTGGACATACCTGTAACATGTCTAGAGTGGACATACACTGTACCACTGTCGGGAAAGGTGGACATACACTGTACACCTGTCGGGAGTGGGACTTACACTGTACCACTGTTAGAGTGGACATACACTGTACACACTGTCTAGAGTGGACATACACTGTACACACTGTCTAGAGTGGACTTACATGTAACACTGGAGTGGACATACACTTTTACACACTGTTATATGGGACTACACTTTTACACACTGTCTGGAGTGGACATCCACTGTACACACTGTTGGAGTGGACTTTTACACTGTACACAATGTCTAGAGTGGCCCATACACTGTACACACTGTCTAGAGTGGACATCCCCTGTACCACTGTCTGGAGTGGACATACACTGTACACATGGTCTAGAGTGGACATACATTTTAACCACTGTCTGGAGTGGAACATACCCCGTACCACTGTTAGAGTGGACATACACGGTACACATGTCGGGAAAGTGGACATTCTTTTACACTTCTAGAATGGACGCTAGCTGCCCCTTCTGCTGTGCGTGTTTACCTGTACTTCTTTCATTTTTTCATTTTTTTTTTCATTTCTTTTTAGCACCTTTATGGGTTTTCGTTTATTTTCAGATGAAAAAAGAGTTAGAATAGATTTTAGAAAAATTTGTAGTGAATATGCCAATAAACAAGGACAAACCAGTTACAAAACCAAAACCCGACGTGTTTCAAACCCTTTTAGGTCTTCAGGCAAATAAAATGTTTCGTGTCATCAAGGAGTTGTCACTGCGTTTTTGACTAGTCCATATATGCTTCACAACATCCGCCAGGTTTTGAGACCACATGCAAATGATTGTTGTTGTTGTTGTTGTCGTTTAAATGGCTAAAAGATCCAGGGATCAATCCAAACAGCCGAAGTACTTGAACACTATGGTACAAATTGCATCAGCTGGGGATGAGAACATTACGTGTGTGACCGTTTTTTTATTACCGCACATGGGCAGCCCACTCCGACTTCGGGGGGATTACACATGATTTTTTAAGCTGATGGATTAAAAAAAATTCATGACTAAGATGAGAGAATTGAAGAAGAGGGTCTCGTAGCTAAACTTACAGATGTCTGTCCTACGCATTTTGCCCATGCACTGGTCAGCCTTGAGTATGTATCTAACATTGGTTGTGCCTTTTTTCATTGTATGTGGTGTGTAGTGAGTGTGCATGTGTGTGTGTATGGGTGTGTGGGCATGGGCCCGTGTGTGTGTGTGTGTGTGTGTGTGTGTGTGTGTGCGAGGGGCATGTGTGTGTGCATGATGTGTGTGTATGCAGGTGTGTTTTGTGTGTGCACGAGCACGCGTTTTGTGGCCCCTTGTGTGTGTGTGTGTGTGTGCTCGCCAATGAAACGAAGAACGAACAATCACTTTTCAACAATCATGGTAAGTTGTTTGTTTTTTCTTTTTTTTTTGAGGCGGATCGCTGAGATTATTATCAAAATGTGCTTCGCTGTCTGCCTGCAATCAGCTCATGCTTTGGAGCCACTGTCAGAAAGGGTGTGATGTTATCTGCCTTTGGGACGCCAACAGTTTAGTTATTATTGTCGATCACGTTAGGATGTAAATTTGTTTTGTTCCATACTGTTTTGTTTTTGTTTGTTGGTTGTTGGTTTTTTTTAAAATATATTTTTGTCCCTGACAGGACATTCTTTTCTAGTTGTGCAGCCCCTGATGTGGCTCTTCGCGGTCGGCTTGGCTATAAGCAGCATTACCGTTCTAATTCGGACAGCCCAGAAAGGGTCAAGTGTGGTTAGCTGGGCTATAAGCAGCATTACCGTTCTAATTCTGACGGCCCAGAAAGGGTCAAGTGTGGTCAGCTGGGCCATAAGCAACATTACCGTTCTAATTCGGACAGCCCAGAAAGGGTCAAGTGTGGTTAGCTGGGCTATAAGCAGCATTACCGTTCTAATTCTGACGGCCCAGAAAGGGTCAAGTGTGGTCGGCTGGGCTATAAGCAACATTACCTTTCTTATTCGGACAGCCCAGAAAGGGTCAAGTGGGGTTAGCTGGGCTATAAGCAACATTACCGTTCTAATTCTGACGGCCCAGAAAGGGTCAATTGTGGTTAGCTGGGCTATAAGCAACATTACCTTTCTAATTCTGACAGCCCAGAAAGGGTCAAGTGTGGTCGGCTGGGCTATAAGCAACATTACCT
This sequence comes from Conus ventricosus, assembly GCA_018398815.1. Taxonomy (NCBI): domain Eukaryota; kingdom Metazoa; phylum Mollusca; class Gastropoda; order Neogastropoda; family Conidae; genus Conus; species Conus ventricosus. The sequence goes on along the minus strand of CM031625.1, from coordinate 7,670,608 downwards.
TTCTAATTCTGACAGCCCAGAAAGGATCAAGTGTTGTTGGCTGGGCTGGTAAAACTGACACGGTGTCCTTCGTGGTTCAGCGTGACCAGGAGAGGTCAGCTGTAAACAGTCGGGAAGGGCGGTCACTCTTGCTCCCATTGTGAACCAGGTTGAAGGCATTCTACTCCAAGCCAGTCATGTGTGCGGCACCCATTCCCATAGCGTGTGTTTGTATTCCATTGACAGGAGTGAAAGCAGAGGTGACGTGATTTGGCTTGTGATGTGTAGACTGTTGTGCAGTTTTTGTTTTGAGGACATGCCCGTCAGTGAACCCAGAGAGGGATGTATTTTCCAAAGGCTATTGGCATTGTTTCTAACTGGCCATACCCGTTTTTCTAGTCAGATCCATTGATGGTGTGTTGGACATTAAAATGTTGCATGTTCCAAGAGGTTTTTTTCCAGCCATGTTGTCAGGAACCCTTGTCCTAAATCCTAAAGGGACTCCACGCCTGTAAAGTCATTTTCATTGTCGAACCTTCTGGGTGTGGTGGTGGTGATTTTTTTGTTTTGTTTTTGTTTTTTGGTAGCAGTGGGGTGTGGGAAGGGAGAGGAATGGGGGGGGGGGGGGGATGAGTCTGTAGTGTGTGTGTGTGTGTATGGAAGAGGGAGGGCTGGGGCATAGTGGGGGGGAAAGGGGGGATGGAGTGGGAGAGGGACATTTGGGGAGGTGGGGTGGGGTGTAGGGCGGAGGGGGAGGGAGAAAGTGGCAAGGACGAGGCATTACGAACACGTTGGTGTGCAAGTCGTGTTTGTGGTATGCCAGGAGCGGAGGTTTTCCTGAACGGGTGGTCTGAACAAGATTTCGTTATTTTGATGATTATGAACATTTATATTACCGTTTTATTTTTAACATTTTCCTTTGTCCGAATGTGTACAAAGAAGGAATTCAAGCTTCACAGTACCTTCCTGCATGTGAAATGATTGTTTTTAGTTCAGATCAAACCTGTTGGAGAAAATATTGGGAGTCATGTCATGGTGGAGTACATGTCGGATGCTGTTCTGGTTTTATGTTCAGGACATAATGATGTGACAGGATTATGATTGCTGATGTCTGAAATGTGGTAGAAATAAAATCTTTGAATGTTTTCCTATCACTCAAAGAAAAGACAGGATTGTTGAAGTGGTACAAAAGAGATTGCTCAAGAGTTTGTGTGCAGATGTGGATGTGTGATGAAATGTGTGCGATTGATGTGTCATAAAATGTGCCATTGAGAGCTGATTAAGTGTATGTTCAAGGGAGTTGGACTTGCACAAAGAACCTCTTGGCTCGTTGACACACACATACACCACACACACACACACACATAAACACACACACGAACACACACACACACACACACACACACACACACACACACACACACACACGCACGCATACACACACACACACACACACACACACACACACACACACACACCGAACGCACACACACACGAACACACACACACACGAACACACACAGACACACACACGCACACACATGCACACACACGCACACACAATCACACTTCCAATGAATACTAAACGTGCAGCTACATGAAGTCCTAAACTGTGCAGTAGAATTGCAACACGCGGCACCTGGGCAAGGGAGGTTTAATAAGAGAGCAGAAAAGAAAATTGCTCTAAAGAGAGAGAGAGAGACAGCGAGGTGAAGAAGAAGAAGAGAGAGAAGAAGTAGAAGAAGGAAGAGGAGAGAGAGAGAGAAGACTAAATACTATTACCCAAAACATTACAAGAGCGGGCTATAAAGATACGCTGCGTCGTTTTTACTTTTCATCGTTAGGTCAAGTGGTGTGGGATTTTTTTTTCTCCTCCCCCCCCCCCCCCCGTCCATACTTTATAGTTCACGGTACAGTGGAACGCGAATACTTCACGGTTATAAAACTACAACCGTCTGATCTAATCCCTCTCCTAATCCGCATGAGACCGCTTCCTTTCACTGCAGCAGCCAGCCTAGTCACGGAGGCCTGCCTGCATCTTTGAGAATGATGCCCCTGGCTCCATTTCTCCCCCCCCCCCCGCTCCTCTTCACGTTCTGGCCTCCTCCATTTCGTGCTGAGACGAAGTAGGGCACAACTGAAACAGCAAAAATGTGGAGGGAGATATGGTAGCATAGCAGCGTCAAAAGCGATAATGACTGTTTTGCCTGGGGGGGTGGGGGTGGGGGGGGTGGATGTGTTGTTGCTGTTGTTGTCGTACCCTGGCTAAAAGACTCCAGGGATCATCCGAACAGCCAAAGTACTTGAACACTATGGTACAAATGCATCAGCTGGGGGTGAGAACATGACGTGTGCACAGGCGGCGGAAGCAGGGGGGGGGGGGGGGGGGGGGGGGGGGGGGGGGGGGGGGCATGCCCCCTCCAGAAAAAATATTGGGGGGGGGGCAGCCTTATATACTGCCCCCCTAATATTGAGCCCCTCCAAAAAATCAGAGAGACAGACAGAGAGAGAGAGAGAGGAGAGAGAGAGAGAGAGATGTTTGATGGTGCATCACCTTGTCGTCATACTTCCTGTCAAACCCGCTTAGGAAAGATGTCAACACATTTCTCGGGAACCTCTCTGCAATTGACCCACTTTGGGCACACATTACTGACCAGTACCTGACCAACATTGCCAAGAATGGCATATATGCTGATGCTGTGGTAGTGCAAGCTGTGGCGAGAATGATTGGTAGGGACATACACATCGTAACAAGTCAGCAAGAGAGCTCCAGGATATGCTACCCGATGAATAAGATCTTGGCGGGACACATTGAATCATCCCTTCCACCTGTCCTTATAGGGCAAATAAACGAGGAACATTTTGTGAGCCTAACACTTCATCAAACCAGGGACAGTGAAAATGATGAAGAAAAGGATGTAAGTGTTTTCTCATCTCCTACAGAAGGTGCATCAATCGTACAGTCTCCTCGTGACGACGCCAACCGACCTGCGCAGTCTCCTTGTGATGACTTTGACCGACCTGCTGCTGTAAGAAAACCAAAATGTCAGTCTACTGTGTGCTGCAAGGACGCAGTCAACCCCTTTCAGCCACAGAGCGACACAGTCCTCTCCAAACTGACCAGGGTAAGTTCAGGAAGGCCCGCTATTTCCAAAGATCTTGGTTCCAGCAATACCCTTGGCTTCACCTATGCACAACAGACACGGTATGTTGTTTCTTCTGCATGGGGGCTAATCATCAAGGCTGCAAACCTGACGCAGCGTTTGTATGTAGCGGTTTTGACAACTGGAAGAAAGCACTGGAAAAGTTCTCAACCCACGAAAAATCTTCACATGGAGCAGCGTGTATGACGTAAACTGTAGGCAGTCTACAACGTCAGTGTATGCTCCAGTGACGTGTCAGCATGAAACAGAACAAAAGAAACGCCTGCAAAGCCTGATGAACGAACTAAAGAGCCTTCAGTTTCTCCTGCGACAGGGTCTGCCTCTCCGTGGACATGACGAGCAGGAAGGCAACCTTCAACAGCTGCTCAAGTTCTGCTTTGGAGAGGGCTGCAAGGAAAAAACAAACGCAGGTTCAAAATATCTGTCACATGATATTGTCAACGAGATCCTCAGGATTATGGCACATAAAGGCTTGCGACCTGTTGTACTTGAAATCAGAGAAGCGAATTGGTTTTCGATACCAGCTGACGAAACCCGTGACGTTGCAAACAGGGAGCAGGTTGTAATTTGCATAAGATGGGTAACTGAGCAGTTTGAAGTCATAGAGGAGCCTGTGGGACTGGTTCATGTTGACAATACCTGCGCTGAAACAATTTTTAATGCGCTAAAGGATTGCTTGATCAAGCTGGACTTGCCAGTGCAGAAGTGTAGGGGTCAGGCTACGACGGGGCCAGTAATTTTCAGGGTCACGTTTCAGGAGTTGCAAAAAGGTTCAAAGAAGAGGTCCCGTCAGCAGTGTCCGTATACTGTTTGGCACACTCAGTCAATCTTGTGTTACAAGAGGCTTCCAGAAAGGTCAAAGTAATAAGAGATGCCTTGACTTTGCCACAGAGGTCATTCAGTTGATCAAATTATCACCAAAACGACAGATCCTTTTCCCAACATGAAACATCAACTTCGTGCAGCCCGTCCATTAAACCACTGTGTCCAACAAGGTGGACTGTTCGAACAAGAGCTTTTGAATCTCTCATAGAGAACTATGAGGCTTTGCAAGTAACACTTGAACTAGTCTCACAAGGACATGATGAGTATGCCAGGAGGGCATCCGGCCTTCTAGCACTTATGCAGCAGTTCTCCACCTGTCTTGGGCTCTCACTTTCACGGGATGTCTTTAATGTGACTGAAGAGCTGGCGACTGCTGTTCAAAGGAAACAAACGTCCTGTGTGGATGCAGCAAACACTGCAAACCTCTGTCTGAGAACGCTTGAAAGTATGCGCCAGGATAACAGTTTCCAGACGTTTTTTGCCGACGTCTCAACCACGGCTGCAAACGTGTCTGATGAGCCCCACATTCCGAGACAGACACAGCCTCCATGAAGACTTGATGAGGGCTCCCAGGGTCACAGCTACTCTGACCCTTCTGCTTATTACAGACAGCAGTACTATGAGGCCATAGACAACGTCAAAGAGCATACGTAAAGCACAGGTTTGACCAACATAGTCTTCAGTTGCCAAGGAAGATTGAAATTCTCTTGGGTGACGGAGAGCTGCAGGAAAGAAGCCATAAATTCCTCAAGAGATCAAAGACACATATGCTGCGGACATTGACATGGACAGACTCAAAACATAGTTGGCCATCCTTACACATGCTGTGGGGGACAACAAGAAGTCCGTCTTTGAGGCACTGCTAGAAGAACTGACAGCTTCTGACACTGTTAAAAGACTGTTGAGTGAGGTAGACAAACTTATCAGGCTGTACTTGACCATTCCAGTTACAGCTGCAACAGCTGAACGCAGTTTTTCTGCCTTGAAGCGGGTCAAAACATACCTCCGAAGCACTATGACTCAGGAGCGCTGAACAACTGTCTCATTATGCATGTGTTCAAAGGCAAGGTTGATCAGCTCAATCTCGCTGGAATTTTTTTTCCGAGTTAGTTTGCAGAAACGAACGACGTCAAAGTTACTTCGGAAAATTAAATGTGTAAAGGTGTAACCTCCAGCTGTTGGTGTAACCTGCTAATGTACAGACTGTGACAATCGTGACTTAGTAACTGCATTTTACGGTGCCTAATGTCCAGCTATACAAAGTGTATTTCAAGTATGTGTGTGTGTGTGTGTGTGTGTGTGTGTGTGTTGTGTGTGTGTGTGTGTGTGTGTGAACTGAATATTGCATGCTGGAATTTTTTTTTTTTTAATTTTTTTTATCGAACATTGCCATATTGTGATTGTCGGAGTTCAATGATTTGAAATATCCATTGCCCCCCCTAATCCTGGACAGCTTCCGCCGCCACTGGTGTGTGACCGTTTTTGATTACCCTGCCACGTGGGCAGCCACACTCTGACTTCGAGGGATTTTGGAGACTGGTAATGTTATGCTAGGAGCTTGTCACGGCTGAAGACAATCCCGCATAACTATGCAGAGCATAACAACATTTTGATGTAGCCTTGGTGTTCTAGCCTATGTCAATTGGCCTGACACAGCCTTGAGCCAAGGCGAAAAAGGATATTATTCCTGAGGAGAAAAATAATGATAAAAGAAAAATCAGTAATTATTATTATTATGAATACTTATATAGCGCCTATCCTCGGCTAGAGACCAAGCTCTAAGCACTTTACAATCCACACTCGTTTACACAACGGGCTGCCTACCTGGGTAGTGCCGACTGAAGAGCTGCCAGCTGGCGCTTCATTCAGTCGTTTCCCGTGTCATCCAGTCAACATCGTTCACTCAATTTCCTTACTTCCTTCATTCTTTCCATTTCTCATGCAGGGTGCATGCTATGTGTAACGTGTCATCCATACCAACGGTCAAACTGGCCTTCTCTTCCAAAAGTTGGTGATGGGATTTGACGTGTGTGCAAGATGTTATGCGTGCGTTCACACACGGAACCTCGGTTTATAGTCTCATTCGAAGGACTGTATGGGAAATGCAATCAGAACCAATGTTGACTCTGAGGGAAAAATCCCCCTGTACCGAAACGGCCCGGCGGAGATTCGAACCCGCAACCCCAGGACCACTAAGATTATGAGTCCGGCGCTCTACCAGTTAAGCTGTTCTGGCCCCGCTGTCTTTGCTGTCTTTGCTGTCTTTCAGTAGGATCGTAAGAGGGTTTTTTTTGTTTGTTTTGTATCTGTTTTCCCAGAGGTTAACAGGGAAATCAGTCATTCCCACTGTTATTCCTCCCACCCCTCCCCCACTCGCCCTCTCCCCCACATCCCTGTGAGTTGTAAGAGGATTTAGTTTCTCTGTAAATGGCCGCTTCCATTTTATTTGACTTTTTTTTTTTTTTTTGGTAAGGGATAGGGGGGAGAGGGGGAGGGAGAGGGGGAGGGAGAGGGGTGTAATATGCATGGTGTTCGCTACTTGCATTTTTCGTCACCAGTTTCATATTAACGAGTGTTTTCCCTTAAAAGAAGGAGTACTCAGGTACTTCTGTGAAGTGCTTTGTTTTAACGAGTGTTTTCCCTTAAAAGAAGGAGTACTTAGGTACTTCTGTGAAGTGCTATGTTTTAACGAGTGTTTTCCCATAAAAGAAGGAGTACTTAGGTACTTCTGTGAAGTGCTATGTTTTAACGAGTGTTTTCCCATAAAAAGAAGGAGTACTCAGGTACTTCTGTGAAGTGCTATGTTTTAACGAGTGTTTTCCCTTAAAAGAAGGAGTACTCAGGTACTTCTGTGAAGTGCTATGTTTTAACGAGTGTTTTCCCTTAAAAGAAGGAGTACTCAGGTACTTCTGTGAAGTGCTATGTTTTAACGAGTGTTTTCCTTAAAAGAAGGAGTACTCAGGTACTTCTGTGAAGTGCTATGTTTTAACGAGTGTTTTCCCTTAAAAGAAGGAGTACTCAGGTACTTCTGTGAAGTGCTATGTTTTAACGAGTGTTTTCCCTTAAAAGAAGGAGTACTCAGGTACTTCTGTGAAGTGCTATGTTTTAACGAGTGTTTTCCCTTAAAAGAAGGAGTACTCAGGTACTTCTGTGAAGTGCTATGTTTTAACGAGTGTTTTCCCTTAAAAGAAGGAGTACTCAGGTACTTCTGTGAAGTGCTATGTTTTAACGAGTGTTTTCCCATAAAAGAAGGAGTACTTAGGTACTTCTGTGAAGTGCTATGTTTTTACGAGTGTTTTTCCATAAAATAAGGAGTACTTAGGTACTTCTGTGAAGTGCTATGTTTTAACGAGTGTTTTCCATAAAAAGAAGGTGTACTCGGGTACTTCTGTGAAGTGCTATGTTTATCCTTGACCACAACTTCTCTTTGTGCGCTATTTTTGAGCACTTTTTTTCCCCAGCAGCGAAAAAAAAGCCTTTAAGGTCGGCGGCAAACATTAGGCTTAGTGGGGTGACGGGGAAACAAAACTTTTGGGTTTTTTATTATTGTTGTTTGTTTGCCAACATGTGGGTAGAATTGTCGCCGGAGTGGCTTCCTTCGATGCCACTTATGGACAACAATGATAATTGTAATGACGGAATATTATTTCTACTTCAAATGATAACAAAATGACACTCGTGATGTTAAGAATAAAATGACTATGGCAAAGGATAGGTCTTGAAAAGCGCGCTTTCCGCTTACAGAAAATAGCATTCAGGCTCCACACGCTGAACAAAACACACACACACACACACACACACACACACACACACACACACACACACCACACAAAACCCACAAAAAACTAACGAACAAGAAGACGAGAGGGAACAGCCAACATCATAGTGACAGGGTTCAAAGGTTAAGGTTACAGTGGTTGGGGCAGTAAACCGTTAGAGGTTCACCGTGTCTTGAGCACGGCACTGTGGAGTGCGGAGCCATCCTTCACCTTCTGCCGCCTTTCTGACGACAGAGATGACGACTGATTTCACAGCCACTCCTGTGACGCCCAGGGAAAACAGTTATGGCCTTTAAGAACTCGGCGACGATAGTTGCCTCCTTATCACTGGGGTGACCTGCCTTGGCTTAAGGCTGTGTCAGGCTAATTGACATAGGCTAGAACACCAAGGCTACATCAAAATGTTGTTATGCTCTGCATAGTTATGCGGGGATTGTCTTCAGTTGTGACAAGCTCCTAGCATAACATTATCACTCTAAAATCCCCCGAAGTCGGAG
>CM031625.1:7637364-7657364 GCA_018398815.1 Conus ventricosus | reverse complement strand
AAGATTCGAACCCGCAAACCTTGGATTACGAGTCCGGCGCTCTACCAACTAGCTATTTCGGACCCTGTGACGTCAGCTAATGGGGAAGGTCATGCATTTGAGGATTGTTTGTGATTTAATCGGTGAAAATCCCCCAACCCCCTAACAAGGGAGATAACTGGTGGGGAGTTGTTGTAGTTGTTTTTAATCAGTTATCAGTGGAACATCAAATGCTGGCTCAAACTAATGGCAGGCCTCACAACGCTGACATGGGTTGTGCAGCGTTTCAGTGCAAAATCCTAATTGTGGCGTGTGGCCAACACGCCCAGCTCCCAAGTATGCAGAAACGCTGGTGCAGCTAAACCGGTAGAGAAGCAGACGACCGACGTGGCAGCAGACACTGCAAGGGTTGGCGCCCCGCAAAATACTTGGCCTAGGTTGTGTGAGAGGATAGGCCTATTTGAAGAAAGACGCAAAGGAAGGCAGTGGGGGTTAGCTCTCAGGGCACACTGGTGAAGAGCAAGTAAAGGCCAGCTGTTTTTATGCAGGCCTCATGCCAACAGTCAGGATTGTGCACTAAAACACTATAATAATTCATGTAAGCGAATTGAGGCCTGCTATAAATTTGAGCCAGCATTGAATGTTAAACTGATAGTGGATCAAAAGAACAAACTCTCCCCCGCGACCAATCATTTTCCTTGTTTGGGGGGAAATTTCACCGATGAAATCACAAATGATCTTCAAATATGACATTCCCTTAGTTTAACGGCACAGTTCAGGCCTTTGCACTTCACCGTGACCCTATATCTTTGCGCCAGCACCAAGCGCCCAAAATAGTCCCATTCCCTTGATTTTAATCTGTGTGCTTCCTTGGAACCACCTGGCTTGTACCTTGATGGCCATAGGAGAAAAAATGAGGAAAATCAACTTTCAGACGTAATAAAAAAAAATTCTCAACACAATCTAACCGCGCCAGTCTATAAATACTCGACTTGTTAAGCACGGCCTTGGCGCATTAAATTTTGGTGTGCAGCCTGCAATGAAGACGGAAACACATAGATTGAAAGAAAAACCGGAAAGACTCTTCAGCTCCAGAACGCACAACGCTAACTATAACCAGACCCCAATTTAAACCCTACCTAACCTAACCTGAACCAACCCCCTAACCTAACTTCATCACTAATCCTAACCCCTTTTCTAACCCTAATCACGTGAAGCCCCAACATCGATGAATTGTGCTTGCTGTATGAAGGCAGCGGAGTTGCTTTCCCCTTGCCCCATCAATAAAGGAAATAACGTCCGCAACGCAGACAAGTGACCCAACGAGTGCACTCCCCTAGCCACAAAATGACAGAGACAGAGAGAGAGAGAGGGGGGGGGGGGGGGGGGGGGGGGGAGGGTGTATGGGACAGAAAAAAAACAGAAAGAAGACCATAGGTCAGCGACCCCACGTCTCCATCTCGCCCCCCCCCTCCCTCGCTGTGGGTCATCGGGAGGTCACAGTAGGGTCAAGGACCAAGTGCAAAGAACCATGCATTGCTCGAGGTCTGGTACGCCTAGCACGTCTGGTCCAGCAGGGGATAGAAGAGCTGAACAACTTGTAAAAATAGACACCAGCACTGACAGAGCACTGCACAGTATGTATATGTAAACCTCCCCTTGTTCCTACTGTACAGAAACGCACAAGGGGAGATCGGGTTCGGGAGAAAGTTGGACTAGGTTCATCCAAAAAGACAAATGAGTCAGGCCAGTGAAGATTTTCTTTCTTTTAATTTGTTCTAAAGTTCTTATGCATAAAAAGGGCTGGTGACAATGCCCAACAAAAGGAAAAGAAAAAGGTACAAGTAAAGGGGAAAAAGGAAAATAAAGGTGGAAGTAACGACAAAGGGGAAAGAAAAAAGGAAAAGGGCTCTAGCAACCGTGGCCTGTCAATGAAAATGCAACGAACGTTAACCACAAATGCATCTTACACCATTGCATAGCTCACATACATCCGAATCATTTCATAAGTTCTTCCACGTGACAGAAAAACATCATTTAGCAAAATTTACGAAGCTAGGTCAGTCTCAGGGATAAGGTATTCCCCATTCTGACTGCGAGCCAGAGATTTCATTCAGGAGACACATAATCAGGAATGCGCTATACTATGGTATTCGGAATCATAGGTCCAACCACTATAGCTCTTTTAGTCTCTTGCATTGGATTTGCACAGAGGTTATCAACAATGATAACCTATCCAAACAAGAACTAACCGAGTGACACAACGACCACTCTGAAACCAGGGTGAACCTACCCTCAAGACACGGTTCGACCTGTGCTGCCCTAAGTCAGAACTGCAACTGCCAATTATGTGGGATTCACATCCCTAACACAATTATCCACCTCATTCCATGTGTTCCATCATAACTGCTCATCCTTCGCTTCTATAATTAAGCAACATGGGACAACAGACTTCATCCCCAATTAAAAAACAGTCCAAGGAATCGACTGTGAACATAATCAAGCGCAACACTTCGACTCATGAAATGAGAGAAAAACGCATGAAACAGCAACAAAGAAACATGCGAATTTCAGTCGACATTAAAGGCAAACAGCCTATATAGGCAACAAGCCTGTAACCTTCATCATGCATGTAAGGCAGACAGATACCTATAGCCGGTATGGTAACTGTTCTTCAAAAAAGAGAAATATACTCAGTAGAGAGAGAGAGAGAGAGAGAGAGAGAGAGAGAGAGAGAGAGAGAGAGCGTTATGGCTTATCGCTCGGTCAAAAAGCAATGCAAAGTCATCTATTACAATAGCCCATACGTCAATAACACACAGCAATATTGCCTTACTGGTCATCATTTAACGACTCCTGTCTCAACTGCTCAATTATCAAATTCTAGAAACACCACTAACAATCTGTCTACCACATCACTATACTATTGCTTATTCACTTACTTTTTAAGGACTCCATAACTTCTGTATTTTATCTCATTTATTTATTTTTTACTGTCACAGAACTGAATCCTTAACTGAATTTCTATCCTGCAATTAAGTAGGTCTTTCCTTCAAATATGAACTCGACTTCTAAAACAATTTCAAAATCTTAGTGCTCAATAAAACCTATAGAAAACCCAAAGGGTCAAGAACACAAAGCATGGAAAAAATCAGATCTCATTTCATGATAACAATGCACACATAGCAAAACACAAAGTACATAGTACTTACATGCACGGCCAGAATACAGAAATGGAAAAAATGCATCAACTTACATTTCTGGTGCCATCAGAACACCATCACCACACTTCACAGACTAAGGTGTCGTCCTCTCCGTTTGAGATTTGGGGCCTGACTGAATAACTCCGTAACTTCAAGAGCACCCACGCTTCCCTAGCGTCACCTAGGGACGCCATCTGTCAGATCCCTACGCCTCATGAATATTTATAAGGGTCTTACATGTTTAACTGCAACTATTAACTACAAACTTCATATCACCTACATGTCCCTCTAACCTAAGCATACAACATCTTCTCAAACATTGCGTGATCCTAAGTTTCACCAGTTTGAAATAAGAAAATAATTATCAGAACTATTTCCTTAAAATCTCCAGGATGACCAACAACCTACATAGTAAGCCCATCCCACAACTACTGGTCTTCCTCTTACATAATGGGCTGGCACCCCAAAACTTTCCCGGTCTTTCCCGGGTCTACTCGAGAGTATTCCCTCTTTGGCATTTCCGGCCCGTCGCGGTCAGTGCCTACAAAGGGATTCCTCCTTAGATCGCCACACCACTGGGCGAACTGATCGGGGGTCATCAGGACTACCTCCCTTGGTTAATCTAAACATCAACCATGGCACTCCTCAGTGGAAGCACACAAGAATCTCTGGTCTCCTTAGATCGCCCCACAACTGGGCGAACTCATCGGGGGTCATCAGACTACCTCCTCGGTTAATCTAACATCAGCCATGGCACTCCTCAGTGGAAGCACACATGAATCTCTGGTACACATAGGTGGTGTACATATATATATATATATTATATTCAATTATAAACAAAGCTTGCTCTTATGTCTTAGATTGAAGAAATAGGGGGAGGTAAGCATTCATATCTGCAGTGGTAGATAATTCTGCCTAACAGTGCTTGAGTGGGTGAATGGGGAAAAAATGAAATAAATGCTTCTCAAAATGACCCTTCAGCAAGCTTATAGTCTCCAAGGAGGATACATTCTCCAATAGGGAGGAAACCCACTAGCATATAACTCCTGGTCAGATACCGATATTTCGAAACCTGATTGTTTCTCCTCAGTGACCGCGGGAAGTGGTAATTCAACTTCTCTGCCTTCTCGGTTTTAACAGAATGCTATCCTAGAAAAGGCTGGTGTGCATTACCGTAGTATGTTTGTTGAGTTTAAAAAAACAACCAAAGGTGCCACCTAAGAAGCAAAAGAAAATCATGAAAGAGCAAAACAAGCTACATTTTCTTGTGAAAAGTAGAAAATATAAAAAGATAACCTCTTAAGACACAAGTGCTGAGGGCCAGTTCTTGGAATGAATCCGCAAGGGACTAAATTAAAATGAACTAATAAATTCCAAGGATAAGTACCGAGCACCATTCCAGCAACTTACAGAGCAGCTTGGTGTTGGTCCTTGTTTATAATTGATATATATATATATATATATATATATATATATATATATATATATATATATATATTATATATATATATATGGGTGGGTCTTTTACTGTCCAGCTCTCCCGACCTTGAGCTTGATTTCTTTGGCAGGCTGAGTTCCAATTCGTTCTTTTGGATTCTCGAACATTGAATAATACTATGGCTCAAAGATTCCCCCTTTTTTTCTAACACATTTACATCATCCGGATTGTGCTTAAAAGTATGAACTCTTTCATTGTGTTGTAGTAAGGCATTCATTCTAAAAATGCAATTTTTTTTCTAATTCATGTATTCCATCACGATTTCGGTAAAAAGTATTTAGTCTTTCATCCATTCTTTGTAAGACATCCGTTCGATGAATGTCCTTTTTCTAACACATGTATTCGATCAGAATTTTGCTTAAAGATATATAGTCTTTCATTGTTTCGTAGTAAAGCATTCATTCGAAAAATTTCTTTTTCTAACACATTTCTTCCGACAGAATTTTGCTTTAAAAGTATTTCCTCTTTCATAGTAAGGCGTTCAGTCTAAAAAAAACGTCCTTTTTCTAACATAGTTATTTCAACAGAATTCTGCAAGAATTTACTCTTTCATAGTTTCGTAGTAAGGCATTCGTACTAAAAAAAAAATTTTGTTTTGTTGTTGTTGTTGCTGTCCCAACCTCAGCGCCACCTCAGAGGCAGTGCCCCCACGCCGCTCATTCTGACACCCGTCCACAGCCACAGCCCGGTCGGCCCCGCCGCAGCTCCGGCACCGGCAATCCACAGGGAGCAGTCAGTCAATGTCAAGTCGTCAAGAGGCAACCCACCGGAGGAGACACTGCATTGCTGCCGAGTCACTTCTGTGGTGTTCAGTGGCGCCTGTTCTGATCTAACATACGCAGGACACCACCTACTAAGCCCCTACTGACGACAATAATTGCTTAGTCGCGGAGCCGGCGTGAGTGAGCTCTCCCTCCGGAGGGCGCCACCACGTCCGTCCAACGACAGCCCCCATGGACTCGCCGATACCGGTGACCCCGATGGAACCAAACCAAGACCACAGAAGTAGAGAGGAATTCGAAATTGAGGTCACCATGAGAGCAGGGCATGAAGAGCCAAAGAATTTGAGACATTGTTTTTTTATGCTGATCGATGAGACTGAGGATGATTAAGATGATGCTACGGATTTCCATTTCGGTCTGAGACTACATGACAGGGCTGTACTGTACGCTTCCTTTCATAATATATCCCGGCGTCAACCAGGCCCGAGAGATACAGGCACCTGCAGTGTTGGTCAGGAAATTTGAGCAACACTCTCAGAAACGCATCCATTAAGTGGATGAAACTCAACTGTGTGGTCCCAGTCTTCCCAACTGAGTCCGCAGCAAACTCAACTCTGGGTAGGAGCCGGTCGGGGCAGAAAAACCCACATGACTCTGATGGGATTCGAACCCACGACCTCTAAGCCGGGAGTCCGCTTCGCTAACCACTTCGCCACGGCGGCGTACAAAAAAAAATCTTTTACTAACACAATTATTCCAATAGAAGTTTGCTAAAAACTATTTACTCGTTCATAGTTTCGTAATAAGTCATTTCATTATTCCATCTTTACTTTTCACTGTTACGTCCTTATATTGCGATAATGCATATAGTCTTTTTTTCATTTTACAATTCAGCGTTTCATTCTACAAACATTTTAAATTCTGTAATTATTTTGTAAAGTATTTCTGCGTGGTATTTTTCTCACCGTCATTTGCTGGCAGCCTTGCCCAAAACCTCGGGATTGTGATTTTTTTTTTTTTCTGTGGTGATAAACACTGTTGGGGGCCGGAATAGCTCAGTTGGTAGAGCGCCGGACTCGTAATCTAAGGGTTGCGGGTTCGAATCTCCGCCGGGTCGTTTCGGTACAGGGGGATTTTTCCCTCGGAGTTAACATTGGTTCTGACTCCATGTCCCATACAGTCTTTCGAATGAGACTATAAACCGAGGTTCCGTGTGTGAACGCACGCACAACATCTAGCACACACGTCAAATCCCATCACCAACTTTCGGAAGAGATGGCTAGTTTGGCCGTTGGTATGGATGACACGTTACACGTAGCATGCACCTTCCCCGAAGATGGAGTATGGCTGCCTTAATGGCGGGATAACAAAAACGGTCATACACACAAAACTCCACTCCCTTTGTTGGGCAGATAGGATTGATACTTGCCTTTCTATATAGGGAGTGTCCGCAGGAGTATCAGCCTGCGTACGCAGAAGAAGAAGAACACTGTTGAATTGTGTGGGGCACGTCTTATCTCTGTTAGATCCTATGTATACATCCTCGCCGGAGTCGCTGATGATTACTCACCCTAAGTTAAAGCTCTGAAGGGAAAACTAGAAGGAATTGTGCAGGCTATCAATGAAGGGGTTATCGTTTCCCTTTTACGCCCCCTTCTTTTGTTTTGTTTTGTTTTGTTTGTTTGTACTGGTTTTACGCTGGCCGTTCATGTTCATAACCACGGAAGTGTTTGGAAACTTACCGGACAATGGGTATGCTTTCCTTCTATCTAGACAGCCTCGCTTCCAACGTGGACTGCAGACGACCCAGAAACACAATGAAATCATATTTCCTGACCTTTTTATAATACTCCAAGGAAAATGTAGGCATCTGTAAAAAAAAAAAACCACAACAACTTATCTATACCTCATTCAGTTGTTGTTTTTTTCTGAAAGAAAAAATAAGCAAGTAATTAGTGACATAATTTGAACTACATACTGCCAACGACACTCTGTACATTTTGTTCTCTTTATCAGAGGGGCGCACTTGACCGCACATTCCAGACCGTGCGGTTCTCTCACGACTCGTACATTGAAAGGAGAAGAAGAAGAAGAAGAAGAAGAAGAAGGAGAAGAAGAAGAGGAAGAAGAAGAGGAAGAAGAAGAAGAAGAGGAAGAAGAAGAAGAAGAGGGGGGGGGAAGAAGAAGAAGAAGAAGAACAAGAACAAGAAGAAGAAGAGAAGAAAAAAGAAAGAAAGAAGAGAAAGAGGAAGAAGACGAAGAGGAAGAAGAAGAAGAAGAAGAAGAAGAAAAGAAGAAGAAGAAGAAGACGTGGTAGTAGTAGTAGTAGTAGTAGTAGTAGTAGTAGTAGTAGTAGTAGTAGAAGAAGAATGAAAGAATGAAAGAAGAAGAAAGAAGAAGAAAAGAGAGGGCTGCTCGACTCTCGTTGGTTCTGAGCCGATCCGCGTCATCAAATCCGTCAATAGACCGCAACGAGCTACTACAGAAAATTGACGTTCCCGGCAGGTAGTCTAAAACCGATCCGACTGTCTTGGTTCACACCCACGAGACGAGGAAAAAAAAAAAAGAAAGAAAAGGAGGAGAGCAAGAATGGCATGAAGGCTACACACGACGTTCCCGCGACCAGATGACGAACGACCAGCACGCTGAATGTGGGGTGGGGTGGGGTGTGGGTGGGGGGGTGGGGGGGACCAGCCGCCGTGCGAAGGTGGTTAACGTCGGCTCGACTCCCTCGGCTGGGAGGTCGTGGGTTGAATCCTCATTCAGAAGTCATGTGGGTTGTTCGTGCCGCCGAGCGGCCTGCCTACCCAGAGTGAGGTTTGCTGCGGACTCAGTTGGGAAATACTGGGAACCACACGTCGATTTATATCCACTTAATGGATGCTTTTCGATGAGGAGAGGGTCTCAAATTTCCTGAAGCAACACTTCAGGTGCCTGTCTCTCTCTCGGCCTGTTGACGCCGTGAATATTCTGAAAAAGCGTAGGATACAAAGCTCTATCATGTAGTCTCAGAGACCGAACAATAAATCCGTAGCATCAGCTTCAGATCATCCTCATTCTCATTGATCAGCATTTAAAAAAAAAGTCTCAATTCTGTGGCCCTACATGCCCGCTCTCATGTGCCTCAATTTTCGATCCTCAGTCCACGTCCTAAGGCCTTGGTTTGGTTCCGTTCGGGGTCCTCCGTATTCGCGATTCCCGATGGGCCTTGGACGGACGTGGGTGGCGCCCTCCGGAGGGAGAGCTCACTCAGTAGGGAGCTTAGTAGGTGGTGTCCTGCGTAATGTTAGATCAGAACAGGCGCCACTGAACACCACCAAGAGACTCGGCAGCATAGCATGTCTTCCTCCGGTGGGTTGCCTCTTGACGACCTGACATCTGACTGCCCCTTGCATTGTCGGCCGGGGCTGCGGCCGGGGCCGGACCGGGCCTGTGTCTGTGGCCGGGTGTCCCGTGGAATGAGCGGCGTGTGTGCACTGCACTCGGTTGGCCCAGAGTTTGGAACAAAAAAAAAAAAAAAAAAAAAAAAGACGTGGGGGGGGGGGGGGGGGGGGGGGGGGGGGGGGGGGGATGGAGAGAGGTGAGATGTGGGTGGGGGGGGGGGGGGGAGGGTAGAGAGTTGGTGAGGGGAGGAGGATGGAGGAGTGGGGAGGGGGGGTGGGGGGGGGGGGGGGGGGTGGGGGGAGCGCGAAATGGTGTAGGCGAAAAATATACTGGATGGGTGTTATTGGGTGTTCGACCACCTGGGCCGTCCAACACACACGAGAAGGAACAGGAGGAGTGGTTTTTTTTGTTTTTTTTTAAACTCCCCAAGAAAAGCCAAAGTCTATACTAGTCTGTGGAAATAACAATAAAAAAGAAAAATGAAGACAAATAAAAAATGTGAAAGAACTGTTCTACCGGACCAGCAGGAGGGAAGCAGAGAGAAGCAGGGCCCACGACTGTTCCTGGTTGACGAACAAACAATGACGTCAATAACAGGGGCGTAGGAACATGTTTGACCAACAAAGAGTGAGAAGCCATCAACGCGAACCGACTATACTAGTGTCTCCGTTCTCACACAAAGTCATATCAGTCCAAACAACTCACGAACGCAGCACACACACGACACACCACACAAACACACCCACAACGCAGCGCACGTCACAAAACACACACATACACACACCACAACGCACACACACACAGCCATACACACACTCACACACAACATACACACACGCACACTACGCACACACACACACACACACACACAACTACACACACACACCATAGACGCACGCATCGCACGCACCTCCACGCAACTCGCACGCACGCACACACACACGTACGCACGCGCGCGCACGCAACGCACGCACGCACTGCACACACACACGAACGCGGCGCGCACAGTCGACACCACACACACACAACTCACACACACACACACACGACCCACACATCACACAAAGCACACAAGCACCATGCACGCACGCCATGCACGTCACCAGCGACGCACACTACGCGCGCGCGGCGGCGCGCGCTGGCGCGCTACAGCACCGACAAACACACACACACACACTCCACAAACACAGCACAACACGCACACACACCAACGCACGCACTCACGCACGAAGCACACGTACGCGCGCGCAGCGCGCGCGTGCTACAACAACACACACACAAACACACAAACATACACGCAACACACACCACACCACAGAGTTTTTTATGAATAAAAGAATCCAAATCGCACTCGAACCATCTTACAAACAAAACAACCAGGGGCCAAAAAAAACATAGAAATTTTTTTGTTTTTTTTTTACAAAGTAAAATTGTTTGTTTTTTCATCCAATATTACACAAACATTCCTTTAAATTAACACAAATTAAATCAACCACGCAACACTATCATAGCAAGCAAAATACACGACCATACTTTTACAGGCTAAACTAACAAGTCAAACAGAATACATTCATTTCCGAGAAAGAAATAAGCCGATATATGATCAAGTTAGTTAGACTAAACCCCACCGAACATTTTCGCGTCACCGCACAGTAAATAGCGACGAACTTAAGCCAAAACAGACGAACTATTCAGGTCAAATGAACCCACATTTTGGTAAACGAAACGAGCCAATACCAGACAATAGCCGACAAACAAACCACTAGTCAACTTGAT
This sequence comes from Conus ventricosus, assembly GCA_018398815.1. NCBI lineage: Eukaryota > Metazoa > Mollusca > Gastropoda > Neogastropoda > Conidae > Conus > Conus ventricosus. The sequence continues at coordinate 7,646,802 of CM031625.1, read as the reverse complement.
TTCTACACAACGGTTAAAGCAAGCAACGAACAGCTGTACAAGTTTAAGCAAAGCAAGGTCAACACCACGACATATTGTAAACATAACAGTCTTAACACAAGACACAAAACAAATTTGGAACAAAACAATCAAACCAATGCAAGGCAACGAACATGGTTCAGCGAAATAAGCCATGAACAAAAAAAAATACTGACGAGTTAGTACACAAAAAGAAGTACACCAACTTAATGACGTTTTGGTAAACAGAACAAAGAAACCAAACGCACCAACTATCGTTATAAACGAAAGAATGCATAAACTATGTGAACGTTACTGAAACGAGAACGATCAAGCTAACACACAACACAACGAACATCGTCAATCACACACACAACACACAACACTACACACACCACCCACACACACACCACACGCACACGCACGACACGCACGCACTCAACTCACGCACGCAACGCACGACAACACGCACACGCCAAATGGCACACACACAACACTACACAAAACACACACACAACAACACACACACACACACACGCACAACAACACCACATACGCACACACCAAAACAGATGAAAGCAACACAACGAGCATTTTCCTCCGTCGAACAAGAATACTGGTGTGATATCCGACCTATCCTGCACAACCCCCACCCCCCTCCCCACCACTCCCCCTCTCCAGACCCCCCACGCCCCACCTGTTGGACACCCCATGCCCACCGCCTCCTTCAAAAAAAGCCGTCACTCCCACCCTCACTCTCTCTCCTCTCCCTTCTCCATCCTCGTCCCCCCACCCATCTCACCCCACCCTTTGTCCTTTCCTCCCCCTCGCTCCCCATCATACCCGGCGCTTCCTTTTCCCCTGTCCGCCCAACTCCACCCCCCCACCCCCCCCCCAACCCCACCCCCATCCATCGGCACCGTCTTCCAACCCCAGTTTCGTAACAGTCATCAAGTTTGCCTTCCGCGTGTTTTGTTTGTTGTTGTTGTTGTTTGTTGTTTGGTGGGTGGGGTTGGTGGTGACTTCGCGGTGGATTTGGCATACCTAACACAGCCCCTCTCCCCCTTCCTCACAGATGTGGTTATCTTCACTTTTTCCCCCTTATCGCTCCCCTCTGTGCTCTTTTTTTCTTTCTTACCTTTTCTTTCCTTCTTTCTTTCTTTCCCCTTTACTTTTTTCATATCGTTCTTTCTTTCTTTTTAGTTCATTTTCCCTTCTTTCTTCTCTTTCCTTTTCTTTCTTTCTTTCTTTCTTTTCCTCTTTCTTTCTTTCTACTCTTTCACTTTCTAGTGCTGGATTCTTTCTTTCCTTTCTATTCTTTCGCTTTTTTGGCCTTTCTTTCATTTCCTTTTCTTTTCTTTTCGCTTCTTTCCTTCCTCTTTTCTTTATTCTTATTCTTTCTTTCTTTCCCTCTTTCTTTCTCTCTTTTCTTTTCCCCTTCCTTGTCTTCTTCTTTCTTTCTTTTCTTTCTTTCTTTCTTTCCTTTTTAGTCGATATTTTTCTTTTTCTTTCTTTTTCTTTTCTTCTTCTTCTTTCTTTTTGCTTTCTTCTTTCTTTCTTTCTCTCTTTCTTCTTTCTTCTTTTCTTTTCTTTCTTTCTTTCTTTTCTTCCTTTCATACTTTTCCTTTCTTCTTAACTCTTTTTTTTTTCTTTTTCTTTTCTTTCTTTCTTTCTTCTTTCATCTTTCTTCTTTCTTTTCTCATTCTTTCTTTGCCTGATTCCTTTTTACTTATTTCATTCTTCACTTTGAGCTTTTATCTTTTTTCTTTTCCGCTTTTGCTTTCTGTTTCTTGATCTTTTCTGTTCTTGTTGTCTTTCTTGTTTCTTTTCTTTCTTTACCTTTTCTTTCTTTCTTTCTTTCTTTCTTCTTTCTTTCTTTATCCTTTCCCCGTACTGTTCTTTCTTTCCGAAAATTTGCATATGCTTGTTGGGTGTTTTTGGGTGGTTTTTACTGATCAACTTCTTTCCTTTCCTGCTTCCTTCCCCCTGCCCTTCCGTTCTTTCTCTCTCTCCTTCCTTCGTGTTCTTTCTTCTTTTTTTTCTTCATCTGTTCTTGGGTTGGCCAAAACTGATGATTATGGTTTTACTCATGAATACAGATGATTCTTGATTACTACTTCTACTCATGAAACGGGGCAAAATGAAGCCATTTGAAAAAACCATAACTATCACTCACGTTCTTTCCACACGGAAAAAAATGTGCACGTTTCCAATACTCATATACCGTGGGCGTTGTGACCCGAAACATGACAGGAATTACAAACCCTGTGTGACGGTCATCTTCCGACTCTCCCCCCCTCGTTATTTCACATATGATTTTCATATTCAGGGATGCAGGGGGTTAGACAGAAGTATTTTTACGCTTTCACAAACCAAATGCCTTCCCTCGCATAGCACGGACACACAAAATATAGGCACCACGCAACTTTCTGTCACTCACTGCGGGGCCCCGCACACAGGTGACGGGAAATCCAATACATTTCATAGAAAAAAAATAATCAACTTTAATCAACTTGACTCCGACCCCCCACCCACACCACCCAACACACCTCATCTGAATCATACAACCATGTAAACATCATACAGACAATCTCATAAATCGCAACCTCCCATTTCCTTCAAGTACTCTTCATTGAACCAGGAAAGACAATATTCCAACAATTCTGTTTGCACAGCGTTATAGAACTTAAGGAACAAGATAAACGTCCGTAACTTGCCATCATTCCTTGGTACACCGTCAGTTCTCACAACCCAGCTGTGCGAACTACGAGCTCTGAAGCTAACCACACTGGTTTTAGTGTTCCCGCCGATTGGCCAAATCGCCCAGTTGGGGTGACACTGGCAACGGGCAACGTACCTTGAGTCGCACACCATCACACTGAGGGGTCTTCTTTTTCCTCCATGATTCTCCCGGACTCCACCCGTAGCGTCGCCCTCTCCACTGAAAGGGCTCCTGTCTCCGCTCCCACAGGTCTTCGATCTGGCCTGCAAACACCCCACCGTTGTCTCAGCTTCCCTTCTAGGCTCCAACATCAACACGTCCTTGCTGTCGACTAGGTCGACGACGCCGTCCCCACATTATGTCACACGGAGACCAATCTTCCTCGTCGTCAGGCTCCGAGTTCTACATCAACCTCCACTGTCCATAGCGTCCCCCAACCTGTCAGTATACCAACGAGGCACAGCTAACCTCTGCTTCACCACTGAAATTTCTTGACGACCCTCAGCAAGACGGCGAGTTCCACTTACCCTTAATGATCACACACTTCCTGGTTTTCCCAAGCCGCCTTATATTTCTTCTCAAAAGAAAGAGAAAACCCCGATTAACTGGCTCAAAACCAATGAATCACTGGCACCACACACATCACAACGATATGTACCCAATAAATTCCCCAAGTTCTTTTTATCCACCACTGGAATCGCACTAGTCCACCTACAATACATCACACAGGAACACCACAAAGCTGCTAGCGCCCAACAAAGACGAGACTTTGGGCCGCGACCAGTGGTTAATGCCGTATCCTCCTATTCAAACATCAGTTCGATTCCCCCAAGCTACCCATGAACTAACAGGAGCCTCGTACCTCACTACAACTAACGACCTCTCTCAAACCTCACCCTAACTACCTCTAAACTACCGCCATGACTGATGCTTCAGTATTACTACCTCTAAAGACAACAAGCGCAACCACTCGATAGGCGCGCAAGCCTTCCCATTCATTCCTCATAACAAGGACGGAACTGACGCTGGACGCTTGTACTCCTGCCTGCAGGCTGAGCAGGTCCCACCTACACGTGACGGTCACCTGACACGATCTGCGCTTCTGTCCGGGGCCCACTGAGAGGCCCAGTGAATAGCCCTAGGCCAGCCAAGTGGTACGGGACCTGGCACTTCCCAGAACGCCCAGGACCATGCAAAGGACTGGCAAACACCTCGTCACCATCCCTTCGACAGAAGCGAAACCCTGATCCCAGGCACTCACCCTTCCCTCATATAACGACTCGGTATCCCCCCTCAGGTGATGCCTGAATTCGCAGCAATCTGAAGACCCAAGAACTGCTCCCAACAACAGCAACTAAAACTACCCTAAATTAGCTAACAATGCACGAGAACCATCGACCGACTCATTTACCACAAAAAAACAACCCCCCGTACCTAAGGACTGTAGTTCCAAATCAACATTTTCCCCAGTCGACAGGAGACAATGTTCTCAGATGTGGAGTAAAACCCACACGTCAAGTTGCAATGGGTCGATATGAACAGTAGCGTACCCCCATGCATCAACATCAAACCATCAACATCTCTACCATGATAATGACCCAATTAAAACCAATAGAATCACACAGGTAAGACGCAACACCTTCACACACTTTGGACAGACATAACGACCTGTGCACAACATTTAAACCTAACCTTGGTGCACCACATACAATCACGAACTCGGCCATAGCGGATAGCTATCAGCCCATGACCATAACGCAAGTAATTAATCATTCCATTCAACTGCTAATAGATAGCACACACAACCCTATTGACACAAGATCCCAATCCAAATCCTATTCCTGCTAATCAAGAATCAAATTTCAGGTGTGTGGCCCAGCCTAACATGAACACAAAATCAAATTTCGAGGCGTGTGGCCTAATCAACAGCTCACACGACAGTCGACCGTCTCACACCACAATATGCAAATCAAACATTTATCCTGATTCACAACAAAAGGACATTTTCACACTTTCTCCGAGCTGTGACAAAACAACATGAGGCAAACAGAGATAACAACCAGAAAAAATCAAAATCATGAACACGTGAGCAACGGTACTGATCCCCCCTCCCACTCCATAAGGGCAATGAACAAAACAACTCATTACAGGTAAAACTATATCCAAAAATAAAAAATAACACAAATGAACATATGATGCATAAACCCAAATTAAAACCGTCGCCTCCCATACTGGGTCAAAGTCCAAAAATCAATGACTGTCCTACTGCCCCATACAATATTTTTACACAGTAGCATGTCCGTAACCGATGACTGCTCACAATGCCACACCACCACAATCAAACAGAAGTCACAAGCAGCCCGTAGGCATTGCTCCTACTACCATTGTTCTACTTCTTTGGGGGTGGATGGGGGGGGGGGGGGGGGGGTTGGGGATGGGGGGGAGTCCCGACTACAACAGCAACACCCAGGAGGCATTACTCCCACCCTGACCTAGCTACGCCTTCCACCGGCCACTCAAACTTGACCGCCGTTTGTGGCTGCAATTGGGGCAGATAGGTTAGCGCAATTCCAGCCTTACCAGAGAGTCAGTCCAAAGCGCACCTTTCACACACATGCCATTTTAGTCGCTTAAAAAGGAGGCGCGTGGAAAATCTGCGCGACCCCTCTTTACCTCTTCCACCTGTTCGGCAAAATCTCCGTGACATTCAGAGTCCCCTTTGCGATTCATATCATAGCCTTGCCTCAGGGTCTTTGTTCCGAAGAACACGTGAACTGGCTGGTGTCGCACCCATACACTGCGACCGACGATCAACTCCCCTTTTCCTTCCCAAAATGTTAAGACAGATGATCCCCTACTCCCACACTTTAAAAACATGTGCGTTTTTCATCAACTCAATCCATCATCCACGCCCTGAACATTCCCTTGAGTCCCCACTGTTTCCTCTTGGGACTTAGTATGCGTTCTCAACTGCGGTCTCGCCTCAGTTTGCAGTAGGGAGTCGTGCGGAATCCACCCGCGTCCCTGACTGTGTGGCTGGGCATTACGGTCCCGACTGGTTCATCCATTCATCCCATTTACGCAGATCATGGGCCCCAGATTTCATACAGAACCTGTCGTGCTGAACTTATTCGCACTAACCTCCTCAAAGCTATCCTAATTCTCTTTCTGCCAAGAATACTGTGAGATCCGTCCGACAAGGATGGAGAGAATATTGCACCTTAACGATCTCCTGCTCCTCCCTCCAAAGATTCAAGAAGTTTTGTTTCGATTTACCTAACATTAATCCATTTGTCAAAAAGAAAGAGAGCCCCTAAGGCCGATAAATGGACCTGTACGTGCCGTCTCAAACACTGATTTACAACGTTTCTCTGCTGAACATTTATCCAATATCCAATCGCGTTTATACTTGATACCACTGAAACAAAGCATCGTCGCACCGACTCATAACTGTCAGTTTTTCCGGTGGTAAGAGAGGCAGAAAAAAGCATCCCTAGCTTTGTGTCAGCAGCCCGACAATTAGGTGGCCACACCAACAGACCGTGCTTCGGGTAAAGCTCATGATCTTGGCAATCCTTTCAAATGCGAAATGAAATCACTAAATGGTCCCGGATTATCATCGAACATTTCATATTGATCAAGGGACTGACATTTGGTGCAAGAGTTCACTGAAGTTTTGCGTCCCCCCCCGTCCCGTTCTATCTTTCTCCAATTTTAATTTTTCTAACAATCAAAACTGCCTTATCTCCCCTTCTCCCTTCTTTTCACATTCCCTCTCTTTCTCCTTCCCGATCTCTTTCTCTTCTCCTCTCCTTCCCGTTCCTCTCTCCTCTTTTTTTTTTATTTATCCCCCTTTTTTTTTTCTCCCTCCTCTTTTTTTTTTTTTCTTCCTTTTTTTTTTTTTTTCTTTTCCCGTTCTCTTCTTTTCTCCTTCTCCCTCCTCTTTTTCTTTTTTTTTTTCCGAGCCTTTCGCCTTTCCTCTCCGCTCTTTTTTTTTTCTTTTTTTTTTTTCCCGATCTCTTTCTCTCTCCTCTTTTCATCTCCCGTTCTCCTTTTCTCCGTCTCGCTCTTTTTCTTTTCCTTTTTCCGTTTCTCATTTCTCACGGCTCGTCTCGGGTTTCTCCATCGCTCCCTCTTTTTTCTTCCTGTCTCTTCCTTCTTCGTTGTTAGTCTTTGTTCCCGTTCCCTTTGTATTTCTGGGCCTCGATTACGACGGGCCAGTTTCTCTCGATGCGCTACATATGCCTTCGCGGTTCCGGACCTTATAGTCCTAAAGCATTTTCCCTTCTTCTAGAGGTCCATCTTTTTCCAGCGGACCCATTGTCCTCAGCAGCACCCTCTTAGTCGCATTGAGAAGGCTATCTAACCCCTCTATCAGGCTAGTAATTACTACCAACAGTAACAAGCGAGATATCCACACTAACACAGTAGGAAATAAGGCGATCAAATAGTATGTGCTACACACAACATCAACCTCAAACAGCAACCAAATGTAGCAAGTATCAAATATCAAGGCCCAGTCAATGGAAAAAAAAAACGGATCAAAACTATCAACACATGACTAACGTCTTTCTTCCCTAAGAAAAAAAATATCTAGGGTTTTTCCTCCCCACAATTAAGACAAATTTCAAATCCCTTGCAATTGTAGACAAAACTCCAGAATCAAAATCACTTATGCTCATTTATGTTCATTGTCATCCCGGACGAGCCCCCAAGTGTGTGACGGGTCTCTCTCGCGACGCTCACAACCCCTCGTTAATTAACATATGATTTTCATATTCGGGATGCAGGGGGTTATAGACAGAAGTATTTTAAGACGCATTCACAACCAAAATGATGCGCTCTCTCAAATAGCACGAAGTACGCACTCTGACTCTGTACTCACATCGTGCCAGCACAAAAGTGAACGGGACACCAATAACATTGCATAGAAAATAATCAACTTTATTTATATTAAACTTGACTCTCCGAGCCACCCCACTCTCGCGTCACTAACAAACAACACAACTATCTGAAACATACAACAATGTAAACATCATACAGACAATCTCATAAATCGATGCGCTCCCCTTTTTTCCTTCAAGTCCTCTTCATTAACCCAGGAAAGACAATATTCCACCACAATTCTGTTTTTGCACAGCTTATAACCTTAAGAACAAATAAAACGTCAGTAACTTGCCAGCATTCCTGGTTTACCGTCTGTTCTCACATCCCGCGCTGTGCGACTGACGATCTTAAGCTATACCCCACTGTTGTGTCCCTCCCCGTCTCCCGATTGGCCAAATCCCAGTTGGGGGACACTGGCAACGTACTTGAGTCGCACCCCTCACACTGAGTCTCCCGGACTCCACCGTACTTCGGCCTCTCCCACTGAACGGGCTCCAGATCGGCGGGCTCTCGCCACAGTTCTCCTCCTGGCTGCAACACCCCCCACCGTTGTCTGGCAGCCTCTCCCTTCTAGGCTCCAACAGGGCTACACGTCTTGCTGTCAGAAAGAGAGCTCGACCCCACACGGGAGACAATTCTTACTCGTCGTCGGCTCCGAGGCTACAGCAAACCTCCACTGTCATACGTCCCCCACCCAGGAGGAACAATTGAGGGCAAGACAGCTAACCTCTGCTTCAAACACTGTAATTTTCTTGAAAAGGGGCCCTCAGCAAGACGGTGCGATGAGCACTTTCCCTTAAGTGAGTCACACACACTTCGCGTGGTTTTCTCCCCCAAGCGCCTTAATATTCGTTCTCAAAGAAAGAGATGAACCCGAGTTAATAACTGCCTCAACCACCATGGACTACTGGCACACACCACATCACAGCACAGACGATTTGTAATTGTACCAATAAATCCTATAATCTCCTCCCCCCCCATAGTTATTTTTATTCCACCAACTGGAATCACATTCCCTACAGATACACCACCACACCACAAAAGCTGCTAGCGCCAACAAAGACTTGGGCAACCCCGTGGTTTAATGCATAACCTCCTATTCACACCTCATGTTTCATTGCCCCCAAGCTACCCATTGAAAAACTAACACCTCGGACCTCTTCTCTACCACGCCATGACTGGATGCTTCAAGTAGAGTTTTACTACCTCTATAAGACAACACTGAGGGCGCAAACCACGGTCATAGTTGAACCGCAGCCTTCCCTTCATTCCACAGCACACGGAACTGACTGAAATGGTACGCTGTACTCTGCCGCAGGCTGAAGGAACGGTCACACTCGAGACGGTCACCTACACATCGCCTTCTGTGTTTTCTGTCCCGGCCCACTGGAGAGCCCAGTGAATAGCCACCATTGGTCGGACAGGACACCCTGTACCCAGACCGGCAATCGGGGGCAACTTTCCTTCGTCACTATCCCTCGACATGCGAAACACTGTCCCAGCACTCGCTCCCGCCTCCTTCAGTATACGACTCAGGGTAACCCCAACTCAGCCCCCCCGGTGGATGCCTGAATTCGCAGCCTTGAAAGACCCAAGAACGAGCTCGTCCAACCAACAGCAACTACCCTTAAATTGCCTAAATTGCTCGAAACCTTCTGCGCGACTCAGATTACCTCCCGTTTTCTGGACGTTCGTTACCCGTTTTTTCACGAGCGATGAAACCACAATAAAGATGATCCATAACGCTTCAGAGACCTTGCCCAAGTTGAACTGACTCTGATTTGAACCACCTTTCGGGGGCCAGAATAGCTGCATGGAAGTAAAAGCGCGTC
>CM031625.1:7622364-7624864 GCA_018398815.1 Conus ventricosus | reverse complement strand
AATGGGGACTGTTTGGGCGCTTCAAGCTGGCGCAAAGATAGGGCGACTGGTGAGTGCAAAGGCCTGAAATGTGACGTCAATGAAAGGGAAGGAAGGTCACGTGGTTGAAGATTGTGTGTGATGTTATCGGTGAAAAATCCCCCCCCCCCCCCCCCCCCCCCAAACAAGGAAAGTAATTGGTGGGGAGTTGTTCTTTTGATCGAATTACCAGTTTAACATTAAATGCTGGCTTAAATTCATGGTGGGCCCCAGAACGCTTATATGGAGGAAATAGTGTTCTAGTGCAAAATCGTAATTGTGGGTGTGGCCTGTTGGCACTTCGTACAGCCGGTAAAGTCAAAACGGAAAACGTTCCATAAGAAAAGAGATATACACATGTGCACAATCGCCTATCTTTACCCTTGCCAATACCCTTTCTTACCGCCCCCCCTCCTCCACACACGCACGCACGCACGCACGCACGCACGCACGCACGCAGCACGCACGCACGCACGCACACACACACACACACACACACACACACACACACACACACACACACACACACACACACACACTCGCGCGCGCGCGCACAAGAATGATCAGCAACACTTAGGCTATCTGTGCCTGAAATATTATTAATAACGCTCGTATAACAGCCGAAATGCACCATCCAATTTGAAACCTAAAGACAGAGAAAACATATCGGTTTTTTACAAATTCCTGACATTAATGTAAGTATACAGTGCTTTATGACATGAACAGTTCGTTTAGATCGTTGATATCTTGCTTCGGGTTACCCAGCAAGGGTAATAAATCTGGTAAGTGATCTGATTTCTTTTTTTCTTTTTTTGGTGGTCCTAATCATTGTCGAGAGCGCGCGAGTAGTGTCCCTGAATATTTTATTTTTTCTTTCATGAAAAAAAGTCTCGTTAAAAAGTGTAAACCATTCATGGAGTTTTCGTCAGATTTTATAAACAACAAGACAATGGTTGGATTTTACATCAATGCACAATACAAGGGGGCTTTCACAGACCTAAATCTCTTTAATTGAACTGAACAAGACTCTGTTCGCACCATTGATTGTACCTGTTTTAGTATTTTTTCGGATTAAATTACAATTATACAGACAGAAAACACAACCGTCAACTACAGTTGATGGAAGTTTTTAAATGAACATGGAAGTCTTGTTTATGTACCGCTAAATTGAGAGCACAATACCTATTATACCTAACTTCTTCAACATACTAGTCTAATAATACCCAAAACGATTCTCAAACCATAATCCAGCTTTCAAACCTTGACTTGATTCCTCACTATTTCTTCAGTCTGTCTGTTGAATCTTTTCAAAGCAAGTTAACTGTGCTGGTCTGGGTTGTCAATGTATAACATTATCAATGTTTCTTACATGACACGAATGCATAGCATCAGTAGGACGCTTCTAATTGCTCAGATAAAATTTTTTTTTTTTTTTTTGAGAGAGAGAGAGAGAGAGAAATGGAACAACGAACAGTTCATGAGATACTAATGCACCCCGTAAAGATCATTACAAAATAAATTTGCTGTCTGGACGGAAAAAGCACATCTCTCTCTCTCTCTCTCTCTCTCTCTCTCACCCCTTTCCCGCCCTCTGTCTGTCTGTCTCTCTCTCAAGACAACCCTTCTCGCCCTCTGTCTGTCTGTCTCTCTCTGTCTGTTCTCTCTCAAGCAACCCTTTCCCCCTTCCCCCCCCCCCCCCCCCCCCCCCCCCCCCCCCTCTCTCTCTTCTCCCACCGCTTCCCCGCTTTCCCCTCTCTCTCGACTAGCCTATCTCCCATCCTCCCACTCCAAACAACCCTTTCCCGCCCTCCTCTCCCCTCTCTCGCCCCCACCCTCACCCCTCCCCCCACCACCCCCCCACCCACCGACATCTCCACACATGCCTCCAGTACACTATATTTGTGCTAACTAAACTGCCGACAACACTGATTCGCAGCCCCGCTATTTCTTGTGAGTCAGCAGCATTGAGCGAGCACTGCATCGCACACAGCTCAGTCAGTACAGGGAAGCCACTCTGGAATCCACAGATAGAGAGAACTCGGCAAATGACAGCGAAGGAGGAAGGCATCCGGTTTGTCTGGAATGATAGTGAGGGAGGGGGGGGGGGTGGGGGGGGAAGAAAACAGTCAGCCCCCTGACTGTGTCTGTAGCCTGCCTACTATACCGGCGGCGGCGGCCTCCTCTGCTAGGCCTTAGCTCTGGAAACGTTGCTAGCTACTATTATTATTATTATTATTATAACGGCTCACCTATTGGCGCCAAAAGTGTGAATTGTGGATTAGGTGTTTTTTTTGGGGGGGTTTTTTTTTTACGTCGTCGCCATTTCTTGTCTTTTCTTTTTTTTTTTTTTCTTTCTGTTCTTTTTTTTCTGTTTTTTAAAAAAAATTTTTTTTTACGTTTCTTTCTTGTTTTTCTTCTTTTTCTCTTCTTTTTTTTTTGTTCTTCTTCTTATTTTAGTTATTTCTAGTTTTTCTTCCTTTTC
>CM031625.1:7607364-7609864 GCA_018398815.1 Conus ventricosus | reverse complement strand
AAAGACAGAGAGAGAGAGAGAGAGAGAGAGAGAGAGAGAGAGAGAGAGAGAGAGAGAGAGAGAGGGTAACAACAGAAACAGTCCAACACTAACCAGCAGTCCTCTTTGACCCGATTGTTTGGACCCGATTGTAGGGCTATAGGGAGTGAGTGAAATAGAAGGAAAAAAAAAAGGGAAAAAAGAGAAAGAGACTTCAGGTTCATCGTCTATCTTTCTGTCATTCTTTTTTTCCCCTCTCTACCCACTGGGTTCAGTCATGTTCCATGTTTAGGGTCTGCCCTGCACGCAGGGGGACTTTTTCGCTAGGTAGTGTATGATTTCCGGTCCGTCCGTCCGTCCGTCCATCCGTCCATCGATGTCGGCAAGATAACTCGTTTTGCCATAACCGTTACAAACGAGAGCCTGCGTCAAATGTGACGACAGCTTGCTTACTTTTTTTTTTCTTTTCTTTTTTCCCGCGGCCGGCATTGATTTACGCATGACTCTTGCCGGCGCTTAACAAACAACAGGTTAAACCGTTCGTAAAGAGAGAGTTCCTTCCCCCCCCCCCCCCCTCTCTCCCCAAAAGAGCTCAAGAAGAAGAAGAGGAAGAGGCAGGAAAAGAAAAGAAAAAAAAAAGAAGAAAAAGATAAAAAGGAAAAAAAAAAAAAAGACGTATCTGCAAGGGAGGGACGTATTCTTCCGTGCCCATGGCGTGGCTTGAGCGCGCAGGATTCATAGGCGCCTGCTGATCTGCGGTAACAGTTTATCATTCAAAAAAAAAAAAAAAAAAAAAAGAAAAGAAAAAAAGGGAAAAGTGGAATCCCACACTTCCCTCCCCTTCCTTGCTCTCCCCCACCCTCACCCTCCACCCCAACACGCCCTCCCCCTCCCCGTTCACAGTAGTTCAGTTCAGTTCAGTTCTGTGCAGTGTATGTACAACAGCGGTGCCGCGTGAAAACCTCTGGCAGCGGCAGTGGGGGACGCAGGGAGGGAGGGGTAGAGGGGGCGCCGGTGTGCTCCCCGGAATGTCGGCGGGGGGCAGGGGGGGGGGGGGGGGGGGGGCGAGGGGGATGTGGTGATTACTCAGCGTTGTTGCGCTGCCGGCACTGTGGGTGGATTAGTCAGCAGTCGGTCACATGACTCTCCCCCCCCCCCCCCCGCCTCCCGCTCCCCTTACAGCCCCACCCACGCCAGAGAGAGAGAGAGAGAGAGAGAGAGAGAGAGCTCACACACACATGCACACACACTCGCACACGCACACACACACATGCATACGCGCCGGCGAGCATGTACACATGCATCCTCTCTCTCTCTCACTCTTGGCAGTTGTCTCCATCTTCCCGTCTCTGTCTCACCGAGTCTCTGTCTCTGTCTCTCTTTCTCATCTCTCTCTCTACCTCCCCCCCTTCTTCTGTGTGTGTGTGTGTGTGTTGGTGCGCGCGTGTGTGCGTGTGTTGTTTACGTGTGGGCGCGTGCGTGTGCGTACAGGCGCGTGTGCGCGTTTGTGTTACAGTAATGACACAAATGAAATACTACAGACAGCCAGACAGCCAGCCAAACACACACACACACACACACACACACACACACACACACACACACACACACACACACGGCGTGCGCGCACGCGCGTGCGCACGTACGCACGGCACGCACGCACGCACACATGTGCACTCAAAGATGTATGTGTGTATGAGAGAGAGGAGCTGTTTGGCTGTCTCTTTATCCTTCTCTATTTCTCTCTGTAACTCTGTACGTGCACGTGTTCGTACGCGCACGTGTGTGCGTATGTATATATATATAGGCTAATAAAACATTACCGCCTATATATATATATATATATATATATATATATATATAATATATTATAGCCTATATATATATATATATATATATATATATATAATATATGTGTGTGTGTGTGTGTGTGTTTCCTCTCTCCCTCTCTCCTCTCTTCTTTTCCCTCTCTCTCTCTCTCTCTCTCTCTCTCTCTCTGTGCGAGTGTGCTAGTAATATTTTTCTTTTTTTCTTAACATGAGAGAGAGAAGAGAGAGAGAGAGGAGAGATGAGATGAGAGAGAGAAGAGAGGAGAGAGAGAGAGAGAGAGAGAAAGAAAGAGAGAGATTCTAAACGAACTGATGACATGATTTTTTTTCTCTCAGAACACAAGTAAGAAGAAACGAAAAGTCACGGATTTCTGTAATCACAAAGACGACTGGACAGAGAGGTGTCTCCCCCCTCTCCCCCCCCCCCCCCCCCCCCCCCCCCAACTCGTGTCATTGTCTGTCCCAGGGAAGGCGATCACGGTGATTTTTATTGAGTAGTAGTAGTAGTAGTGTAGCAGCAGGGAATTCATGAGGGAGGAAGACGTGAGCGGCGCACAAGCGCAGCGTAATTCAAATGGAAGTGATTAAAAAAGGACGACAGTCAGAGAATAACGTGACCCCCCCCCCCCCCCCCACCGAAATCCTTTCCTCTTTCCCCAAAGACTTGTCCCGCATTATGGACTATCAGGATG
>CM031625.1:7578082-7599764 GCA_018398815.1 Conus ventricosus | reverse complement strand
TCCCCCCCCCCCCCCCCCCCCCCCCCCCCTTTCTTTTTAGTATGATCAGTTCGAGCTTGATGCTTGATTAGCGGGATGCAATGGGATCTTCATGCCCTGCGGTCAGTCTGACGTGGACGGTGTCCGGCGTTCTGCCTGCAGGGAGTTTCTCCACGACGGGGTTCGGCAGTGTTGGCGTCGTGTGGCTGACAGACCGACGGACGGACAAAGAAAGAAACGGATGCATGTGAAAACGTCCCTCTTTGGGGGGGGGGGGGGGGTAATGATATGCCGGGGGGGGGGGGTCGTGGGGGTTAGGGATGGAGGAGGAGGGACGGGTATTCTGTGTCTTTCTTGTAGACATCTTGATTGCGGAAACGTGTATGTAGTGTGGTTTGTCCCGTTTGTTCATTTTATAACTGGTTTTGTTTGTCGTCAGCTGTCATTTGCAGTCGCTCCAGCGTCCAACCAGTTGACATATGATGATATTGTAACAACCAGTTGACATATGATATTCTAACAACCAGTTGACATATGATATTCTAACAACCAGTTGACATATGATGATATTCTAACAACCAGTATACATATGATATTCCAACAACCAGTTGGCATATGATATTCTAACAACCAGTTTACACATGATATTCTAACAATCAGTTGACATATGATGATATTTCTAACAACCAGTATACATATGATATTCCAACAACCAGTTGGCATATGATATTCTAACAACCAGTTTACATATGATATTCTAACAACCAGTTGACATATGATATTCTAACAACCAGTTGACATACGATATTCTAACAACCAGTTCACACATGATATTCTAACAACCAGTTGACATATGATATTCTAACGCAAACTGACAAACGAGCTCCCGTGGCCAGCCAGATGGGAGCAAAGGATTATAGCGCAGCGGCAGGGGGCGGGGGGGGGGGGGGGGGGGTTGGACGGAAGGGGGTAGCGTGCAAAAGGGGGGGGGGGGGGGGCGGAGAGTGAAGAAGGGTGTGGTTGGGATGTTGGTCTTGAAACAGTACACCCCTTAATCCATGAGGGCGACGGGTCTGGGAGGGAGGGTGAGGAAGGGGTGGACGGGGGGGGGGGGGGGGGGGGGGGGGGGGGGGGTTGTGAGGACAACGGAACATGGCGGTTGATCCGGTCTAAATGGCGGCATGTGAACGGTCAGAGCTGCGCGGGTCGGAGGAGGGTTTGCTTGCTCAACGGGACTGGTGTGTGTGTGTGTTTTACCCAGGGGCCCGGGTGCGGGTGGGGTGAAGTCACCCTCTTCATGCATAAGTCATGAGCTCTCAGCAGACTTCTAGTTGCCCCATTCCCGCGCCTCGCCTACTCTTACTCAGGATTTTAGCTTGTTCTCACTTAATCGGTGTGCCACTATTTGCTTCGAAAACCAAAACAAACAAAAAAGAGTGATAGAAGAGGAGCTGATTTTCTGTCAAGAACAGAGTGTAGGAAACACCTGCTCCCCCCCAGGAAGAGTAGAACTCGCAGTAGGCGTGTTGGGACTCTGATGTTAGTGTAGTGGAAACGAGGAGAGGCGAAGTTAGGAGTAAGCGAACCGCGACCTTATGGCACCATGACGTCTCTGTGGAGGCGACTGTATGTCGCAGGCTCCGAGCAGGCTCCGAGTCACCTATTGCCAGCTCGCCTACTCTGCTGAAGATCTTTTTTTTTTTTTTTTTTGGGGGTGGGGGGGGGGGGGGTTGTCTCAGAGCCACATTGAATGGTACATGCCACTATTTACTTTGAAAAGAAAAAAAGATGATAAAGAGCAGCCGATGTCCCAGAAGTACAGAGTACAGGATAGAACTGTCAGTCCCCCTGGGGGAAGAAGAGGTTCGAATAGAACTACGCACAAGACGTTATCAGGACACCAAGTTTCGGCGAAACGGGAATTCGCGAACTGGGAGTAGGCGAAGCGGGGTGGCACCGTCACCTGCCTGTGGGTGCGGCTGTGTGGTCGTTGGGACGTAGCGTTCGTCCTGAAGCGAGAGGGGAAAAGCTCGGGGAGGTGCGTTTCTGAATCACTAGATACCTTGCCGTGAGGTGGATGACAGGGGACACTCCGAAGGAACGAGAAAGATCTCTCTCTCTCTCTCTCTCTCTCTCTCTCTCTCTCTCTCTCTCTCTACCACGTAAAGATGTTCTAACCTTCTGTCTTCAAAATGTAGAATGGTATTACCATTATGTTTCATATGTCTGGGTTTTTTTTCTCTCTCTCCCTTGTTTGTTTTGTGTTTTTTCTTTGATTTTCTATTACGTTGAACTACATTAACTTATTTGAATAATGTGAAAAAAAAAAAAAAACCTTTGGCAGGAGCTGACTTAATAGCCGGGTTTTTTTCTTTTTTTTTTTTTTTTTTTTTTTTTTTTTTTTTTTTTTTTTTTTTTTTTGTTCGTTTGCTTGTTTGTTTTTACAGGCAACCTGGTTTGTGAATTGGTTCCGATTTCTTTAGAATCCAGACTGCTTGACAGGTGTGATGACGGTGACGTCAACCCAACCGGCTGACGCAGCTAGTTCACGTTTGACGTAGATCCAGATTCCAGCCATATTAACATTTTATTTTTCTCGATCTAGTATTTCACAAAGAAAGGGTTTTTTTTTTATTAAACAAAATTTCCGGTGTGTTTTTAGAAAGTATATTTTGAAAGGTTGTGTGAAGAGTTTGTTTGTTGTTGTTGTTTTGATGACTTGTGAGTTGACTTCAAGCGGTGCAGTTCTGAATGCCTTCTTGCGGTGGTGGGATGAGCCGGATACATACTTACCTTAACCGGTTATTTCAATACAAACTGATGCGGCCATCTACGAATCTCTCTCCACTGTGCCGCCGTCTTTGGCTTTAGCGTGCAGCGTCTGTCCCGACTGCCCGGGCCTTCTAGCGACCTTCTGTCGCTCAAAAGCTCGGAGAATGGCCACACCCTCTGCGCTCGCGGCGGGAAGTTAGTCTTTGAAACGCACTCTGGTTTGATCGGGCTGTTCGAATCTCGCGCTCAGCCAATAGATGTGGCTTACCCTATTTGTTTATTCTTATTTGTTATACTGTTTCCCTCGTTTATTTTCAACTTCATAGAACTTTGGCTGTTGTTCATCATAATATGTTGATCGGTTCTATTATGGCTGTTGTTCATTAATATGTTATCTTGTTTTATATGTAAGGGCTGTGTTTCTAATTGTTCGTTCTATTATGGCTGTTGTTCATCATAATATGTTATCGTTCTATGATAGGACTGTTGTACTCATAAAGTTATCGTTCTGATATGGCTAGTTGTTCATCTAATTAGTTACGATTATTAGCTGTTTGTTCATCATAATAGTATCGTTCTATATATGGTGTTGTTCATATATTATGTTATACGTTTAAATATGGTGTTGTTTATAATATGTATATCGTTCTATATAAGTTTTATGGCTGTTTGTTATCTATAGTATCGTTCTATATAACTTTGGCTGTTGTTCACATAATATGTTATCGTTCTATAATTATGGCTTGTTGGGTTCGCTGCTATATGTTACATTCTTCATATACTTATGGCGGTTGTTTCATTATAAATGTATCGTGCTATCATATTATGGCTGTTTTCTCCAACATGTCGACGTTCTTTAATTAGGCGTTGTTCATCTAGTATGTTACGTTCTATATAATTTGGCTGTTGTTCTCATAAATGTTATCGTTCATATAATATGGTGTTGTTCAGCTTCAAATATGTTATCTTGCTCATATTATGGCTGTTGTTCTCGAATATTGTAGTGCTATTGAATTAGGCTGTTGTTCTATCATAATATGTTACGTTATATCATCTATGGCTGTTTCATCATATAGTTATCGTTCTATATAATTATGGCTGTTGTTCATCATTAATGTTATCGTTCTATATGATTATGGCCGTGTTCATCTAATTTTACGTTCTATATAATTTGGCTGTTGTTCATCATAATATGTTATCGTTCTATATAATTGGCTGTTGTTCTTTCATAATATGTTATCGTTCTATATAATTATGGCTGTTGTTCATCATAATATGTTATCGTTCTATATATTATGGCTGTTGTTCATCATAATATGTTATCGTTCTATTTAATAGGCTGTTGTTCATCATAATATGTTATCGTTCTATATATTTGGCTGTTGTTCATCATAATATGTTATCGTTCTATATATGGCTGTTGTTCATCATAATATGTTATCGTTCTATATATGGCTGTTGTTCATCATAATATGTTATCGTTCTATATATGGCTGTTGTTCATCATATATGTTATCGTTCTAGTGGTGTGTTGTGTGATAGGTCTCCACCACCACCACCCCTCCCCCTCTCTGTCTCACTGTCCTGTGGGATGATTATCGCCCGTTTGCTACATGAGTGTGGATGTTAAACCTCGATGTCAGGAAATGACATTGGTTTGGGGGGGGGGGGGGGGGGGGAGGGTGGAGAGATTGGGATGTGGACGGTAGGCTGGCGTGGGGAGGTGGGGGGGGGGGATTCTTCCATTCAAGTGTAAGGTCCACACCAATCAAAAGCGATATGAAGAGAGAGCGAGAGATAGAAGAGAGATAGAGAGAGAGGAGGAGAGAGGAGGAAGAAGAGCGAGAGAGAGAGAGAGAGGAGAGGAGGAGAGAGAGAGAGAGAGAGAGAGAGAGACGATACCTCCCAGGAAAGTGGCGTGGAAGGAGGTGGGGGGGGGGGGCTAGTCTTACACCACACTGATGCCACCAGAACGACACGGAGAAGACGGTCAGCCAGGAAGTCCTGTTTGGATTGGGGGCGCCAGTCGGGGGAAATTTGAACTTCGGGTTGCAAACTTTAGGGCTTTACTACAGAGCCAAAGTGAGTTGGTGTGTGTGTGTTGTGTGTGTGTGTGTGGTGTGTGTGTGTGTGTGTGTGTGTGTGCTTGTGCATGTCTGTTGTGTGTGTGTGCGTGAGAGAGAGAAAAGAGAGAGAGAGAGAGAGAGGTGTGGTGGTGTTGTGTGTGTGTGTGTGTGTGTGTGAGAGAGAGAGAGAGAGAGAGAAGAGAGAGAGAGAGAGAGAGAGGAAGAATGAGCGACAAAGATACAAAGCGATAGAGACAGAGAGAAAGAGAGAGAGAGAGATGTTGAGGGAGAGTATGAGAAAGAGACGGACAGACAAAGACAAGACAGAGAAGAAGACACAGACAGAGACAGAGACGGAAGAGAGAGGAGAGAGAGAGAGGAAGAGAGAGAGGAGAGAGGAGAGAGAGGAGAGAGAGTTCTTAATGTTGAAATAAACTTGGTTCACAGGTAAACGTTAGTATCAAAGACCGTTCAGTGAAAACGCAGTTTTTGTTTAGTATTCAGCCAGACGGTGCGCAGAGAACGGGGTGGGAGGGGAGGGGGGATAGAGGTGAGGGAAGGAGGGTGGGGGATGACCATGATGCAGTTGCGTATGTGTGAAAAGTTTTGAGTCGAAGAATTTTCATTAAAAGGAAAACTATTCTTGAATCGAAAAAAAAAAAAAAAAAGAAACAACTCGAACACAGATTCGGACTTCGATTCGTAACAGCCCTTTAGATTTAATGAAATGCCGTCAAAATATACTGTCTTTTGACTTTTTTAATGTTGCATGTTTGTTTGTTTTTGCCTTCACAAACAGTACACAGTGAAAAAAAAGCGCAGGGTTAAGTAGCTTGAAGTGTTAGGTTCTGATAGCGTGGAACTAGGCTGCGTGGTGTTAGGTTCTGATAGCGTGGAACTAGGCCGCGCTGGTGTTAGGTTCTGATAGCGTGGACCTAGGCTGCGCTGGTGTTAGGTTCTGATAGATGGAACTAGGCCGCGCTGGTGTTAGGTTCGGATAGCGTGGACCTAGGCTGCGCTGGTGTTAGGTTCTGATTTGTATGAAAAGGCTGCGCTGGTGTTAGGTTCTGATAGTATAGAACTAGGCTGCGCTGGTGTTAGGTTCTGATAGCGTGGACCTAGGCCGCGCTGGTGTTAGGTTCTGATAGTATAGACTAGGCTGCGCTGGTGTTAGGTTCTGATAGTATAGAACTAGGCTGCGCTGGTGTTAGGTTTGATAGTATAGAACTAGGCTGCGCTGGTGTTAGGTTCTGATAGTATAGAACTAGGCTGCGCTGTGTTAGGTTCTGATAGTATAGAACTAGGCTGCGCTGGTGTTAGGTTCTGATAGCGTGGACTAGGCCGCGCTGGTGTTAGGTTCTGATAGCGTTGACCTAGGCTGCGCTGGTGTTAGGTTCTGATAGCGTGGAACTAGGCTGCGCTGGTGTTAGGTTCTGATAGTGTGGAACTAGGCTGCGCTGTCTTCAAGGTCTTGAGACAAAGGTATAGCCGATACCTTACTTTTCTTCACCTGTATCTCGAAACACTGCATTAAAAAGTTGAGACTTTGAGTGCCGCTGAAAAAAAAAAAACAAATGAAGATGATGATGACGACGACGACGACGACGACGATGATGATGGAGTGAATGTGTGTGTGTGTGTGTGTGTGTGTGTGTGTGTGTGTGTGTGTGTGTGTGTGTGTGTGTGTGTGGCGCGCGCGCTCGTGTATGCATGCGCGCGCACAGAGACAGGCACTTGTCTAATCACTGGAAATGGGTAGGCTTGTTAACCTTTTGAAAGGAAACATATTTAATGAGGCACAGGGACAGTAACAGTAGATAACAAACAAGTAGGGGTGACGCTTGCTCTCACGATGAGGAATTCATTACAGGTCTTAACTCCAAACCAATGTTGCTTAGGACACCAAATCGCCTGCAGAAATGACAACACAGAGCACAGAGAACAAACAGGAGACATCTCCCGAATCAAAAACATGTTCTAAGCTTGTCCGTCTACCCTGTACCTGACATATACACAACAATAACAACCCAAGAAATACAAATTAACATTTTTTTCGTGTCTGGCACAGCTTTTCGTCCTTGAATGTAGCCATGCAAACGTACGGACGAGCTGCAACAAACACAGGTCACCTCAGTTGTTAACCGTTTGTTGGCAGTAAGGAATGGGAATAGACGTGTTAACTCTTTCGCGGCGCAGTAGTGAGTGTGACCGGACGTGTTCACTCTTTAATGGCATCGGTGAGTGTCGCTGGGCGTTGTTTAATATTGTGTGGCAATGGTCAGTCAGTTTGTGGCATCAACGAGTCTGGCTAGACGTGTTAACTCTTTGATGACATGTATGAGTCTTGGTAGAC
The DNA here is from genome assembly GCA_018398815.1 of Conus ventricosus. Taxonomy (NCBI): domain Eukaryota; kingdom Metazoa; phylum Mollusca; class Gastropoda; order Neogastropoda; family Conidae; genus Conus; species Conus ventricosus. The sequence continues at coordinate 7,592,594 of CM031625.1, read as the reverse complement.
GTGTTAACTCTGATGGTATCAAACGAAGAGTCTGGCTAGGCGTGTTAACTCTTTGGTGGCAGTAGTGAGTGTGGTTCAAGTTTTATTAACTCTTTGGTGGCAGTGGTGAGCGTGGTTACAGTGTTAACCGTTTGGTAGCAGTAGTGTGCGTGGTTACAAGTGTTAAACTCTTTGGTGGCAGTAGTGTGGTTACAAGTGTTAACTCTTTGGTGGCAGTAGTGTGCGTGGTTACAAGTGTAAACTCTTTGGTGGCAGTAGTGTGGTTACAAGTGTTAACTCTTTGGTGGCAGTAGTGTGGTTACAAGTGTTAACTCTTTGGTGGCAGTAGTGAGTGTGGTTACAAAGTGTTAACTCTTTGGTGGCAGTAGTGAGTGTGGTTACGAGTGTTAACTCTTTGGTGGCAGTAGTGAGTGTGGATACAAGTGTTAACTCTTTGGTGATTGGGGCAGTGTACCGGTAGTAGTGAGTGTGGGATACAAGTGTTAACTCTTTGGTGGCAGTAGTGAGTGTGGTACAAGTGTTAACTCTTTGGTGGCAGTAGTGAGTGTGGTCAAGTGTTAACTCTTTGGTGGCAGTGTGGTGTGGTTACAAGTGTTACTCTTTGGTGGCAGTAGTGAGGTTACAAGTGTTAACTCTTTGGCGGCAGTAGTGAGGGTGGTTACAAGTGTTAACTCTTTGGTGGCAGTAGTGAGCGTGGTTACAAGTGTTAACTCTTTGGTGGCAGTAGTGTGGTTACAAGTGTTAACTCTTTGGTGGCAGTAGTGAGTGTGGTTACAAGTGTTAACCCTTTGGTGGCAGTAGTAAGTATGGTTACAAGTGTTAACTCTTTGGTGGCAGTAGTGTGGTTACAAGTGTTAACTCTCTGGTGGCAGTAGTGAGTGCTGCTCGATGTGTTAACCCTTTGATGGGCGCAGATAGCATGACTAGAAGTTTTAAACCCTTTTGATGGCAGAATGAGCGTAGGTAGATGTATTAACCCTTTTATGATGGCAGAATGAGTGTAGCTAGATGTATTAACTCTTTTGATGGCAGAATGAGTGTAGCTAGATGTATTAACTCTTTTGATGGCAGAATGAGTGTGGCCAGACCTATTAACCCTTTATGAGGGAGCAAATGAGTGCGGCTAGACCTATTAACCCTTTGATGACATCAGTGGGTGTGGGTAGACCAGTTGTGAGTTTGCCTTGTGTCAGAAGTTAGTTTGACTAGCACCATGCAGTTGTCAGTTTAGACCAACGTTTGACGTTTCGTGTGTTTCAGCGGTCCAGAAGGAGCGATCTCCACGGACGCCGCGAGACTCCTCAGGCGCGATGGCCCTGCATCCCTATAATGCTTTTGTCGGGTAGGCCGAGAAAAAATGTGTGTGTGTGTGCGTGCGTGTGTGCGTGCGGGTGGGCGCGTGTAGTGTGTGTGTGTGTGTGTGTGTGTGTGTGTGTGTAGTGTGTGTGTGTTGTGTGTGGTGTGTGTGTGTGTGTGTTCGTGTGTGTATGTTCGTGTGCGTGTATGTGTGTGTGATGTGTGTGTGTGTAATGTGTGTGCGTGCGTGCATGCATGCATGTGCGAGTACTCAAATCAACTTGAGGACCACTCACATTCGCTGAAGCTTAATTACAGATAGCTTTGTTGCTGTGATCAGTAAACAGAGTGAATTCAAGGAATTTGTCACAATGCATGGCAATTTGTCACAATGCATGGCAATTTGTCCAATGCATGGCAATTTGTCACAATGCATGGCAATTTGTCACAATGCATGGCAATTAAAAAAACAAAACAAAAAAACTATGCCTGCCTGTCCAAATGGTATTGTCGAGAAAAAAAAAAGAAAAAAAAGAAAGAATAGAAAAGAAAAGGAAAAAAAGAAAGAAAGAGAGAAAGAAAAACCACGTGGAAGCAGAAATAAGAACGCTCACAGAAGTGAATGTTTTCAGCTTTGTGTTTATTACAAATAAAACATAAGTGATGATATCATCGCGCATAAGAATTACACTTACCGGATGATTATTTTCATGTGCTCGGAAGAATGCTGGTGTTGCTGTAAACTTCAGATTGGGGGGATTTCTTCTAGAGCATTGAAAGTCTTTTGTCCTCTGGAGAAGTTGAAATACAAAATACATGTGTTCATGGGTTGAGGAGCATGAAAATAAAATAATGCTCTCTCTCTGTGCATGTCTCTGTCTCTGTCTCTCTCTCTCTCTCTTCTTTCTCTCTCTCTCTCTCTCTCCCTCTTCTCTCTCTCTCTCTCTCTCTCTCTCTCTCTCTCTCTCTCTGTGCGTGCGCGCGCGCGTGTGTGTGTTATTTGTTTTTGTTTTCATCCATTTCATCTCCCCTGATTTGTGATTTATTTCCATTTTTACTTTTCTCTGGCTTTTTTTTTTTCTTTTTCTCTTGTGTTTGTTTTAGTTTTTAGTTTTATTTTGTTTTGCTTCTCGCTCAGATTTGTTATTCGAATTGCTGTTTAGTTGTTAGTAATATTCCGGTGTTTGCTAGTACATTTGGAATTTCACGTCATCTTCGTTGCAGCGAGTAGCTCTCTCTCTACTCTCTCTCCTTCTCTCTCTCTCCTCTCTCTCTCTCTCTCTCGCCTCTCTCTCTCTCTCTCTCTCTCTCTCTCTCTCCTCTCTCTCTCTCTCTCTCTCTCTCTCTCTCTCTCTCTCTTTAGTTTCGATTTTAGATTCATTATAAGGGGTAGAAAACCCCTCACAGTCACCCCCAAAAAATCCTGTGCAGTGACGGTTAACGGCACATTAACTCCTGCAACGACAGCACTTAGAAAGAAAGCTGCTGCAGTCAGATGCACGAGGTGGTCATCGGTGTCCAGCAGGAGACCAGTCAGCGGCCAGAGATGGCCGAGATCACTCGGACTCGTGTTAACAGTGGAGTGACGACGGGGCGTTGGCCCAGAGGGTCAGAGGCCTCGGCCTTGGAAGACAGAGCAGTAGTACTGGGTTGTCTGTTGTGTCTTTTCACCGTCGCAGTTTCTCTGTGTGAAATTCAGACTGCCCTCCCCTGAGAGAGAGACAGAGATAGACAGACAGACAGACAGACTCAGCATAGTAGGTTGAGAACGATCTGTCATAGGCTTTGTGAGGCGGTGGGTCGCTTATTGCGTGACACAGTGGCATCTCTCAAGAACGGCCTTTAAAAATCCTCAAAGATAAGGGGGGGGGGGGGGGGGGTATAAAACTGGAAATATGAAAGAAAACGAAAAACTTTTCTTTTTTTTTTTTTTTTTTTTTTGGGGGGGGACGGGGTTGGGGGGGGGGGGAGTATATTTGTCAACTCCATCAAGGGACAATCCCAATTGTCAATTATTCTGGGACAAACACCCATTAAGAATTCATCCTGCGGCGATTCGAATCCTCATAATTATTTGATTTTTTTTAAATCGCTATTTCCACCAGAGAAACTCAACTGGAGTATGTCTGGGAACAATGGGGTAGACAGTCATTGAATTCTTTTTTTTAGCGTGTGCTGGTCCAATGTCCCATGGAGTTTCTCCTGGTGGAACTGCTCCTTCTCTGCAATGTCCCAAGGAGTTTCTCCTGGTGGAACTGCTCCTTCTCTGCATCAAGAAGAGATACAGTTGTTTCTTCTTCTTCCCCAGGACAAACACCATGAATGGTTTGTCCCAGGAAAAAAAAAAAAAGGCAATTCCACCGGTCTGGATCTTGCCCTTAGCCCATAAAATTACAGATTGAACTTTTGGAGGAGAGGAACTGAAGTGGAACATAGGTTAAACAGCATTTGTGAGAAATGTACAACGTTACGCTGAAAATAACGGCACTGCATTGTCGTTGTTGAATTATACATTTTCATTTCAGACTGGCAGAAAGTGCGTATCAGAAATATCGCACATTTACAAACATTTGAGATTAAAACTGCTGTTTTATTTTGAAAGGGAGTGTTTGTACATTCCAATCAGCATGAAAGGGAGTGTTTGTCTGTACATTCAATCAGCGTTTTTCACTGTTGTTTATGCTAACCCCCCCCCCCCCCCCCCCCCCCCCCCCCCCCTCCCCCCCCCCACCCCCCCCCCCCCCACCCCCCCCCCCCCCCCCCCCCCCCCCCCCCCCCCCCCCCCGTTTCGGGTTTTTTCCCCTCGGGGCCCCCCCCCCCCCCCCAAACAACAGTTTTTAAATATCTGACAACAAAGGGAAAATAACTCGCAGTCTGTCTCCTGTTTTCCTTTTGTATCCCAGTTCTTAAAGAACAGGGAGTACTTTAGAATGGGAACGCAGAAATGCTGTGTGTGTGTGTGTGTGTGTGGTGTGTGTGTGTGTGTGTGTGTGTGTGTGTGTGTTTGTGTCCGTGGTCAAATGTGTTCCACTCGCTCCAGACAAAACTACTAAGCCGATCATTCTGAAAAAATTTGTAGGTATTTTTTCACTATGGGTCACGGATGATGCCCGATGTTTAGTTTTACCGTTACATCCGTTACTAACGGCTGTAACGGCCTGTAACGGTTTTTTCTTCATGGAATTATCTTAGAAAGTACTTGGCTGATTCTTTGTGAAAATTAGCGGTATGTTCATTATGGGTCCGGATGATGCACGATGTTTTAGTTTAGCCGCTACTGCCGTTAGTAACGGCTGTAACAGCCTGTAACGGTTTTTTTTTCTTTATAGAATATTCAAAAAGTACTTGACCGATGTGGTATGTTCATTATGGGTCCGGATGATGCGTGATGTTTTAGTTTTACGTTACAGCCGTTACTAACGGCTGCAACGGCCTGTAACTCTTTTTCTTTTTATGGAATATCTCAGAAAGTACTTGGCCCATCTTTCTGAAAATTAGCAGGGATGTTCATTATGGGTAACGGATGATGCACGTGTTTTAGGGTTTTCCGTTACGTCGTTACTAACGGCTGTAACGGCCCGTAACGCTTTTTCTTCTTTATAGAATATCTCAAAAAGTACTGGCCGATTCTTTCTGAAAATTTGTAGGTATGTTCATAATTGCGTCACGAATAATCTTAGAACGTTCTTGGCCGATCTTTCTGAAAAATTTTTAAGCATGCTCATTATAAATCACAGCGATGGCCGATGTTTAACAGAATAGCCATTACTAACGGTTACACCAGTCCAAGATGGTATTTCTCTTGATGGAATATCTCGCGCGTATTCAGGATAAACTGGGAGTACGTTTTTATATGCTTTGCATCTTGTTGTTTTTTTTTTTTTGTTTTGTTTTTTGCAGCGGCCTGGGTGCCGGCCCTACCCGTACGCAGGTCGACTGATGGAGAGGCCCCCTCCCAACGCCGTGTACCCCCACCACCCCCACCACCACCCCTACCCCTACGCCCACCACGCCGCCTACCAGCAGTTCCTGGCCGCCGACGTGGCGGCTCTGGCCCAGTTCCCCACGTCGCCCCTGACCCTGTCTCAGTTCCCTCCCGTTCCCCCCCCCGGCGGCGGCGGCGGCGGTCTTCGGGGCGTTCGCGCCCGCGGCCAATGCGCTGCCTGCTGGCGGTCACGTGATGCTTCCGCCAGCCAGTCGGAAGCGTGGGAGGGGGCCTGGTGGGGTGATGGTGGTGGGGGAGGGGGGAGGCGGCGGAAGGTGGGGTGATGCCGGTGGTGGTGGTGGTGGTGGGGAGGAGTCGATGGATGCAGGTGAGGAAGAATTAGGGGGGGGGGGGGGGGGGCGTGAAGGTGGGTGGGAAAGGAGGGGGGGAGGGGGTTGTGTTGTGTTGTGTGTGTGTGTGTGTGTGTGTTTGTGTATGTGTGTGTGTAAGTGTGTGTGTGTGTAAGAGTGTGTGTGTGTAACTGTGTGTGTGTAAGAATGTGTGTGTGTGGTGGTGTGTGTGTGTGTGTGTGTGTGTGTGTGTGAAGAACAAGCAGAAGAGCATATTTTACTGCCATATGAAAACCAGAGGTTTTGTGGGGCACAGATGTGATGCCCTGTGTGTGTTGTGTGTGTGTGTGTGTATGTGTGTGTGTGTGTGTGTGTGTAGCGTGTGGTGTATGTGTGTGGCGTGTGGTGAGAGTGTGGAGAGAGAGAGAGGAGAGAGAGAGAGAGAGAGGGGGGGGGGGCACCAACAGTACTTAGAAAGAGCAACTTTATCGCCATCAACAGCACTGAGGTGGAAGAACTCTGTTGCCATTAGTAGTAAATGAAAAAGAACTGTGCTACTGACATCAGTAGAACTGTGCAGTGACTACTGTCTGCTATGACCATCAACAATACTGAAATAGAACCATACTATGGCTGAGGAAGAACTACACTATGGCCATCTGCGGTACCGAGGAAGAGTTCCACTATGGCCATCTACAGTAGTGAGGAAGAGCTACACTATAGCCGTCAGCAGTTGTGAGGAAGAGCTACATCATGGCCATCTGTAGTACTGAGGAGGAGCTAATCTATGGACATCTACAATGGTGAGGAAGAGCTACACTATGGCCGTCTACAGTACTGAGGAAGAGCTACACTATGGCCATCTGCAGTACCGAGGAGGTGCTACTCTATGGCCATCTACAATAGTGAGGAAGAGCTACACTATGGCCGTCTACAGTACCGAGAAAGGGCTACTCTTATGGCCATCTACTATAGTGAGGAAGAGCTACACTATGGCCATCTACAGTACCGAGGAAGAGCTTTCACTGTGACCATCTACAGTACGGAGGAAAGCTACACTTCGGCCATCTACATTACTGGGGAAGATCTGCGCTATGGCCATCTTCAGCATTGAGGAAGAGTGACACTATGGCCATCTACAGTACAGAGGAAGAGCTTTCACTGTGACCATCTACAGAATTGAGGAAGACCTACACTTCGGCCATCTACAGTACTGGGGAAGATCTGCGCTATGGCCATCTTCAGCATTAGGGAAGAGTGACACTATGGCCATCTACAGTACAGAGGAAGAGCTTTCACTGTGACCATCTACAGAATTGAGGAAGACCTACACTTCGGCCATCTACAGTACTGGGGAAGATCTGCGCTATGGCCATCTTCAGCATTGAGGAAGAGTGACACTATGGCCATCTACAGTACTGAGGAAGAGTGACACTATGGCCATCTACAGTACTGAGGAAGAGTGACACTATGGCCATCTACAGTACTGAGGAAGACCTACACTTCGGCCATCTACAGTACTGGGGAAGATCTGCGCTATGGCCATCTTCGGCGTTAGGGAAGAGTGACACTATGGCCATCTACAGTACTGGGAAGAGTGACACTATGGCCATCTACAGTACTGAGGAAGAGCTACACTATGGCCATCTACAGTACTGAGGAAGAGTGACACTATGGCCATCTACAGTACTGAGGAAGACCTACACTTCGGCCATCTACAGTACTGGGGAAGATCTGCGCTATGGCCATCTTCGGCGTTAGGGAAGAGTGACACTATGGCCATCTACAGTACTGGGGAAGAGTGACACTATGGCCATCTACAGTACTGAGGAAGAGCTACACTATGGCCATCTACAGTACTGAGGAAGAGTGACACTATGGCCATCTGCAGTACTGAGGAAGAGTGACACTATGGCCATCTACAGCACCGAGGAAGAGTGACACTATGGCCATCTACAGTACTGAGGAAGAGTGACACTATGGCCATCTACAGCACCGAGGAAGAGTGACACTATGGCCATCTACAGTACTGAGGAAGAGTGACACTATGGCCATCTACAGTACTGAGGAAGAGTGACACTATGGCCATCTACAGTACTGAGGAAGAGTGACACTATGGCCATCTACAGCACGAGGAAGAGTGACACTATGGCCATCTGCAGTACTGAGGAAGAGCTACACTATGTAGAGAAGAGCTATGCATGGCTCAGGAACATTCCGTGGTAGATTGTTGCAGCTCCTGAGGATGATGTGCTGGCTGTGTAAATTGCAGTGGAGCCTAAACCTCCTTTCTTTAGGAACGGGAGAATTTCGCCCCTGACCCCTATCTCTGGCACATAGCCATGAGAAGTCAGATCTTGTAGTAAAGAGAGAGACGTCAAGATAGCAAAGACCTGGACATCGCTACAAAAAATAAACTTGATAAAATTTGGAAGCCGAGCCTATTGAGCAACATCAAGGTGGTTCTTCAGAGCCAGAGAGGAAGCAGTTCTGTCGATACGGTTCCAGCACTTGAACGCTGACATGACAGAAGCCCTGAAGGAACGAACAAAAAACTTGACGGGGCGTATACCAAGATGCTAACAGTTGTGTAGAGCAGCACACGGCAACAGCATGTCAACAACGCTATATGGAATACTTCCAAACAACACCAATAGCAGAAAAAACCGACTCGGATACAGTGAACACTACTACTATAGAAGTAAAATCTAGTCGCAAAGTGAGGCGACCGCAGGCGAAACTCTAAACAATTTTTTTTAAGTGTTTACGGTGACTCTGCCGAAAAACGTCGACAAACGAATCACAAGACAAAATACGACGCGTCTCGACCTCCTAGGTCTTCTTCAGGCAAAATACACAACACTCAGAGCAACAGAAAATGAAGGACCAGCAATCACTTGTCTTTGTTCAATTCGGCCCAAGATGGGTGTTGACGTAAAGATGAAGCAATCCACAGACTCGTCGTATGGGGAACTCGGTCATGGAGGCAGATCGAGAGGCAGACCACCACGCTCATTTAGAGACCAACTGGAAGGAGGGCAGAAACGTACCGAGAGAGTTTCCAACCCACAGCGATGGAGGACAGCAACGTACCGAGAGAGTTTCCAACCCACAGCGATGGAGGACAGCAACGTACCGAGAGAGTTTCCAACCCACAGCGATGGAGGACAGGAGATGGTTGGACAAAGCGGGTCATAGACGTCCGACTGGACAGACTGACTGACTGACTGACTGACTGATGCAATGATTGTCTACCGCACAGAGGAAGAGTTACGCGATGGCTATCTACAGTACAGAGGAAGAGTCACGTAATGCATATCTACAGTACAGAGGAAGAGTAAGTACAGAGGAAGAGTCACGTAAGGGCTATCTACAGTACAGAGGAAGAGTAAGTACAGAGGAAGAGTCACGTAAGGGCAGAGGAAGAGTCACGTGATTGCTATCTACAGTACAGAGGAAGAGTCACGTAATGGCTATCTATAGTAGGAAAGAAGAGTCACGTAATGACTATTTACACTGCAGAGGAAGAGTCACGTGATGGCTATCTACAGTACAGAGTCACGTAATGACTGTCTACATTACAGATGAAGAGTCTTGTAATGGCTATGTACAGTAGGAAGGAAGAGTCACGTAATGGCTATCTACAGTACAGAGGAAGAGTCACGTAATGGCTATCTACAGTACAGAGGAAGAGTCACGTAATGGCTATCTACAGTACAGAGGAAGAGTCACGTAATGGCTATCTACAGTACAGAGGAAGAGTCACGTAATGGCTATCTACAGTAGGAAGGAAGAGTCACGCAATTGCTATCTACAGTACAGTTGATCAGAGTCACGTAATGGCTATCTACATTACAGAGGAAGAGTCACGTAATGGCTATCTACAGTACAGAGGAAGAGTCACGCAATGGCTATCTACAGTACAGAGGAAGAGTCACGTAATGGCTATCTACAGTACAGAGGAAGAGTCACGTAATGGCTGTCTACAGTATGAAGGAAGAGTCACGTAATGGCTATTTACACTACAGAGGAAGAGTCACGTGATGGCTATCTACAGTACAGAGTCACGTAATGACTGTCCACATTACAGATGAAGAGTCTTGTAATAGCTATGTACAGTAGGAAAGAAGAGTCACGTAATGGCTATCTACAGTAGGAAGGAAGAGTCACGCAATGGCTATCTACAGTAGGAAGGAAGAGTCACGTAATGGCTGTCTACAGTACAGAGGAAGAGTCACGTAATGGCTATCTACAGTACAGAGGAAGAGTCACGCAATGGCTATCTACAGTACAGAGGAAGAGTCACGTAATGGCTATCTACAGTACAGAGGAAGAGTCACGTAATGGCTATCTACAGTACAGAGGAAGAGTCACGTAGTGGCTTTCTACAGTAGGAAGGAAGAGTCACGTAATGGCTATCTATAGTAGGAAGGAAGAGTCACGTAATGTCTATCTACAGTACAGATGAAGAGTCACGTAATGCGTAATGTCTATCTACAGTACAGATGAAGAGTCACGTAATGGCTATCTACAGTACAGAGGAAGAGTCACGTAATGGCTATCTACAGTAGGAAGGAAAAGTCACCTAATGGCTATCTACAGTACAGAGGAAGAGTCACGTAATGGCTATCTACAGTACAGAGGAAGAGTCACGCAATGGCTATCTACAGTACAGAGGAAGAGTCGCGTAATATCTATCTACAGTACAGAGGAAGAGTCACGTAATGGCTAACTACAGTACAGAGGAAGAGTCGCGTAATGGCTATCTACAGTACAGAGAAGAGTCACGTAATGGCTATCTACAGTACAGATGAAGAGTCACGTAATGGCTATCTACAGTACAGAGGAAGAGACACGCAATGGCTATCTACAGTACAGAGGAAGAGTCACGTAATGGCTGTCTACAGTACAGAGGAAGAGTCACGTGATGGCTATCTACAGTACAGAGGAAGAGTCACGTAATGGCTGTCTACAGTACAGAGGAAGAGTCACGTGATGGCTATCTACAGTACAGAGGAAGAGTCACGTAATGGCTATCTACAGTACAGAGGAAGAGTCACGCAATGGCTATCTACAGTACAGAGGAAGAGTCACGTAATGGCTATCTACAGTACAGAGGAAGAGTCACGCAATGGCTATCTACAGTACAGAGGAAGAGTGACGTAATGGCTATCTACAGTACAGAGGAATGGCTATCTACAGTAGCAAGGAATACTATGTAAAATTTATTGATGTCATTGAAGAAGGAGTACGCTGTCGACATTTTGGATTCAATTTGTCTCAAGAATCCCAATACCCCCAATACCCCATATCACCATCATTTTTCATGTGTTGCTGATTGTCATGATTACAAACACCAGTTTTCTGTCACGACATATGTCCACATTCAGTGCTGCCATCAGTGTTCTCATCCTTACCGGTCATACTTCTGCCTTGTGTCCCTCCTGAAGACAAAGCCGACCCCCCAGCCCACCCACAGACCAGCGACACGGGCGGCCGACACTCGGGGGCCAGGTGGCGGCGACACCGCCAGCAGAGACCGCGCCTCCTCCTCTCCTTCCTCCTCCTCCTCCCCGTCCACCTCCTCTCCGTCCTCCTCCTCCACCTCCGACTTTCATCAGACCACCAGGAAAGCGTCCGACTCGGGAGTGAGCAGCGCCACCTCCTCCCAGCTGAGTCCCCTCGTCGACCCCGTCACCCCCGGTCAAGGTGAAGGTCGGCGCGGCCTCCGCCTCGGCTGCCGGAGACGACCGGAGAGCGGGGGACGGGCAGGGTCTTCTCATGACGGTGGACTCCGTGGCGCCCCGCGAGGTCCTGACCCTGGGGACGCCTGAGGGCAGGGCGAGGGATCCTGCGCCAAAGAGGGAAGGCGAGGGTAAGATGCGGAACAAGAACGTAGTTGATTGACATGAAAACTAGAGGTTTTGTGGGGGAGGGGGGTGGGGGACACAGATGATCAGGTGAAGACGCTCAGTTGAACTAATTCCGACATCGTCACTTCTTGCAACGTAACATTAGCAGCAGCAGGAAGAAGAAGAAGAAAGGGGGAAAAAAGCATAGTGTGGTGTCAGGGTCTGATGACATTTTCTGTTTGCAGTGGTTGTTGCCTATTTTTTGTTTCGCCTATTTTTCTTTTAACCATTTACATTTGTGTCTTTTTGTATATAAACAGTGTGTACACACACAAGCACCAGCAAATTTGACAAAGTACAAATCATACAACTGCATAAATCGAAAAAAAAAAAACCATCGTATTCAGAAAACCGCGTATCCCGAAAGAGCTGCTATGCCTGAACGAGAACAACACGGATTTTGATGCGCATAATGAAAACCAGAGTTGGTTGGGGGGGGGGGGGGGGGGGGGGGAGTGCCCAGATGATTAGGTTGAGAACTCATTAAAGCTCATTCCAACAGCGTTACGTTTTGGGCATGTACATTAGTTGCAGAAAAAAGAAAAAAAAAAACCCAACAAAGTGTGTTCAGGGGTCTGATGACATTTTCTGTCTCCGAAGAGACAAGTGGGCAGTGTCTCAGCCGCTATGGGCGGGGGGGGGGGGGGGGGGGGGGGGCAGGGAGTTCTAGTGGTGATGTTCAGGCTTGAGAGGTTTTGGGGGTTAGATTTGAACCATCAGGAGCATTCTGTTTGTCTACAGTCCTTTTTGCCTATTGTCGTCTACAGTCCTTTTTGCCTATTGTCGTCTACAGTCCTTTTTGCCTATTGTCGTCTACAGTCCTTTTTGCCTATTGTCGTCTACAGTCCTTTTTGCCTATTTTTGTTTCGGCTTTTTCATCTGGCATACGCTCAGTTGGCTTGAGGATTTGTAACAAAGTTTGATTTGATTCGTTTCGCCTACTATTCCGTTCTGTTCGCGTGCGAGTGTGTGTGTGTGTGTGTGTGTGTGTGTGTGTGTGTGTGTGTGTGTGTGTGCGTGTGTGTGTGCGTGCGTGTGTGTTGCCATGTGTGCGTGCAAAGCATGCGCGCACGCGCGCGCGCGCGTGTGTGTGTGTGTGTGTGAAGAATGGATGAATGTTCATAAGCTAGTTAATTGGAACATGCATCAACTCGAGACGAAAAACCAAAATCAACTCGTAGTTCCTTCAAACCAAAGCATTGCCACCGCGTTTCGACTTTGGGGGGCAGGGAAACTGCAACGTTGGGGGTTGACTGTATGCTTGCAGCGTCAGACCGGGTGCTGGACAAGGCCCCCAAGTCCTCGACGTCCTCTCCTGGCGACCGCCTCGTGGCCCCCTCCCACCGCTCCGCTTTCCAAGCCGCCAGCCTCTCCCGCGGGGCCGTGACGTCACCAGTCACCCGGATGCAGTACGACCCCATCTCGCCCGCCCTGCCCTTGGCTTCCGCTTCGTCGTCGTCGTCGTCCTCGTCGTCGTCGTCGTCGTCTTCTTCTTCAGCGCTGTTCCCCTCCTCCACCTCCGCCTGGCCCTCCTCCTCCTCCTCCTCCTCCTCGACCTTTCCTTGCTGCTGGACGCCGATGTCACCGCATTCAGCGCTGTTCCCATCCCGCCTTTTGTCGTCGTCGTCGTCTGTCATCGTCGTCGTCGTCGTCGTCATCGCAGCAGTCGGCGTTCCATCCTCTGAGCGCCGCCCCACCCTTCCCCTTCGGGGCCCACAGCGTGGCTCTGCCGGGTGTTCCGGCCCAGGGATGCCGGGTTCGGATCCTTTGCTGTATTCTGCCGCACGCGGCTCTCCCCGCGCAGGGTTCCACGGTGTATGCTCAGGCCGCGGCGGCGGCGGCTTACATGCGCGAGGCGGCCAGGCGGTGCTCTGTGCAGCATCAGCATCAGCAGCAGCAGCAGCAGCAGCAGCAGCAACACGCGGCAGGGTCTGCTTCTGCGGGTGCCCTGATGGCTTCGTCACAGCCAGGTGTGTGTGTGTGTGTGTGTGTGTGTGGTGTTTTGTGTGTGTTGTGTGTGTTGTGTGTGTCTGTGTGTTGTGTTTTCTGTGTGTCGTATTTTCTGATTTGTACGTTAAAGTTACTGTGAGCATGACGTAATCTCCGTTTCTCTATCGCTATGTCTGCCTCTCTTTGTCTTTCTGTCTCTATCTGTCTCTTGGTCTGTGTCTGTCTCTCTCTCTCTCTCTCTCTCTCTCTCTCTCTCTCTTCCTCTCTCTCTCTCTCTCTCTCTCTCTCTCTCTCTCTCTCTCTCCCTGTTGTCGTTCGATCTCTGTCATTACAACGTGAGATATGCAACATATGAATAAACAATAGCAAACGTCAAGCGGTTAGTGTACTTTAATGTACAGAAGACTGACCCGTGGTCAAAATGGTCAGTTTTGCCTGCGGAAGCGACGGTCAGAGTTTGAACCATCCGTTGAGTCGGATTTTTTCCCGCGGTGTTTTGGGGTTTTGTGTGTTTTTTGGTCATTATAAACATACATAATATATATATATATATATATTATATATATATATATATATATATATATATATATATATATATATATATATATAATCTTCTTTTTTTTAATTAAATATCTTTGTATCCTGTCCAAAAAGAAATGCCGGACACACAGAGCACAGGGCTAGTGGCATAAGCTTTTGCCCCTATTGCTTGTCCAAACGGCCAGTGGACTCGCACAAACCTTCCGTAGGTCCGTCACCACCATCACTCCCCCCCCCCCCCCCCCCCCCCCCCCCCCCCCCCCCCCCCCCCCCCCCCCCCAGTCCCCCCCCCCCCACCACAAGCACGGAATAACAACGATGACGATGATGTGGGGTGAAGGAGAGAGAGAGAGGGGGGAGGTCTTACACCTCCGCTGACCCTAGAGTGCAGGCACAATATTAATGAAAGATTTATTTCTTTTTTCTTATCTTTATTTTCACGTTACTGTCAGGGATAGGTCAGGGTTAGAGTCAGGTGAGGGGGATACACAGTTTGGGTCAAGCATGTCGGAGCTGGAGAGTGCTCCAGTTGGTTTTCT
>CM031625.1:7565582-7573082 GCA_018398815.1 Conus ventricosus | reverse complement strand
TGTTGTTGTTCTCAAAGCGCTCCTCTCTCTCTCTCTCTCTCTCTCTCTCTCTGTCCTTTCCCCATGTTGTTGTTCTCAAAGCGCTCCTCTCTCTCTCTGTCCTTTCCCCATGTTGTTGTTCTCAAAGCGCTCCTCTCTCTCTCTCTCTCTGTCCTTTCCCCATGTTGTTGTTCTCAAAGCGCTCCTCTCTCTCTCTCTCTGTCCTTTCCCCATGTTGTTCTCAAAGCGCTCCTCTCTCTCTGTTCTGTCCACAGACACGCCCTGCCTGCAGAACTCGGACCTGGTGCAGGACACGGCGGCGGAGCTCTCCAATCAGCTCCTGGACGTGCTGAGGGCCAAGCCGCACGAGGACTCGCCGAGCATGCGCCACACCAACTTCCTGCACTTCCGGGACCGTCTGCACACCATCCTCCCTGCCACCCTGGGCGCTGCCCTCTTCCCCGCCGAGCAGAGCTCCCCGCGAGACAACTTCGTCTGCAAAGTGGCCGCCAGCCTGAACCTGTAGAGGCCCCAACGAGCAGAGCTGCCCACGAGACAACTTCGTCTGCAAAGTGGCCGCGAACCTGAACCTGTAGAGGCCCCGGTTGGAGGGGAGAGAGTGGAGGGGCGAGAGTGTGAATGGGAGAGGGTTGTGATAGGGATGCCTGCTACCGCTCCAGCCATGGTTTGATGCCGGAATTTGTGTGTGGATTGTGTTGGATCGATGGAGTTGAACCCTTTCAGGAATCATTTTGGTTCGTGTTCATCTTCATGGGTGTACTGTGGACGATATGTGGAAGGTATGGCCCAATTTATCCCATCGTCTTCATCGTGTTTTTGGTTGTTGTTTTTTCATAGACTGCCACTTGTACAGATCTGCAGGCCTTTCTGTGGGTGACGGTGTTGTGTCTCCAATGTTAGGCAGCTGCTGTACCTTGTGTTCGGAGTTTGGGAACCTGCCTTCGTAATGTGAAGGACAGTCATGGACAGGGACAGGGAACGCTAAAAATGACCAGTCAGGTCATTGCAGAATTAAAGACGAACCTGTTTAAAGACAAAAAAGTTTTGTGTCCTTTTTCTGAACTTCGATTGTGTCCGGAGAATCCTGAACTTCGATTGTAGTCTGGAGACCTAGAAGTGTTTCTGTCTTGCCACCCGAGAATATGGTTAAGTGAGGAATGGTTGGAGGAAAAGGTCACGTGACAACGTGGACAGTGAAGGATGATTAGAGGAGGAAGATCACGTGACAACGTGGACAGTGAAGGATGATTGGAGGAGGAAGATCACGTGACAACGTGGACAGTGAAGGATGATTGGAGGAGGAAGATCACGTGACAAGTTGGACAGTGAAGGATGATTAGAGGAGGACGATCACGTGACAAGGTGGACAGTGAAGGATGATTGGAGGCGGAAGACCACGTGACAAAGTGGACAGTGAAGGATGATTGGAGGAGGAAGATCACGTGACAAGGTGGACAGTGAAGGATGATTGGAGGAGGAAGATCACGTGACAACGTGGACAGTGAAGGATGATTGGAGGAGGAAGAGCACGTGACAAGGTGGACAGTGAAGGATGATTGGAGGAGGAAGATCATGTGACAACGTGGACAGTGAAGGATGATTGGAGGCGGAAGACCACGTGACAACGTGGACAGTGAAGGATGATTGGAGGAGGAAGATCATGTGACAAGGTGGACAGTGAAGGATGATTGGAGGAGAAAGATCACGTGACAAGGTGGACAGTAAAGAATTGTTGCAGGGGAAGGATCACGTGACAATATGGACAGTGGAAAATGGTTGGAGAAGAAGATCACGTGACAGTGAGGACAATGATTGGTCGGAGGGAGAAGGATCACGAAAGTGATTCAAAGCGAAGAATGACGTAACAGCGCAGTTGATGAACAATGTGTGGAGGAGAAAGATCACGTGACAGAGACCATGCTGTCACGTGATTGAGCTGTCCAAGGAAGAGTACGTGACAATGATCAGATCAGGAATAATTGGACCAGGGTCACGTGACAGAGGGTCATGGAGGAACGAATCGCTTCGCTCCGCATTTCACCAGAGCTTGTGCAACATTGTGCTGTGACATCCCCCACCCCACCTACACACACACACACACACACACACACACACACACACACACACTACCCCACGTCCACCCCACCCCCACCCCCAAAATATATGTCTATGTAACAACAGTTCTTATTTGCATTTTGAATCATTTTTACACTGATTCTTTTCATAGACGTTTGTGTGCCATTGAAGATGGAAAAACAACGCTAGAATGTTTTGTTTAACTCGGAAACTGAGCCAGTATACATTGGGCAACGACAGCAGTACGCAAACCCTTGTTCCGTAGAACAATACGCAAAAGATCCGGCCATGGCATGGCCTTCGTGATCGACTGGGCTAGAGATTTATAGATCATGACTGGCTTTGAAGAGAGGAAGTGGAAAAGATGCGCGTCAGCAGTCGTTAAATCCAAGTTTGTCAGAGTGCGTGCATGCGTGTGCAAAGTAGCTAATGTGACTGTGTGTGTGTGTGTGTGTGGTGGGGGGGGGGGGGGGGGGGGGGGCATTAGACTTAGTAATAGTACCCATGATGATTCCATCAGTGTTTGGTTCGTGTGTGTGTCAACATTTCCTGGCTTGCTGAGGCTGCCAAGGAGCATTGGGAGGTGAGTGGACGTTGCTTTCAAGGACAGCCCTCAGGACAACAGATCCCAAAGAATGGCGGCAAGATACCCCAGATCCCTTGTCACGGAAGCAGTGGGAATCAGTGACATTTCTTCATTCTTTCTATATTCCCCAGATCCTTTGTCAACAACGCTCAGTGACATTAATTCATTCTTTCTATATTCCCCAGATCCTTTGTCACTGAAACTCAATGACATTTCTTCATTCTTTCTATATTCCCCAGATCCTTTGTCACTGAAACTCAATGACATTTCTTCATTCTTTCTATATTCCCCAGATCCTTTGTCAACAACGCTCAATGACATTTCTTCATTCTTTCTATATTCCCCAGATCCTTTGTCAACAACGCTCAATGACATTTCTTCATTCTTTCTATATTCCCCAGATCCTTTGTCAACAACGCTCAATGACATTTCTTCATTCTTTCTATATTCCCCAGATCCTTTGTCAACAACGCTCAATGACATTTCTTCATTCTTTCTATATTCCCCAGATCCTTTGTCAACAACGCTCAGTGACATTTCTTCATTGTTTCTATATTCCCCAGATCCTTTGTCAACAACGCTCAATGACATTTCTTCATTCTTTCTATATTCCCCAGATCCTTTGTCAACAACGCTCAATGACATTTCTTCATTCTTTCTATATTCCCCAGATCCTTTGTCAACAACGCTCAATGACATTTCTTCATTCTTTCTATATTCCCCAGATCCTTTGTCAACAACGCTCAATGACATTTCTTCATTCTTTCTATATTCCCCAGATCCTTTGTCAACAACGCTCAATGACATTTCTTCATTCTTTCTATCTTCGTTCATTGGTTAGACCTTTGTGGCTCAGCATTGGTGAGATTTGTGCGTGTGTGTCCGTTTGTCGTCCCATCATTAAGGCAGCCATATTCCGTCTTCAGGGATGATGTGTAAACACGGTAAGCAGTGTGCACGTGTTTCATCTTCCCCGTCATCCATCCCAGAGGCACACCATGGCCTACTCCCCTTCAAAAAATGATACGAGATCTTAGTGCATGCAAGATTTTGTCAACGCGTTCGTTCGCGAACGGGGCCCCGGCATAAAAATCTCATCCGAGGGACTTGGGAGGAGGTGGGAGTCTGCTGCTGCAACGCTAGCACTGAAAGACAAGTTCTCTTCCAGTCTGGCTGTGTCGAGTACGAGTGGAAAGCTGGGCCTGGGAATCGAAGAGTTATGCCCCGCTCACCGGGCAAACCAGGCACCAGTGGTGAAATGAAACGGTGTGATTGAGGAAATATTCAGTCAGGCAGGGGAGGGGTGGAGGAGGGGGGAGGCGGGGCGGCGTAAACTGTCAGTGATAGACTAGGAAGATCAGTTCAGTTTCTATGAGGAAACATCGACAGGGAGGTTACTGCACGGTGAGGCTGTTTTGCGGTAACCATTCACCTAGAACTTATGCGGACAGGCAGACCTTTAAAGAGCACACGAGGAAAGGACGAAGAGAAGTTTCTCTGTGTGTTCTGCTTTCGTCTTGTCCGCCAGGGGTAAGGGACGAAGAGAAGTTTCTCTGTGTGTTCTGCTTTCGTCTTGTCCGCCAGGGTAAGGGACGAAGAGAAGTTTCTCTGTGTGTTCTGCTTTCGTCTTGTCCGCCAGGGGTGTCAGGTTTGTAGGAACCGCACAAGGGACGTGCACGTGAGAGTGATCTTCCTTGTTTATCCTTGGCGAGGTTTGTTCTGCAGTTGCGCCACAAATCACTTTCCCGATTGATTCATGATATCTGTAGGAATTAATGTTGCTGTCAAAGTCCTCGGCCCAGCTCCAAGACTGGTGGGAAGATACCCAGAAGAGTTTATTCCTCTGTCATCAAAACCAGGAGAGAAGAAAAGAAAAAATGATTTAAATTGATCCTATGAGTTTGTTGGGGGGTGGGGGTGGGGGTGGGGATCAACCTGACGACTATTAATTTATCTGTACATGAGATGCCATGATATCGGTGATCTGCACACAGAATGCGGATGACTGCGTTAGTTTATTGTTCAAATCAAAAACACTGGATTATAAGGCGGGGAGGGGAACGATGGAAAACATGAATGTAGCAGGGAGATATGTACATAGCAAGTGACTCAGGTTCCCTCTGTTTTCTTACTTTCTTCTGCCTTCCAAACTGTAGGAGACAAGCAGTCTTTCCTGCCCAAACAGAAGTCTGTACAATCGTTTTTATTTTATCCTTAGTTCTGCCCTTTCTTTATCGTCGCTCTTTGTGTTCTTTTAACTCTTCTCTTTTCTTCGCGTCTTCTTATTCTGAAGCAGTTTCCAGCGGTAAGTTCCTCCGCTTCATGTTACAGTCACAGGAATGTGATTGTCTGACCAAGTGTCAACGGCAGATACACTCAAAAAAAAAAAAAAAAAAAAAAAAAAAACCTTTCATACAAAATTAAGCTGAAGAAACGTTTTGCATACAACGGGATGAAAATGTTCGAAGGTTTGCATCTTTATGTGTGTTGACTGTGTGTTTTGCGTATATGGCGTGTGTATGTCATGTAGACTATTTCAGATTTTATAAGCTATAGGTTTTTCTTTTAAAGTAGAACTTTAAGATCACTGTAAGTCGGGTCACATCGACTCCTTATTCATTCAAAGACTCAGTGTTGATATTCATTATGTAAAGAATCTCTGTGAAACTTTGATCTTTTGAGGAGAAGGAGGATCTATATATGAACTGATGTACAGGTTTCTTACGATGTCCTAAACTTGGAAAGGGGGACAGAATTGAATCTATCAATTATTATCATGGAGAATCAAGACAGTGCTTTTCTGCAGACTAGTCATGACAAAGTGTGCCAGTAACATGGTAGTTGTGTAGATCCCTCTTGAAACCAGCAGTCATTTGACAGCTGTGTGGTTTATACACCGTGATGGGGTTTCTGCTTGTCGTCTGACCATAGATTAACAGAATCAACATCAGAACCTTGTTCATTCCAGAGTCAAAAAATCTGCCAGCAAGGGGGTCTTTTAGCTGAAGAATGCCACATGCCATGCCATTCCAAAGCATTGTCCTTCATGTCTTAACAACTGTGGGATGTCATTTAAGTTTTAATTGTGCCTGAAGATTTTGGCACCATATTCTTAATGCCACGCGCTTCAAGACCAAATATATTTCAAGCGTAATGTTTTGCCCACGTGGGACACGTCTGGTCCGCATAGAGGGTACATCGAACGAACTTATTTTGCAGTTTGTCTGTACAAAGTCATATTTGTGGTTACGTCCTAGGCATGCTGGTTATCCACGCAGTGGGTTTTTTTCTGTGTAAATTTATTTGTGAGCTGTGTAAGATTTTAGATGGTCTGTTGTTCCTCCAACAACATCAGTCTCTCTGTGTGTGCACATTTTATTTGATGCCTGAAGCTACGGAGTAGATTTGTCTGTACTTAACCTGCAAATCCAGTTCTTGGTCAAACTGTAGGCAATACATGTTTTGGTTCATCCGTACACCCATTCATCTACCACACTCCTGTCACCCGTTTGAGACTGTCAAACACTGTATTCACTTATAACGCAGTTAATTGCAAAATAGCACAGGACAGAACCGTTCATTATGATTATGGAGACGACAACAGCTTGGTGCTTGGTGCTTGCCTCGTGACAGAGACGTGGTCGTCGGATGGTAGAGACATTGTGTGAATTGAAGGTACAAACATTGATGACAGTTGTTTCAAAGTTTTGTCAGGTATTAAATTGGACAGGATGTTCGAACGTCTGTTTCCTGATCTTTGTACACAAACAGCAAGAAATTCAGTGGATTAAAAAAAAAAGTTTTTTGATTGTAAAAAAAATTGTCAGAAATTGTAAAAGGAAAAGTAAATCATAAATTATCTCTTTCTGTTTCCTCTTCTTCTTCTTTTGCTTCTTCTTCTTCTCTGTGTGTGTGTGTGTGTGTGTGTGTGTGTGTGTGTAGGGGCAGAACACCTTAAATTTCTTGTCTTCTGTTCCCACCGTTTCTCTCCAAATGACACAGTCGTCAGGTCAAACACCTGACGACGGACAGAGCTCCGACAAGAAGCATGACGTCATCCCTAAAGTTCCTTGCGTGGTGGACTCGGCTGTATTGATGAGGAAACGCACCGGGCAACGGATCACTGACCACAGGCTCTTTGGATCCGTCCACACTCGCACGTACCTTTCCACCTTCCAGAGATCTCGGGACCAGCAGGCTGGGTTGAACGGGTTGTTTGCAAAAGGTTTCTTTCTCTCTGGGTTAGCTGTTACTATCCATCAAAATTCGTCAGCTGATCATTATTGCAGGAATTCCAGCGTATCAAAAGATCAGCGGAGTCAAAATCTTGTTCCTTCGTGCCAGATAGTTCTGAGGATTACAACTGCGTTTGCAGCATGGATGAGTTAAAGGACGCCATTTGAAAGCCAACAACTCAGCTCCTGGACCAGATGACATTCATTATCAATTTATTCAACATTTGCCAGCTGAGGGTTTAAATGTGTTGTTGTCTCTGTTTAATCATGTTTGGTGTTCAGGGTATTTTCCACCTTCTTGGAGAGAGGCGGTTGTTATCCCTATTCCTAAACTGGGAAAGATCATTCGGATCCTAACAACTATCGTCCTATAGCTCTCACTAGTTGCTTATGTAAAACTATGGAGGAATGGTATATTCTCGATTGTTATGGCAGTTAGAATGTCTGGGGGCCTTAGATGTTTCCCAGTGTGGATTTCGGAACAACCGCAGTACTACTGATCACCTGGTTCGATAGAGTCTTTACGATGCTTTGATAATGGGAACATTAGTTCATTCTTTTTGATTTAGAAAAGCTTGACAAATGGAGCATGGTTCTTTGCGA
>CM031625.1:7549754-7564582 GCA_018398815.1 Conus ventricosus | reverse complement strand
GCAAAAAAAAAGGTCATAGAGAGTGACAAAAAATGTTATACCAGCACTGAACTTCCGACAGGTAGGCCTACAACAATTTGTAATGCAAGAACCCACATCGGGCAGGGGATAGGGGCGAGCCTCCACCATCTGAATATGCACGTTCTGAAAGTATGCTATGACATCTGAACAGTACAGCATGGACCTGACCCATCTGTCCCACATCTGAACAGCAAGGACCTGACCCATCTGTCCCACATCTGAACAGCAAGGACCTGACCCATCTGTCCCACATCTGAACAGCATGGACCTGACCCATCTGTCCCACATCTGAACAGAACAGCATGGACCTGACCCATCTGTTCCACATCTGAACAGCACGTTCCTGACCCATCTGTCCCACATCTGAACAGCATGGACCTGACCCATCTGTCCCATATCTGAACAGCATGGACTTGACCCATCTGTCCCACATCTGAACAACATCTTTTCTGCACTCTGACCATGTGTGCTTTTCCAGAAGCATAACTGGAGAAGAAGAAAAAATTCAAAAACAAAATAATTTTTTGAAAAAGGCTCTCACAAAAAACCCAAACCAACAACAACAAAACTTACAAGTACCACAGATTCAAACCAAACAAAAAATAAAGTAAAGATTCTCAACTCCAGACCAGGCATGGTGCACAGGTAAAAAAAAAACCCGCAAAAAACAAAAACAATTAAAAAAAAAACAAAAACAGATAAATCAGGAACAATACACAAGTGGTTATCTCTTCTCCAACCAATAGACTGAGATTCATACTAGCCTGAAACTGTATACATCACTGTGCAGTAAACTCACAGCACAACTTACTAAAAGAAAATAAATACATACATTAAGCCAGACATAGATATGACCCCAAAAAAATTCTGCATATACCTATGATTAAAACAACAACAAGAACAAAACGCCTTTCTGTTCTCCAAACAAAAATATAAACCAGGTAGATTCCGCATAATTGATAAATGCCAACGGAGTCACCAGTCGCAGTCTCCAAATATTGCTCTTTTACCACCTTTTTTCTTACAAACACTGTTAACTCTTACAGCATCAGGGGCCATACTAGTGGCCAAATTAAAAATTCCATGACTTTCCCACGCCATTTCAGAAATTTGCACCACCCAGCATCATCTGTTGTGCTACGCCAAAAAAAAAATGTTTTTGTACTGTTCTCAAAATAACCATTTCAGTGACCACTTGTAACGGGATATAAACGTTTGCTTGATCTTTGCAGACATAATGATCAAGCCTACACCACATAGATATTTGTAGTAAAGGCTTCATTAAGCATTTCACCAGTTCTGCAATGGTAAGGGCCATCACTCCATGGCTGCATGGCAAGGGCCATCACTCCATGGCTGCATGGCAAGGGCCATCACTCCATGGCTGCATGGCAAGGGCCGTCACTCCATGGCTGCATGGCAAGGGCCGTCACTCCATGGCTGCATGGCAAGGGCCGTCACTCCATGGCTGCATGGCAAGGGGCCGTCACTCCATGGCTGCATGGCAAGGGCCGTCACTCCATGGCTTTCCAGCCCTGGAAGACCATGTTTTCTTTTTCTTTCTTCATTGTCCACCTTCATCATTGGGCAGAGCTGTGCGTATGTGACCGTTTTCAGTCCCACCATGCAAGTAGCCATGTACCATCTTCAGGGGTCACGTCCAAACAGGGCACCAGCGTGCATATGTTATTTTCATGTCTTCAGTCCCATCAGCACTTCAGCTGAAAGCCTCATCCCAGAGATTAGAAGATTGCATCAACACAGACATGAACTCTGAAGAGAAAATCTTCAACCTAGCTGTCTCGAGTGAGAACTGAACTCTGGCCTTGCAGTAAGAGTCTGATGCCTTGACCACTCTGCCAACAAAGCCCCCAGAGAGATTTTTTTTTCGCATTCCATGATCTGCATGAACGATACTGGAACAGAAACAGACCCCTCGACGCCAAACCTTGTCAGGACTTTTTAGTTTGCAGTCTTAGGATTATAGAAAGAGATGCTAATAATCTGTGACATGGTCAAAATTTCTCTTTTGTACTAATCAGCCAAACTTACTTGTGAAATGTGTAAAACCTTCCAAGGTTTTTTCATCCCATGTCTACCAAACATCTTGGACAAACTGGTTTGGAGAAAGTACCACATGAATGAAAATGGTTTGGGAAAAGTGCGACACAAATTGGATGAACGACTTGGGATTCCCAGGAAGAAACACAGCGAAGACCACTACTGCCCACAAACACCGCTTCCCTGTCTGGATTCAAGGCCACATCATCAGTCCACCATGACACCAGACCCTCCGTTTCTTCTTAGCTGTTGACAAGAATGTCTCCTTGCCTCATTAAAGACTCACTTTCCAGCCTGGAGAAAATGTGAAAAAGTAAACTTTCCCATTTCCTCCCAGGCCAGTTTCTCCAGTTCTTTGGGTTTCAAACCAGCCACAGTGGAATCCTAATCTGTCCAAGACACCAGCCTTCTTTGGATCAAGACGAGGAACCAGGGCAGACCCACTCCATGAAAGACAACAACAACAACAACAACAAAAACCACCAATCAAACAAACAAAAATTTCTGCAGCAGACGTTTCTTCTTCAAATTTTCTTTTGGGTCTTGGGTGGCTTATTGGCCAAGCTATTGTCAGCATCATCTTGGGTGGCTTATTGGCCAAGCTATTGTCAGCATCATCTTGGGTGGCTTATTGGCCAAGCTATTGTTAGCATCATCTTGGGTGGCTTATTGGCCAAGCTATTGTTAGCATCATCTTGGGTGGCTTGTTGGCCAAGCTATTGTTAGCATCATCTTGGGTGGCTTGTTGGCCAAGCTATTGATAGCATCATCTTGGGTGGCTTGTTGGCCAAGCTATTGATAGCATCATCTTGGGTGGCTTATTGGCCAAGCTATATTGTTAGCATCAACTTGGGTGGCTTGTTGGCCAAGCTATTGTCAGCATCATCTTGGTGGCTTGTTGGCCAAGCTATTGTTAGCACCATCTTGGGTGGCTTGTTGGCCAAGCTATTGTTAGCATCATCTGGGTGGCTTGTTGGCCAAGCTATTGTTAGCATCATCTTGGTGGCTTGTTGGCCAAGCTATTGTTAGCATCATCTTGGGTGGCTTGTTGGCCAAGCTATTGTTAGCATCATCTTGGGTGACTTGTTGGCCAAGCTACTGTCAGCATCATCTTGGGTTGCTTATTGGCCAAGCTATTGTCAGCATCATCTTGGGTGACTTGTTGGCCAAGCTATTGTTAGCATCATCTTGGGTGGCTTATTGGCCAAGCTATTGTCAGCATCATCTTGGGTGGCTTGTTGGCCAAGCTACTGTCAGCATCATCTTGGGTGGTTGGCCAAGCTACTGTCAGCATTATCTTGGGTGGTTGGCCAAGCTACTGTCAGCATCACCTTGGTGGCTTGTTGGCCAAGCTATTGTTAGCATCATTTTGGGTGGCTTGTTGGCCAAGCTACTGTCAGCATCATCTTAGGTGGTTGGCCAAGCTACTGTCAGCATCATCTTGGGTGGTTGGCCAAGCCACTGTCAGCATCACCTTGGTGGCTTGCTGGCCAAGCTATTGTTAGCATCATCTTGGGCTTCTGGACACCTGGTTCAATTTCCACTAGAGACGGCCAAGTTACAAATGTTCTCTTGAGAGTCGGACATCTGTGCAAAAAAAAAAAAAAAAAGCTTGAGGCAGCCAGTAACAACTCAGTGTTCTCTTGAATGTCAACATCTGTGCACACCCCAACCCCCCCCCCCCCCCCCCCCCCCCCCCCCCCCTCCAAGTTCACAGCATGAGACTTTCAAACCACATTTCTGTCAGTGAATGTATTCCTTAAAGAAAAAAAACCCAAACCAACAGAAAAAAAGATACTTGCATGTGTATTCAATCCCCTGCCATCCTTCATACAAGAAGCAGCTAGAAGATGGAAGACACAAAAAAAAAAAAAAAAACCCTGTCCCCGTAGTATTGCATTCAGACATCATCCCTAGAGTGGCTACCTCAGAGGTGAGATTCAAAAAAAAAGGTCACATAAGCAAAAACTCCCACCCATGGTGAACCCTGGGGTCCGACACAAGGAACAAAGAAGGAAGCCGATCTTCATGCTTCACTTCATGTTGTTCAGAGCCCAGCCGACAGCCAGGGACCATGTCAGGGCGGTCCAGTAGCAGCCGTCACAGTTCAGTGACCTCTGGCGTAAGACGTACATGAAATACCACCCATGCTAAGTGGATTTCTGCCTCATTACCCCACTGTCGGCCAACCTCTACCACAACCAGGACCCATCCATAAAGCACTACAGCACGTGGTTACCAAAAACTGATTGTCTGTTGTTGATAAATGAATAAATGCCCACAATAATCAGTGGTGTACCATCCTTTCACACACACACACACAAAAAAGCATGGATTATAGCATGGTAAGATCAACTACTGCAAGATAAGATAATGTTGCTTACAGCCCAGCCGACTACTACTGCAAAGAGAGATAACCCAAATACAATCATCAAATTCTCTACCAATTTTCTTTCTCGTAGGAATTGTTAAAAAGCAAAAGGTTTTAAAAAAAAAAAATCCTGACATGTTCGCAAACAGGTTCTCTACACTACTTTTTTTTTGGGGGGGGGGGGGGGGGTGGGGGTGGGGGGGGGGGGGAGGGGGATTAAATCTTCTCACAGCTGCTCATGCAACAATACCCACAAATTACTCTGTAAGAACAGATCACCTGTTGAGAGAAAGAGCTTCTTGCTGCCAATATATTATCCTCTCCTACTGCGGTACATATGGATATTGACAGTCATATTTCAAATTGTTGAACTGCAAGTTAAGCTGAATCATCATCTGTATTTAAACAACGACACATTCACACACACATACACACACACACATTCACTGACATTCCTTGACTGCAGATCTAGTTTGTGTGAACACACACACAGTTTATTTTCGACAGGCACGCTCACACTCTGTGATCTCTCACACACACACACACACACACACACACACACACAGATTTATATGACCAAAAAAAAGTTTACAATAACGTGTGGTGCATAAAAAGAAGAACCCTTCAGTTGCAAGTTCAGATCTCTAAGGATGGGCAATTTCTATCGTCCACATTTGCAAAATCTACATATGTGCTGGTCACAACATTGGTGAGAAAAGACATCAGTTCGGTAGACTTTTTGCCATTTTTCTTCTGTCTTTCCAAATCAACTGGCAGAACAATTCAAAATGAAGTATGAAGCCGTTTCACCCCCCATCCCTCCCCTCACCCCCACCCCCACCCCCCTGGTCTGCTTGACCTGTTCTTGATACACAAGACAGGACAAATAAACTATCGTGTGTGGGCAGATAACCTGGCCCTAGCCGACCACACAGGGTGGACATGGTAAAGGTTAAAGGTCAAGGTGAAACTCGACAGCTTGACGACAAAGCTTGAACTTCTGTGTGCTGCTCACACACCATGTGACATGCTGAAGCTTAGGCTTGGGTAGAATGTGCAGTCAAGCACATTTCAACCCAAAAGAAACTTACACAGCCCATTCGCTTGACCAGTCATCTTGACGGGGGTGCTTTCTCTCTGATGGTGTCATGAAACGCTCACACCCTGCCCTGTCCCCACACAAGATGGTGCAGTGACGGCAACACTCACTCTGAGAAATGACGGAACTTGTGGTGGCAAGAGAAAGATCTTCAGGGTTAGAGGTAGCTAGGGCAAGCTTGGGTGGAGAAGTCCACGAATTCTCCCCCCTTGCCTTAGCTGATGCAGAGCGCAAACATTCACGGGTCAGCAAACCTGCTTAACACCCTTTCTGTTTCAAAGTTCAACGACACAATTCAATGTGGTTTTGTGTGTTTGGTCACACACTACAATCAAGAATATTCATCAAGATAAGATAAGATCTCTTATAGCCCAGCCGACCGCAAAGGGCCACATCAGGGCTGTCACCCAATATTCATCAAAACAATGTGTAATCCATCAAATTTTTAAAAAGAATTTCTACTGATTACACCACTTGCTGCCTTGAAACGCATGAACCCCCACAATTCAGGCAGCTTTCATGAAAATATCTGAAGATTTCACGGCTCTGTTGAACTTTTAAAAACAGCATTAACATTTTTGTGCAGCATGACATGATAATGGTTCTGATCTCCATATGTGGACGCCAAGTTAAAACCCAACCAGAAAACAATCTGACTAAAAACTGGGCTGCCATGAGTTAAATTGATAGTAGTGATGTGAAGAAGTTGTGCACAGTTTACAGCCAGTTTAACTTTAATTTTTATCCTTCATGTTTCTTTTTTCTCCCTATAAAGTGACAAAAAGTTTCATCTGGAATATTGGTTGGCAAAACACAAAAGAAAACAAAAACCTCATACAAACTGTTGGCTGACAATCTCACCCAATTCATGAACTCACCATACGGTGCAAAGATTCACAAAGGGTTAAATGCACTGTTCACAAAAGGTTAAATGCACAAATGAACACTTGGGCACACACTAAAAGTACTCAAGCATGCACACACACACACATACAAAATCATGTATACGTTTGAAGGTCACACGCAGACACACCAACTCACATATACACGCACATGCACACACGCAACACGCCTGGTGGAGGGAGAGAGGAGGGCAGGGCGGGGAAGACAGAAGAGACCACAGACAACTGGAGCCAGTGTGCTGAGGTTAGACCCCTGGACTTCACACTGGGGGTCTACCGATCAAATCCCTCTCACGCTTGGGGTGTAAAGGGGAGGTGCAGAGAGATAGTTTCCCCATCACCCAAATCAACATACACACAGACCCACACTCGGGGGCGGGGGGGGGGGGGGGGGGGGGGGAGGGGACTCCGGATCAAATCTCACCCATGCCTAAGCTGTAACTGGGAGGTGCTGAGAGATAGTTTCCCATCCCCCCAGATCAACATACACACAGACCCACGCTGTGGGGGTCTACGGATCAAATTCCACCCATGCCTAAGCTGTAACTGGGAGGTGCTGAGAGATAGTTTCCCATACCCCGGATCAACACAGACACAGACCGTACAGAGACTGACCCCCACCCCCCACCCACCCACCCATCAAACACACAGCCCATCACACACACACACACACACCACAGATCATGTCATCCACACAAGCAACTGGAGGGTTATAGGGGGGGGGAAAAAAAAACAGCCCTGCACGCGTGTTTCCACCCGACCAGAATAAGACTTGGTGTGGGGCAGGTAAGCAGAACGCCAACCCTGACCTCTTTGGTCTGAAGACACAGCCTACTGTCACTGACCACAGAGGCCTGGGGCACTTGCAGGCGTG
The DNA here is from genome assembly GCA_018398815.1 of Conus ventricosus. Taxonomy (NCBI): domain Eukaryota; kingdom Metazoa; phylum Mollusca; class Gastropoda; order Neogastropoda; family Conidae; genus Conus; species Conus ventricosus. Next base: position 7,557,254 of record CM031625.1, on the reverse strand, counting down.
AGAGGAGTATTGCACATACAGTGAGGGATCCACGTCCAAAGCACAAACACTGGATGGCTGGTGCTGACAGTCAATTAGCAGAGTGAAAGACCTCCCACTCTCCATTTCTCTTTTGCTCTTATTTGTGTCGGTGAGAAACGTGATCTTTAATCATTAACTTTTCATTACTTTCTTGTATTTGTCTCTTCTTTTTTTTTTCCTTCATAGCATATTTTGTTCAGAACATTCACTTCAAATTAATCAACGTTTTTTTTTTCTTCAACAGGGTTTACAAGCTGTTCATCAAAAATAGGAGGATAAGAAAAATCCCTTCCAAGCATTGTTACACCCCCCCCCCCCCCCCCCCCTCCCCAAGCATTTTTCACTCACGCACGCTACATCCAATAGAGATAAGGTTGACTAGAAAGACACAATGAAAACCGCCCAATGAGAATCCTGCTTCCATCCATAACTGCAAAGTCAGTTTTCATGAAGGGCAAGTCACTGAACACATCTAGCACCTGTCTTAGGTACATGTTCAAAAAACAGACAAACCAAACAAACACCACCACCCAAATACAGAGAATATCAAAATAATGAATGTCAAACTGGGGTGAGTATTCATGACGGTATTCCTGACAAGCTCCACTTCACTGGCCGTTCCCAACAGGCCAGGGAAGAAATACAGCTGAACTATTTCCACAACTGTCACACTGGCTGATACGCCAACGGCCGACATAAACTGAAACCTACACATCTCCCTTAGTCACCATAAAATGCTCAAATAACAGTCACGGTTTAAGTACTACCTATAGTAGAGTGGACGAGGGGTGGGGGGGGGAGGGGGGGGGGGGGCATAAGAGGGATAAATGATATTGATGAAGCCACATCACTGCAAACCCACAGCTCTTGGGCACATTCAAACTTGTCCACAAGCCACAACGTGAAAGGAAGCGACAGCTCACTGAACCATGCTCAAACTGACCCTAATCATTACACCTACGTCTCCTCTGGTAAATCAAGCAACACTGTCCCACATGATATGACTTTAGACACACACACACACACTCACCTCCCTCTTGTCCTCCCCTCTCCCCCCTCCTAACTGACCCAATCCCCTACGTCCTTAAACTAATAGGATTCTTTCACCAGTTTCCGTCCGTCTCAAGCAGAGACGAGGACGCAGACACCGGCCCAAGCATGCACTAGCACCTCCATGAGGGTCACAGAACACGGCTGGACGAGGGACGACTCCAATCCAGATGACGCCATGACGGTCAGATAAGGAGCAGCCAAGCGGTTTGTATTGGTTGTCTTGCCCTGGACCGCCCAGCCTGGCGAAGCAGCCTCACAGAGGGTGCGTGTACACCAGAGAAGAGACGCACAGCTGAAGCTGAGAGAAAGCGAGCTGCGCGCAAAGCCAGAGCTACCTCCACCTCCACTGTAGCGCCCACCCACATGTGGGCGTTCTTTCCGGGCCCAGATCGGCCTCACCAGCCACCTGCGGACCCACACTCAGCAATCTTCCATCTGAGTTTGAAGTCATGGTCATCTTCGAAATCGAAGGACGAACCACCATTGGTTCTCTACTCTCTCCTCTCCTCCCCCTCAACCTCTCCCCTCTTAGTACCCCTTCCTTCCCCCCTCCCCCCCCCCCCCTCCCCCCCCCCCCCCCTCCCCAGGTCCTTCAACAAATTGGTTTCGCTCAAAACAAGTGTATTTCTAGGGTTAGGATTTGCAAATTAAGATATGCCCTTGCTTACTGACACCAAAAAAAGTCTTTGTGAACGAAAAAAAATCAACAACAACAAAACCACTTCATACTTCAGTGACTATGACAGCATGAAATATGGAAATGCTCTCTACTACTGACAGCTCATGTTAACAAAAAGCTTGCCACTTCTTGCTATGAAAATACTGTGCCACTCATTGTTATGACAATACTGTGTCGTTCACTTTCCTCCTCATTACCCTTCCAAATAAGTACAGTTTGTGACCAAACTTGACTACACGGGCAATGCGATTTTGAAATCAACTGAAAAATGCGATTTTGAAATCAACTGAAAAATGCGATTTTGAAATCAACTGAAAAATGCAATTTTGAAATCAAGCTGAAACAAACTTAACCTTTACAAAAAAAAAACAACTTCAAAGACGGAAGCAAAAAAAAAAAAAAAAAAAAAAAAAAAAAAAATGTCAATCTCATTCGACCATTCACAAAAGAAGCAACACCACCCTGCAATCCAGCTCACAGCTACGACTTTCAACAAGGTCAAAGGTCAACACTCGCGCTTGGCCTCAGCGAAGAAGAACCCCTCACTGGCGACGGAATCAGGTGCTAAGAGGGAGCAAGCATTACAGGTCGCCGGTGACGAAGCGTTGTATGAGGGTGGGGACGGCGGCATCGAACCCGGCGATGTCCAGCATGCCACCCTCCTCCTCACTGGCAAACTGGATGTGACTGGCTGTCAGCCCGCACATGACCAGCCTGAGGACCAAAGGAACACACACTGTAGGCACTACACATACACTGTAGGCACTACACATACACTGGCTGTCAGCCCGCACATGACCAGCCTGAGGACCAAAGGACACACACACTGTAGGCACTACACATACACTGTAGGCACTACACATACACTGGCTGTCAGCCCGCACATGACCAGCCTGAGGACCAAAGGAACACACACTGTAGGCACTACACATACGCTGTAGGCACTACACATACACATACACATGACCAGCCTGAGGACCAAAGGAACACACACTGTAGGCACTACACATACACTGTAGGCACTACACATACACTGTAGGCACTACACATAAACTGTAGGCACTACACATACACATACACATGATCAGCCTGAGGACCAAAGGAACACACACTGTAGCACTACACATACACTGTAGGCACTACACATACACTGTAGGCACTACACATACACATACACATGATCAGCCTGAGGACCAAAGGAACACACACTGTAGGCACTACACATACACTGTAGGCACTACACATACACTGTAGGCACTACACATACACTGTAGGCACTACACATACACATACACATGACCAGCCTGAGGACCAAAGGAACACACACTGTAGGCACTACACATACACTGTAGGCACAACACATACACTGCAGGCACTACACATACACTGTAGGCACTACACATACATTGTAGGCACTACACATACACTGTAGGCACTACACATACACATACACATGATCAGCCTGAGGACCAAAGGAACACACACTGTAGGCACTACACACACACTGTAGGCACTACACATACACTGTAGGCACTACACATACATTGTAGGCACTACACATACACTGAAGGCACTACACATACACATACACATGATCAGCCTGAGGTCCAAAGGAACACACACAGTAGGCACTACACATACACTGTAGGCACTACACATACATTGTAGGCACTACACATACACTGTAGGCACTACACACACACATACACATGATCAGCCTGAGGTCCAAAGGAACACACACTGTAGGCACTACACATACACTGTAGGCACACACACACACATACACATGATCAGCCTGAGGTCCAAAGGAACACACACTGTAGGCACTACACATACACATGATCAGCCTGAGGACCAAAGGAACACACACTGTAGGCACTACACATACACTGTAGGCACTACACATACACTGTAGGCACTACACATACACATGATCAGCCTGAGGACCAAAGGAACACACACTGTAGGCACTACACATACACTGTAGGCACTACACATACACTGTAGGCACTACACATACACATGATCAGCCTGAGGACCAAAGGAACACACACTGTAGGCACTACACATACACTGTAGGCACTACACATACACTGGCTGTCACATGATCAGCCTGAGGACCAAAGGAACACACACTGTAGGCACTACACATACACTGTAGGCACTACACATACATTGTAGGTGTAGTGACTACACATACACTGGCTGTCACATGATCAGCCTGAGGACCAAAGGAACACACACTGTAGGCACTATGCATATACTGGCATGCTGTCTGTGGTAAGTTTCACACACTGTAAATACTGTAAAAATATCGGCATGTTGTCTGTGGTAAGTTTCACACACTGTAAATACTGTAAAAATATCAGCATGTTGTCTGTGGTAAGTTTCACACACTGTAAAAATATCGGCATGTTGTCTGTGGTAAGTTTCACATACTGTAAATACTGTAAAGATATTTGCATGTTGTCTGTGATAAATCTCACACTGTACATACTGTAAAGATAACGGCATGTTGTCTGTGATAAATCTCACACTGTAAATACTGTAAAGATATCGGCATGTTGTCTGTGATAAAGCCCACACTGTAAATACTGTAAAGATATCGACATGTTGTCTGTGATAAATCTCACACTGTAGATACTGTAAAGATATCGGCATGTTGTCTGTAATAATACTCACACACTGTAAATACTGTAAAGATATCAGCATGTTGTCTGTGATAAATTTCACACACTGTAAATACTGTAAAGATATTGGCATGTTGTCTGTGATAATACTCACACACTGTAAATACTGTAAAGATATCGGATTGTTGTCTGTGATAATACTCACACACTGTAAATACTGTAAAGATACCGGCATGTTGTCTGTGATAAATTTCACACACTGTAAATACTGTAAAGATATCGGCATGTTGCAGGTGACAAAAGAGACACATATTGTGAAGTGCACTCACACTGGTATTCTATCGGTGACACGTGTTGTAAACACTGTGTACATACTATTCTGCTGTTGATGGAGAAAGTAATACATGTGGCATACACTGTACACATACTGAAAAAGTTCCTCATGATGAAAGTAACACAGGCTGTATACACAGTAAGCTTACTGTTCTGTTTGCTGATAAAGAAAATAAATACATGTAGTATACACTGTGCAAAGAATGAACAGTTGTTCATGACGAACGTAACACATAATGTATGCATTTTATACATATGCCGTTCTGTTACTCATGACTAAAGTAACATATACACTGAACACCCTACATACCCTGTTCTACAATTCGCGACTAAAGCAACACACATTGTAAACACTTTCGTGATGATTTCTCACAGTACCATTCCAAAAGTTAACTTTTGTAATGATATGACAAGAACTAACATGAACCGAGAGAGGCAGTTCGTCCGTCTGACTCGCATAAGAATTTTACTTCAGCTTTTGCCTGGCTCCTATCCCGAGGTCAGCTATCTTTGGGGGCCCAGGGGTAAACCTGGAACCACACAGCTGGAACCACGCAGTCAGCACCACCAGCAGCCTGCAGTGCCTCAGCAACATCAGGTCATCCTGAGGCAACCCACCAGAGGAGACACTGCGCTGCTGCTGAGACACTGGGGAAGGTCGGCGGTGTTCACAGACGCCTGCTCTTGCCCTACATGCGCTGGACACCAGCGGTGAAAACCTCCTGCTGAAAACAACCACTGCTGAACTGCAGAGGCACAGTGGGAGAGGACCCCCTTCCAGATCACCCCATCACATGTTGTGAACACTGTATACATTTTGGGGGCCAGACTAGCTCAGTTGGTAGAGCGCCGGACTCATAATCTTGGTGATACTTTGGCTGTGGGCTCGAATCTACGCCAGGCCATTTCGGTATGGGGGGATTTTTCCCTCCGAGTTAACATTGGTTGGTTTAAACAGTATTTATATTTCAACATTGTCACAAATGTTACAAGAGTAAATGAGACAGGGCAACAAGAAATACTTATATAAAGCCCTATCTTAAGAGTGAATGTACACAATGAATTTGCGACGGACGTCTGAACAGCAAAGCATTTTGATACTGCAATATAAACTTTTAAACAGGAAAAACAGAAACAAAAAACGAAACCAAGTATAAATAAACAATCAAACAGAACATTGGTTCTGACTCTAATTCCCGAAGAGTCCTTCGAACAAGACTATAAACCGAGGTTCTGTACGTGAACGCACGCCAAACATCTTGCACACACATAAAATCCCATCACCAACTTTTGGAAGAGAAGGCCAGTTTGGCCGTTGGTATGGATGACACGTTACACATAGCATGCACCCTGCGTGAGAAATTTAAAGAATGAAGGGAATAAGGAAACTGAGCAAACGATATTGACTGGATGACATGAGAAACAGCTGAATGAAGCACCAACAGGCAGCTCTCCAGTCGGCACTACCCAGGTAGGCAGCCCGTTGTGTACATGTGAGTGTGGATTATCAGCACCTTGAATCTTTGGCAAGGCGCTTTATAAATGCTACGTTATTATTATTATCATTATTTTCATATTCAACCAGCAACAACTGTTGTGAGCTTACCAGCTCCAAACTCTGTAAACATTATAAACTCACAACCCAAAAGTGGAGGTCACCATCTTAGGAGTGCAGGAAGAACCACGGAATCCAACATCTAGTTTCAGCTTAGAAGACCAGATTTCAGTCTCTGTGCTCCTTCATCTGCGTTGTCCTGAGTGTTGTGTATCCTGAAGAAGACCTAAGAGGTAACATTGCGTCATTCGCGTTGTCCTGAGTGTTGTGTATCCTGAAGAAGACCTAAGAGGTTGTAACATTGCGTCATTCGCTTAGACTTCCGCCTGCAGTCGCCTCACTTTGCAGCTAGATCTAGTCTACTCTTGATTAAAAGCACAGCCCCATTTTCAACTCAAGAAATTAACCCTCTTGACAAGTGCGCCCCCGCTAGCGCCCAACCGGAAATCACACGGCCAAAAGGCCGAGCGCCTGCCAGCGCCCGGTAAAACATGTGGCAACAATGGGCGCCGCCATGTTTCTCGTAGAAAAGGAAGTCTCACGAGAACGTGACTTCCTTCTTCCTGTGGCCATTTACTTCCGTTTGCAAAAAACCGCGAGTCGATACGTGCCGTAGTTCTCGAGTTACGAATTTTTAAAGTTTTGTGGTCGAAATGCTGTTTTTCACCATCGCTAACCTTGATTTCTGCCGTTCTATAACGAGATTTAATGATGAAGATACTGTGATTTGTAGGATTTACGGCATAAGACTTAGTGAAAGTGCTGGGTAATGATGCTTAGAGTGACCTAGATTTCGACTGGGATGAGGTTCCAGGTATGATAAACAACGATTCGGAAGAAAGTTCTGAAGAAGATTCCCCCCCCCCCCCCCCCCCCCCCCCCCCCCCCCCCCCCCCGAGTAAATGGCTCATGTGATATTCTTCAAACTTATGATATAGCAACATATATATTCGTAGGAGTTTTAAAAATTATTTTCATTTCACTATTTCCTTTCCTCTCTTTTAAAACAATTTTTAAATTGGGTAACCATGTTCAAATTACGGAGTTACTTACCTTGCCGATGGTTTTCGGCGTAACTAAGCTCAGGTGAGTGCATACTAAAGAGGGTTAAGAGGAACCGCCCAGGGACATAACTCTTCTTACTTGGCATCAGGTACACCCGCAGCTTCTTTGTACTGTCTGAAGGCTGCTGGAAATCGCCAAAGGCCCTGGGGTGGCGGAAGTCAGTC
>CM031625.1:7446349-7549654 GCA_018398815.1 Conus ventricosus | reverse complement strand
TAAAGGTTTTTTTTAAGTTTTTCCTTTGGTTTACCCCCAAATGTAACATTAAACTTTGCAAAATAGTATTTTCTGACATGACAAAAAGGGTTTTGATTTTATCAGTAAAAGAAAAAAATCCCAAAAAAAACCATTACCCTTGCAAGGGGTCCCTTTATTTAAGTAGCTAGGCCCATTTAAAACAGCATTTTCTGTGCGGAAAAATATTACTAGGATCTTCCAATGTAGAGAACAAAAAAGTTCACCCTGCTACCACCCCACCCTGTTGGGTGGGTCCCCTAGGATGAACTTTTACTGTTCTCTCCTAGTAAACCCCACAAACATCTTTTACTGTGTGGTTTTTCCGTTTTCAAAAAATTTACTAAACTTTTCAGTTTTGTTTTTGTTTAATCCTATGTTTTTCCTGATCTTTTTAAATAAATCATTTTGCGCAAACTTCATCAAATGAGTCTCTGTCTTTATGTGAAAAAAACTACAGTCTTTAACTTTCCAAAAGTCTTTTAAAACTGGTTTATTTTTGCCTAAAACCACACCTTATTCCAGCATGTCTCCGTAAAGTTTTTGATAAAGTGTTTTTTTTTTTACTTTCTCTTTCTCCCAACAGTCATTATAAAAAATATGTTGTTTCCTTCAAACAGTCAAAAAACTTTCAAAAACCCCAAATCGTTTTATTGCTGGGTCAATAAATATATTTATCTTGTCCTTAAATTCTTCTGTAGCTTTTTTCCCATTTAAGTGTTGGACAAAAAATCAAAATATGATCAAATTTACGATAAACTGTTTGGAATAGGTCTAGGACAAAATTGTTTTTTCCACAACCGTCTCCCCCAAAAATCAATGAACAATGAGGATTTTTTGTCATAAATTTTAATGCGCCTGGTTTTTTAACAATGAATTTTAATCCAGTTATTTGTTTTATCATATCTCTGTCAAACTTTGTTATTTTAAATAAAACCCTATAAGGCCTAAATGTGTAAGATTAACCCAATTCGTTTTTAAAAGATTGTTTCTATTTAGACAAAATTTTGATTTTTTGCTTTTGTTATGCCCTTTAAAACCTCCCCATTGTGAGAATGGGGCCTAATTTTAAAGCTGTAAACATCTAATTTTTTGCCGTTTTTTTGAATTCCTTTTTAAAAGGGACGTCACTAACGCCCCCAACCCCATCCCTCCCTTTTTTTTAAGACAGAAATTTCAAATATCTTTGTGAAAGTGTCTCCTAATTCATTTGCGGAATAAACTGTTTTTTTTGTGAAGCTTTTCAAAACTGATTTCTTTGTGGAGGATGTCTTTTTATTCCCATCGGTTTTATTAAACTCTTTCCAAATATTTTTCCCCCCGGTAAGATTAATGAAAGGGGCCAAGTTGAATGCTTTTCTGAAATTTTTTTGACGGCTAAAAAATAAAGGGCTTATGAATTCAAATTTTTGCCCCTTCAAAATTGGTTCTAAATGCCATTTGCTGTCGGTTTTCGAATATTTTATATTTCATACGGGCCAGCATTTTTGCTTCTACTTGCGCAGTTTTTTCTTTTAAAAAACCTTTTGTTGTGCCAACCTTTTTTCGCTTTAATCCCATCTTTAGTGTCTAAAAAACCCTAAAAAGGCCTATTCCCCGTTCGGGTCAAAGTCCGCAAGTCTGAAAGGTTTCTTTTAATTCAAAAAGTTTTACCCCTCAGGCGCTTGTAACTCCCGTTCTCTGGCCCCACGCATTTTTTTAGAAAAACTAATTATTTTATTTCTAAAAACAATGTGTGGTTATGCATTCAAAACTTTCCCTGTTTGTTGCGATTTTTATAAAAATATCCACCCCCCCACAAACTAATCTTTTAAACTGTAAATTGGGGAAATTGATAATTTCTAATCGCAATTGGCTTCCCTGACGGAAGAGCTTTTAAAAAAACAGTTGGGGCCTTCCATATAAAATTTTTTTATCGTGCTAGCCACCCAAATGAACATGAAAAAATGAAGTATGCAAGATCGAGCGGATTTTTTCCCCTCTAAAAAAGTTTTGTTGGTTAACTCTAAATTATGATTTTCACTCAAAGCAACTTTTAGCTGCTCTTTTTCAAAAAAGTAACCTCCTTCTTTTTTTCAGGGTTGAATGTTAGCATTGTTTTTAGTTTGCATTTTTAAGTTGGGAATGTCGAAGTTACCATTGCTTCTTTTAATGAGCAAAACCGTAAACCTCAGGGATTGTTTTAATGGCTAACTTTGGCCCCGATTTGTCAATTTTAGAATCTTATTATTCTCCCTTGGATTCCTTATATTAAACCATACGACTTTGTAAAAATATTCATGGAGGGGCACCCTTTTTTGGTTCCGCTCGTTTCAAATAAAGTTCAAAAACGAAGGCGGCCTTGGTTGTTGTTGTTACAAAAATTTTTTTAAAAGAAGTAAAAATGAGTGCTTCAAAAATATGATGCAGAATTTCTGTTGGGGCCCCATACAATCTTTTAAAAAATAACAAACTGTCCTTTGACTTTCTGTTACTCAGTCTGACACCTTTCAAGTAAAAGGGTTTGTTCTCCCTTGAAGAGCTTTCTTAACCCCCCTTTAAAAACGATCACATCCCAAAAGTGTGGTTTTTAAACCATGCAGTTTTATGAACCCGTTTTAAAATTTGCTTGTTTTTTGCATCAACTGGGGGGGGGTGGTTGCTGATCCTTAAATATCCCGATCCCCTTTGGTGAGGGCGTGTATAGTTCATTTTTATTCACCCTTAGCGATTTTGTAACTGCAAGGCCATTGCCAAAAGACAAACCCTTTAATTTCCTTCAGAACAGAATAGACATGAAGGTTTTTAAAAGGATCGTAACGAATTCAATATTAAGGTTAAACAGATTTAGACAAAAGTTGGGACCCCACCAGGGGTTTGGCACCCTTATTTTGGGGGCGGGCACAGAAAAGTATAACATACTGGAAACCCCTTACCACTTTCCCTTTTAGGGCCGCGTTACCTCGGGGCCCTGGCAAAAGCATAAAAAAGCAGGAAACATTTTCTTAGACACTTTAAAGGGCCCCAAACAAAAAAAGGGTAGAACAAAAAACGATCTATTCTCTTACGTTTGGTGTTTGCTGGTTCGCAAGCCCAAAAGAGATCGGCAACTGATCCCTTTTGGTTTTGAGACAAAAACAAAAACTTAAAATTTAGAGGGCGCCTTAATTTACAGTTATTTACCTTCAAATAAAAAATACCCAAATGTTTTACAATTTGCAAGATCGAAAAAGACTTTTCGTTGGTACTGGTTTATACATGCACCTTCTGACCTCAGACTCCAGATAGGAACAATAATAAACTACAAATATGAAATCCTTGTGGCAGTCATGACAGAAAGGTCGGGAAAAACGAAATAAATTTCAGGGCCAGTAATATTGCAATCATAAACAAACACCCAAGAATTAAAGACATCCAATCCCCAAGTCCAAGCCCAAAGACAGTTGAAACGCGGACTCTGTTCGCGAGACCATGAATGAAAAGACAGCAATGTTGTTGTATTAAACTGCATAGGATTACTTTGGGGGGTCTTTATCTTACTAATAATAACCCGACTAGTAAGAGAACTAATGCCCATAAGTGCTCGGCCATAAAGCCAACTACTTTGTCCTGCAGTAGACAAAAGCAGCTACCAACACCTCCTAATATAACCGGTAAAGCGTCCACGCTTTATACCACTAATTTTTTTTAATAAACTTGCAAAGATTATCAAGCTGTTTTTTGTTACCCCATGATATAATCAGGCGGTGAAGAGGCGAAGACATGGAGGCACCCAGCCCAGCACCAGCCACCGCCCGTAGTTAGACCATCACCATGTACTTATTCAATCCTAAGGCCGTATAACGCATTGCTTAATGAGACTCCTTGCTCTCTAAACAGTGTTTCGTATTCATTCTTCTGCTAGTGTCGTGTCTTCATATAAAATTTTATTTGGATAATTTCCTCTATTCTGATCACTTGAGTTCGTAAATTGTCTCCTGGTTAGTAGACGCCGCTTATTAGTCTTTTGCCGATACTTCTTTTTCAAGATCTTTTAGTCTTGGGGTATTCTATTCTTTAAAACCCCAGCCCTTAAGTTGGCTCATCAGCCCAACGATTTTTTCCTCTTTTCTCTTTTTATATGCTCATCTATTTCACTTAGTTTTTGCTAAATTGTCTGATAATTATTCGCCTCTAATGATTCTTACAGCACACGACTAACGCCTCTAATTCTTGCATAGGCATGGGGGATCATTAATTGTTTTTAATATGCTGTTTCTTCTGAAAATCTGTTTCCTGCTTCTATTACATTTATTATTCGCTGATGTTTGACTTAATCTTGAAGTATCTATGTTTTGCATTTGGTTTGGCTTTTGGGAGTTTATGTTGTATGTTTTTGAAGTTTAGAAACGTCCTCCGCCTTAATTTCCGGTCTAACAATGTCACGGCGATTTCGATCGGCAACTTTAAGACTTTGTCTAATTGTTTTACCATGCCCTACAAAATTTGATGGACTCGTTTATCTGTAAGCCGAACAAGTTGTCCTCTTCATTGTTTTTCACAAACAAATTGTCATCTTTTAACTCAAAATCATTAGGGAATCGGGAGATTCTAGCCTAAACTTTGTAAAATGAGTCAACCTTACTTAATGTTAATTCATGCTGCAGTGAACCGTTTGAGCGATGCAGGTGTCAAAGGAGTCATTACACTCTTGTCGTTCTCCAGGTTCAAAATCATAATCTTCTCACCTCAATGCCTGCCATGTTTTTAAATAATTATTTTTATTTTGTTTTATAAAAAATGTCACAAGCATATATGGTTTCATTTCTTGACCGCTTAGAAGCCTGAAGAGCCCTGGGGCGTGAAGGGAAATAAACAGAATATGATTGTTATCCAAAAAATCCATCTTACATTGATGCAGATCAAATTTCTTTACTGTCAAATTCAGACCTAAGGAGCAAAAGAATGATTGTGCCAGGCTCTACGCGACTTACTTTCAAATAAAACTCGATTCAACAAGACCCCAAAAGGACAGTTGTCCAGAATCTGGGCGGGGGCAATCGTTATGAAAATTTCTATAAAACTAGAGGGGAAAGAAATAATTTCTTTACATAATGCAGGACATATATTTAAACCTATTGTGATCTATGGCTAACTCGAAGAATGAAGGAATGATCGTTGCTTTTCCAAGAATCCGAAATAATGAGCACTAAAACATAGAAAAGGACGTCTCAGATGCAAGAGGCAAAAAGTAATGTAGCTGTAAGGTTATCGTATGGAAATCACCATTTTCCCTCCCCTTGGGGCACAAAATTTTTTTTTTTTTTTTTTTTTGAGTTGTAAGTGCGCATGCCCCACATACTAATCAAGGGGAATTAAAAGACAGATAAACATATGATGAACTAACTATTTAATGAATACAAATGGGTTATTAAAATCTGAAGTCGAACACCGCCAGCAAAGTACAGCAATTCTGACATCGCGTTAGAGTTTGACATTGTATCGCAACCTTGATTAGCAAGGTTGATGAGCAACAATATCAGTCAAATTATCAATATAATTACAAAGAGGTGGATCACCATCTACACACCCTAAAAGCCAGGGCAGACAGCTATATGGAATTTTCCAGTTTAGCGTCATCAGCAAAGATCCTTAAATGCAATTTATTGCTGTGCGAAATGAAGACCATTTGATAGACAAACGAAAAGTTTCTTAATCTAAAATAATGCTAAAGTGCCAATGTACAATTGAGGGTAGTCCTAATCCAAATCTAACTGCTTGCGGACTTTAAGACCTTATCAGCATTTTGAGGAAATAAGAAAATTGTTCGGAGGCGGGAGGCATAGAAATCCAACCGTCAGACCTTGTTTCTAAAGATCTCCACCTTCAAGAGTTAGGCTTGATGAATATTTGAAACAACAAAATACGGTTTATGTGATTGACCTCAGGGCAACTGAGGATAATAAGATGCATGGAAGTGAGAGCTGTTAAAAACATAATAAACATTCAAATTGATAAAGAAAAAGATGAACGATACACCAGCTTAATGAACATTTGTTTTTAATATAATATCCGCAGCTGAATATTGAAAGGTAACAGAATTAAAAATATAGAATGCAAAAATTTTTTTAATTTTTTAAAAAAATCATGTCCGTTAAGATTATTCCAAAAGTACCTACAGCGCCAGAGTTGTTAAAAGAAGGATAGTAGAAAACCCTGACAAAAAAAACCTTCCGAATAACAAACATTACACACATCAGCAAAAACTAGAGCAGGACCTTCAAATACAGCAAAACCAGAGAAGGTATTCCTGCTGCCTGTAAAGCAGTTACATATGTTAAATACTGGAGCATCGGCTTTAGATCGGCCTAATCGGCCAAGGGACAAGTTGGTCTCTTAGCAACAGTGTTTGGGCACCCGCAGCTTTTACCTCAAGGCGGGTGTCTTTTTAGATCTTGGCCTGTGTTCATTCGCTTAATGCTGCTAAGCAAAAAATTAAAAACTAAACTCCAAAAGCAACAGCTATGGTTCAACTAATCAGCTAAACTTAGTATCGTTCAAACTGAAATAAATAAAGCGCTAGTTGACCAAACATCACACGGATGAAGAATTTAATCGTTACCTGGCTGATTTTGATGACTATAAAAGACAAAAGTTTGATCTTCAAAAAAAGGCAAGGTCAAGTTTTTCTCAACAGCCAGACACCGAGCAGATAAAAAAGGAATGTTTAAAAAAAAAGTAAACGAGACATTAAACTCGGTTCTAAACAGCTCACAGTAACAACAACGCAGTGCTTTATACTTAGGATTTATGAGCCAAGCACAAGACCGTCGATATAGATTCTGATTAAATTTTTTTAAGTTTAAATAAATATTTTGAGTTAGAAAAGAAACTCAACCTGGATAATATATATGAAGGACAAGACGAATTGTTTGAAGGACTGCTTCAAGGGGAGCGTTTGTCAAAGCTTTATACGATATTGATCTAGAAGTCATTGATTCCAAACAAACTGCAGGCAAGTGTTGTGCAATGCTATTCTCAAGTTCCAGTAAAACTAACAATAACCACCCGCTCAGATAAAGTAATGTTTAGCATGTTTTAATCGACTATATTAACAATAAATGAAGAAAATCTAGAAGTCTGTGGTCTCAACATAAACAACAGGTTATTCTTTCTCGTAATGACATAACGCCTGGTTGGGCAGACCAACTGCTTACACAGTTTGATGAGGCCCTCTGAAGAACCAACATGAGAGGCTCTGGTTGGTCAGAGGGGCGAAGTCTTAGAGATCGATTAAAAACAGTCTAAGTAACCGATTGTCGGCAATTCATACATTCCCCTACCTCCTGCATTAGTCCAAAAAAGAGCAGTTTCTAAACATAAAGAAATTCAGACAACAAATGTTTTATGTGGTGTGTTCCTTGCAAAGGCAGCATCACGTCGCAAAACGCAGAGAGAGTATCTACTATGAACCTTACAATCACTTATCTTAACCTTAGTGGAATATCCTTTCCTGTTAGCGTGGTATTCCATTGATCAGTTTGAAAACAAAACAAACCAATAACTGTATAATGTATTACACATGGTACCTGAGGAAACAAATCTACAGCCGATTTAAAGTGACGCAAAAACCGTCGACTGGCGAACCAGACAAAAGACCAACGCGGAACTTACTACTCCCTAATGTCTTCGCCAACAGGTTTCATTACACATAGATACGACAATGATAGATATAAAGACGCATACTACAAAGCAAAAAATAAACAGAATTCTGTAAGAAATGTTTAACAAGAATTCCATCTGTAAAGCCCGAGAGTGAACATATAAAACATTGTAAAAGATTCATAGACTGTAAACAAGAACTAATTACAACCCCCAGCCTTGATCTAAAGTTAGTATTTAAGACTGGAAAAAACTGCAACGAGCCATACGTAGTTTAACGCAGACTTCGAGTCGCTAATTGTCCCTTATGAAGGCAACCCCACAAAACTTCCGAAACAAGTCTTACTGAGTATCAACAGATTAGTTCATTTGCCATCATTAATGTTAGTCGGATGGCGTTCATTCAAAGCCAAGTAATATATAGAGGGCCTAATGCTGCAGAATACTTCTTAGACAACCATGCAGGACGTGCGTAACGTTCTGTTCTAATAATCTGAATTTTCTCAGACAAAATTTATGGCACCTGAAGATCAACAACAGTATGACTCAGCCACACAATGTTGGATTTGCGGTTTAGGGTCATCTCAACAAGACGCAGAGAATCCGACAGTAAGAGACCATGATCACATTAGCGGAAAGTTCAGAAAAAGAAAAAAAAAAAAAAAAAAAAGGGGGCAAAGCGCATAACAACGCAATCTTCACTAAGATTGATCCTAAGACATGGAAGTCTGCCCATCTTCTTTCATAACTTGCGGTTACGACTTCTTCCATACTTATATTGCAAGCAGTAACCAACGCCTTTAGGGTTGTCATGCATTGCGCAGTCATCAGAAAAGTACAAAGTGTTTTCACATTAAATAACATGTCCTTTTTATGACCTCTATGCACACATGATGGGATCATTAGAGTCGCTGGCTATGTCCTTAAAGTCCTGCCCAACAACAGAAGAATATTTTGACCCAACTCTTGTTAGAAAGGGTGTTTACACCCTTATGAGTACATGCACATTTTTTTATTTTTTTTTTTATTTGGGAAAGTTTGATGAAGACACCACTTCCACCTAAAGCGTCTTCTTCTAACCTTAGAGGAAAGGACATCAGAGATTCTGATTACCAAGCATAGCTCAAGAACATGGCAGAAGTTAGATTGTAAAACGATGGGAGACTACATGACTCTACTTGATGGCTGACGTTAGTTTGGTTGCGGACGTCTTTTGAATAATAGAAAGACCTGCAGAAACAGTATAGCCTGAGCCCGCGCAGTCATTTCTGCGCCCTTGATGAGCTGGACGCTTCATAAAGTTTACTGGAGTACAGATTGATTTATTGTCAGATTAACCATGATTCAGAAGATTGAAAACGGATTGCGTGGAGGAATTAGTATGGCGTCGCATCATTACTGTAAAGCAAACAACAAATACTTTGACGACAATGATCCAAGTAAAAGGTCTAACTATCTCATCATTTAGATGCAAAACAATCTGTATGGTTGGGCAATGGCGAATCACTCCACTAGCAATCTTTAAAATGTACACAGGCGGTTTAGAAAACATTCAAATATGGTATAACAACTGCATACTCTTACAGCTGATCCGTAAAAGAGGTCTTATTCAAGAAGTTGACTTAGAATACCTCATCTCCATGACCTACATAAGACACCCTTAAGCAGAAAGCAAAGACAACCCAAGAAGCCCCTAAACTTGTGCCAAATTT
The DNA here is from genome assembly GCA_018398815.1 of Conus ventricosus. Taxonomy (NCBI): domain Eukaryota; kingdom Metazoa; phylum Mollusca; class Gastropoda; order Neogastropoda; family Conidae; genus Conus; species Conus ventricosus. The sequence continues at coordinate 7,540,304 of CM031625.1, read as the reverse complement.
TCGGGGCAAAAAAAAATTAGTCTGTCTTAAGACTTCTAAAATTTTATTTAAACTGTTTAAATTTAGAGCATTCACGATAATTGTTTTTGACAAGAACCTTCATGAAACCATACATCATGAAAACACTGATCCAAACTAATCCACAATCTTAAAAAAAAACTTTTCAACGATAACAACAGCTTTTTGGGAAGCTAGGGAAACCGCACAACGAAAGATTTCAATTGGTCACCAAAGAAACAAAAATTTAACTGATTAAAAACCCAAATTATCAGATTTTAGAAAAATTTTTTCACCTTTTTGCATAATGGAAAAAAAAAAATAAAATTTGGACAAACCGTATTTATGGGTTTTACTGTTTTAGAATTAAAAAAGCTTTTGATTTGGAATTCTTTAACACTTAACCCCGACCAAGTCCAGACTTTCAAGAACAGATATTTTGTTATGAGTCCCTACGAAGACTCAAAAAGACATAAATTAGAAGTAGCAAAATGCATGGGGGAGGGTATGATCATCGTTTACCCTAAAGTCCCTTTACATTCTTTACAATGGGGGTTTGGGAAAGAAAGGAAAATTACCGGAGGGGGATTAGGAGTTTATTGTTTAAGAAAAAAATTACATTTCGACCCAAAAAAAAAAAACATTAAAAAACAAAAGGAAACTCGCTTTTTTGTGCTCAAACAATCACAAAACAACTACAAAAACATTTTTTTCAATAAGTTTTTTCATCAGACAACGTAAACCCTACGATCTAATCTCCTAAATCACACAACAGTTGTAACAAAAAATCTTTAATAGAACAAAACAAACGAGTATTTGTTATTCAGATTTTCATATGCAATGGGGGCACGGGAGACCCATAAACGGGGGGTTTTATTTTTTTCATCAACTATGTTATAAGAAAATCAATCTTCATCCAATTCATCAATTCTTTTATCATGTTTGCTTGAGTGCCGAATTTTTTTTTTATTTCAAGAATTCTTTTTTCCCAAATTTTGGGGATTTGGATTGTAGTGACGGGAGGGTTTAGATCTTGATTAATCTTCAAAAAATTTTCCCAATACAAACACCATTAAAGTTTTCCCTACATTTTCAAGGCCCTTTTCCCTTTACCATTTTTTGCTTCGCCTGATTTTTCCATTTTAACTCAAAATTTTAGAAAATTTAAAAAATTAAATTTAAGCAACGGAACTGTTCTGGGGGAATCTGCAGTTCTTCTTCACAAAAGATCTTGGGGAACCGTTGTTTTGTTGTGTCAGTTTTTTCTAAATAATACACAGGGGGATTTTTTTTTTACAATTCTTTTATTTTTACGGACAACACCAAACGATCGTTGCCCTGATGCGAGTGCCCCCTTCGCTTTCCCCCCGTAAATAAAGGTACCTTACTTTTAAGCCAAACGGGAAAAGTTTGCCCCATGAAGACCCCTTCACAACATTTTTGTTTGTTTTTTGATTGCTTGTACGGTTTTAGCCCTTTAAATTCCATACCCTTGGCTTAAGGTGTGCAGACCAATTGACATAGGCCAGAACACCCAAAGGGCCTCAAAATGTGTCATGCTCTCATATTATGTGGGGATTGTCTTTATCCGGGCAAGCCCAGCAAACTTTTTCAGTCACCAAATCCCCCGAAGTCGGGGGTGCTGCCCATGTGGCGGGTAACAAAAAAAGTCACAACGTAATGTTTTATCCCCCCGATGCATTGTGCCAAGTGTTCAATACTCGGGGGTTTTTTTTGTTTTTTTTTTTTTTTTTTTTGGGTTCCTGGGGTCTTTTACCAGGTACGACAACAACAACAACAACAACAAATTCTTCATTTTTCTGCCGCAAAACTGAGGCGTCTTCTAACCCATTTTTGGTTGCGAGAATTTTCAACACTCCGGATACTGGGAGAGAAAATCTTTCGGCTAACTGTTTTGTTAAAATTTTCAACAAAACCTGGACGTGAACTCCGGGAAGCCTCTTTTAATGGGAACTCATGTTTTAACAAAATTGATTTCACTCGGCCTTTTAAATCTTTTCCATCATCGCTTAAAACTGCGAGGAAAGTTACGGGCCCGTTGGGTTTTCAGTTTATGGGACAGCAACAGCAGAACACCCTTTTTTGTTTAAGTTCGCATCTTTTTATCTGAACCCCCTTCAATCTGTGAGGCTACTTTAAAACTTTTTTGTCTAATCGATCAGGGGTAAATATAGAAGGTCCATTTATGGGGGTCGTTCGTTTTTTGTATCACAAAGGTGGTCTTTGTATCGTTTTTGGTGCAGGTAAATTTTTTTTGCCAAATCCTTGTTTAAAACCATTCCTTTGCTTTTGTTCCCTGACTCCCGCTCTTGGGGTTAGCTTTTTTATTCGTATTCCCTTCCCAATACCTTTTTTGGGGAATAAAAATTTTTCTTTTTTTCAGCCCAAAAATTATGGCAACAAAAACGACGGGCATGCCAAAAAACGAAAACACGATTTCTTATCTTTTTTTTTTCTATGGCGTAAAAAGTCACTAAATTTTTGGGGGGGCAATGTCCATTGGTTTTCCTGTACAAGATAATAACTTTTATGGCTTGATCAACATCTTTAAATGTGTAAGCCGCATGGCCCTGTTTTTTCAGTTTGTTATTAATAGAATCTAACTGCTCAATTCTCTGCTTTTCAAGAGTTATCTTGTGCTGCTGCTAGTTGCTCCATAAGCTTTGTTATGTCTTTTTCTCTCAACCGTCTTCCGGTAGGTTTATTACGAAACGCGTAATTAATTTCCGCTAAAGCAAGCGCATTAACCACGAAGCGCCGCCTATCATCATTACGATGAGCCATTTTTATAAAGTATTTTTTTAGTTTACATATTTAAATTGTCTGGAATTATTCCTTGCTTAACTAAAATATCGTGGCGACCGAATGAAGCTGCAATGAGAGCAATTAGCTTTGCCCCTATCGTCAAAGTCTAGTTTGGCCAAGATCTCCGGTTTTATGTTTAACAACTTTTTAACCAAGCATGTGTATCCTAAACTTAGTCCACCAAAACGCAGAATGTTAAACGATTAGTAATCAGTCTTTCCGCCTCATTTTTAAAAACAAAATAATTAAAATTAATAAAAAACAATGGAACAGTGATGATCACTACTGCTACAGAGCGCCCTAAGCCTCTTGGACTTACAATTGAAAGGTTGATGACCAAGCTGTTATTCCCCAAAAGGAGAGGTTGTATTCTTTGGCAGCATGCGGAAAAACAAAACATTCCTCCGGCAATTGATTCAGCATAGAACAGATTCACAATGTCGCCACAAGATATTATGGAAAGTACATAACAGGTATGAAGCCGAACTAGGAATCAAAATTAAAAGTGTAGCCAAACGGTTTTTAGTTTGTACACTAAACTAGTCAGTAATTTTGCTCCATCGATACTGAACACGACTTTATGTAAGATTTAACGCAGATCCAGTTTTAAAACAATCATTAGAGTCTCTAGATGTGGATCTTATTACAGAATTTGAACATTATTATCGCCGCTAATCATGGGATTAAGTACTTTTAAATCATATAGATGTTTTAATTTCCCTTCAAAATGACCGAGCCGAGAAAATCATGCAGAACAGCAGAATCAGAAAACATTGAATCAGTGAAAGTGGGTCAGTAAAAAAAAAATCCTGGACTGTTTCAAGCCAGGAAAAAAATAGCAAGTGGAACAAGCGACAAAATTACTGGTTACAAGCACAGAATGAAAAAGTGCCAGTTGTTTCAATGAGGCTATAAAAACCGTCAGAACAAGTTGATCGAGGCCTACACGCCAAATCTTCATAATTTGAACTAAAACTGTTGCCATTTTGGCGCCCTTGCTGCTGATGGGGTGTTATTACGTATAAAAATATATAAACAAAGACAGCAAAACCCAGAGCAGCCCAACAATCTCTGCCGCTAAATATAGTAGATAACACAACAACTTGCCAGTACCGCCAACAACAAAAGATCATTTTGGGATCCATTACAGATGCAATAATACTTTAAGAACTTAATAAATAATTAATAAGTTGACGTGAATAGAACTTGGTTGTACTTAGTGGATGAGCTAGTTATGAACTTGAGGTGACTTAAGTTAAGAACTTGAGGTGACTTAATCATGAACTTATTTAAGACCTTAAGGGCGCCTTAATTAAAAACTTATTAATTAACTTAAAAGGACTTGAAGGTACTTGGATAACTGATTAAGAACTTAAAAGTGACTTGGGGTACTTGAGTTAAGAACTTAAAATACTTTGATGGTGTGCATGCTGGGGTGGGGGTGGGTGGGGTGGGGTGGGGTGGGCAGGGGGTGTGCATGCGTTTTATGTGTGCGCGTCACCTTTAATTATTTTATAAGAGGTTCAGAATATAATATGAGTTATTATCAGTAAAACAACAAAACCACAGCAATAACAGCATATATACAAGCACAATGGCACTGCACGCACGCACACACACACACACACAACATTTAAGAAATAGTTAGGTGCTTGCACATTGGAAATGGAAAGTTTTATGTTTGCGATGGAGCGCCGTAAATTCAAGAGACGCTGTCAGTCTCTATGACGACTGAAGATTAATCAAAGCGCCACCAGTGCATTTATCAAAAGCTTGATTTAATAAACAAGACAGTTGAATAAAGTACACTCTGTGGCCACCCGAAGGCAGCCAAAAAAATTTGAAGCAGGGCGTTGAATAGAGCATTGAAGAAGTTGAACAGAGCCCCAGCTATGCATAACCGTATTTTTTAGAAGCATTGTCATTTCCCGCTTGCTGGGTGTTTGCGACAAGGCAGAGCCCCCGGCATGCATAACCGATATTTTAAATCATGTCATTTCCCCCTTGCAGGGTGGTTTTTGGCAGTGCTCTACGGTGAACTGTTGCCTGCTCCAAGTCGTTGGCACACTTGAATCTGTTACCAGTGTGGCAGATTCTGGAACCTGCAGCATGAACTTTATTTGCGTTCAGTCTACTAAGGAAGAATTTAAAGGAAGTCCAACACAAAAAAACGTTTAAAATTCAAAAAGTGCAACTTGCATGTGCACGCAGTTTTCTAGCGTGGTTCCTCAACATATCCAGTTTTTTCCTTCAACCAGTCTCACCCAATGTTCGTAGTTCCCCCTGTTTTTTGCCGAGCCGCATGCCATCTTACAGCAATTCAAAAAAATTCCCAATTGAATTTGATCAAAATAGTTTGTGCATCTTGCCTTCGATGTTCCTGACCCCTCTTTTCAGTCTGTTGATTTCATCTTCACTTTCAGGTTGTTAAATAGGCTATCTGTACTACCTCTCTTGTTATTTTTTTCCCAATGTCACTTTGTTGCAAGAAAGTAATCATGAAGTTCTGCTGGAAGTTTGAAAAATTCTTTCCCTGCTCTTTTGATTGTACCTCCCTTTCTTAATAAAAGCTTCAAGTTTTCTTTTTGGGTTTTTTTTGGCAGTTGCTGCGCCCATGCATTGACGTTGGTAACAAGCATCTTTCATTTTTCCAAAGTAAACAAAATATTCATGCAACAGCCTTTTCTTCCTCAGTCCCCAATTTGTAAGCAAGATGGAGGTAGAATGTAAATGCAGTAGAGACTGAAGTATTGTGTTGAGAAAATAAGTGGCGTTTCCCTTGAATTGAATATCCAACAAGCTTGATGTGCAGCACGTTTAAACTCCTAATTTCCTGTGCTAATTCTTGTGAAGAAGGACGACCATATAAATCCCCTCTCTTCTTCTGAAAAAAATGCTATCGTGAGACATTAAATCATCAGCAAAGTTTAAAAGCCACAACGCTTTCCTACTGAATCATCTCACACAAATAAGTAGTCACATCCGAGCACAGTCCAAAAACAACCTTCATGTGCGGCCAGTCCAGAAAGAATGCGAAACAGTCTTAGTAATGCAGAATGTTCTTTGGTGATTGCAACCACAAGTTGCGGGTTAACCTATCAGGGGTATCGCTGTCAGCCCCCCCTCCAGCCTTAATGGTGGTCAGTTTAGGTAATTACAGCAATCGCAGTAGCCACCCAGGAACCCGCCGTACTTGGTACTGCCTGCCACAAATCCCACGAACCCCTCTAATTAGGATGTTTGCACAGTGTCTCAGCCAAGTCTTAGTTTTGATGACCGTCTGCGCAAAAAAGATGTTATTGAAAATGACTGTATGCGCGAAAATGATGTTATTGAAAATGATCAAGAAAACACAGGATTAAGCAAAAATTAAAATCTGAAAAGTTTAGTAAATTAGTTCCTTTTTTGACAAATACTCTAACATGCAGTTAAAGTAAAACTTGTAATCTTGAATAGCGCGAGCCTGTTCTTCAGTTATCCATTGTTAAAATAACACAACCAAGCACAGTAGAGAGCACAGTAAACGCATCCTTCTAGTTCGGCAGTCGTGGGAGAATGACGAAATCGGTCTTCTTGTTGGTTAACCTGGTCATGTGAGCGCCGTAAGCCCAGCACTTAATTGTAACCCCCTGCCGATTGGTGGCTGTGACATCGGCCCATCGCGTGATCGACATGTCTAGACACGTCTGGACACGTCTCGACATGTCTGGACATGTAGTAAGTATCGGATAGTGCGAGTCCTTACCTGCTCCACCGTTTGTATATGGGGTGTGTTCAGCCACTGCTGCTTTTCCCCTACGTTCTCTATGGGTGTGTTCAGCCACTGCTGCTTTCCCCTACGTTACTCTATGGGTGTGTTCGGCCACTGCTGCTTTCCCCTACATTACTCTCTAAAAGTTTAGTAAATTAGTATTGAAAACGGACAATCCTACACAGTATGTATGTTTGTAGGGTTTACTAGTCAGAGAACTATAAAACACGGGGCCAAGGTCGGCCCGCTCGAAAACCGGTTAAGACCGGTTGAGAGCGGGTGAGCTTGGCCCCGTGTTTTATAGTTCTCTAATGCTGCTCCAAGAACCAAGGCGCTATGGACATCATACCTTGGCCTGTCTCGGCGACCATACAATGGCTGTTTTTAACAATATGGTGAGAGTCATAATACACACATCACACAACAATTCAGGGACAACAGTTCACTCTTTCAAGGCATTCCCTGAATAAAAAATGTCTTTTTCGGAAGACTGGTTTCATTTTGGGTCGATGCCACCCCCCAATTGGCCATTTTGGGGCTAGGAGTGGAGGAATTTCATGTTTAAGTTGAGACAGTCTTAACACACAAAATGTTAAAAACCACACGAGTAAAACTGCTTTAATTAAATGAATGATTAAAAACTGTACCAGTAATAATAATAAAAAGATAAAAACAAAACAAGTAGAAACTGCTTTAAATGACTTTACTGATAAAAACTGCATCAATTATAATAATAAAAAGATTTTTTTAAAGACACAAGAAAAAACCGCATTAATGAAGTTTGAAAATGTATCAGTAATAATGATAAAAAGATAATAAAAACACACACCGAAACAAAACAAGTAAAAACTGCTTTAATGAAGTTACTGATAAAAAGTGTATTAGTAATAAAATAAAACAAGATAAAAACCACACAAGTAAAAACTGCTTTAATGAAATTACGGATAAAAACTATATTCATAATAAAAAGATTTTTAAAAACAAGTAAAAACTGCTTCAATGACATTACTGATAAAAACGATCAGTAATAATAATAAAAAGATAAAAACCACACGAGCAAAAACTGCTTTATTTAAATAACTGATAAAAAAAAACGTATCATAATAATAATACCGATAACAGTAATGAAATTAATAACAATAATCAACAAAAACAAACCCACCGAATTGTTTTTGACCAAACACCCAGTCCACACACACACACACAATGAAAGGACAGCAAACCTTTCCCCCATCCCCAAACACTCCCTAAACAGCCCCCGCCTCTTCCGTCCCTCCCAAACACTCCCTAAACAGACCGCCTCTTCCGTCCCTCCCCAAACACCCCCTAAACAGACCGCCTCTCCAAATCCCTCCCCAAACACTCCCTAAACAGACCGCCTCTTCCGTCCCTCCCCAAACACTCCCAAAACAGACCTCCTCTTCCATCCCTCCCCAAACACTCCCTAAACAGACCGCCCTTCCGTCCCTCCCCAAACACCCCTAAACAGACCGCCTCTTCCCGTCCCCCCCAAACACTCCCTAAACAAAACCGCCTCTTCAATCCCTCCCCAAACACTCCCTAAACAGACCGCCTCTTCCATCCATCCCCAAACACCCCCTAAACAATCGCCTCTTCCGTCCCTTCCCAAACACTCCCTAAACAGACCTCCTCTTCCATCCATCCCCAAACACTCCCTAAACAGCCCGCCTCTCCATCCCCCCCAAAAAAAACCCCTAAACAGACCGCCTCTTCCGTCCCTCCCCAAACACCCCTAAACAGACCGCCTCTTCCATCCCCCCCAAACACCCCCAAAACAGACCGCCTCTTCCGTCCCTCCCCCAAACACTCCCAAACAGACCGCCTCTTCCATCCCCCCCAAACACCCCCTAAACAGACCGCCTCTTCCATCCCTCCCAAAACACTGCCTCTTCCATCCCTCCCCAAACACTCCCTAAACAGACCGCCTCTTCCGTCCCTCCCCCAAAAAACCCCCTAAACAGACCGCCTCTTCCATCCATCCCCAAACACCCCCTAAACAGATCGCCTCTTCCGTCCCTTCCCAAACACTCCCTAGGCTAAACAGACCTCCTCTTCCATCATCCCCAAACCTCCCTAAACAGACCGCCTCTTCCATCCCCCCCCCCAAAAACCCCCTAAACAGACCGCCTCTTCCGTCCCTCCCCAAACACTCCCTAAACAGACCGCCTCTTCCATCCCCCCCCCAAACACCCCCTAAACAGACCGCCTCTCCGTCCCCCCCCAAACACTCCCTAAACAGACCGCCTCTTCCATCCCCCCCCCAAACACCCCCTAAACAGACCGCCTCTTCCATCCCTCCCCAACCCCTCCCTAAAACAACCGCCTCTTCCATCCCTCCCCAAACACTCCCTAAACAGACCGCCTCTTCCGCCCCTCCCCCAAACACCCCCTAAACAGACCTCCTTTTCCATCAATCCCCAAACACTCCCCAAACAGACCGCCTCTTCCACCCCCACCCCCAAACACCCCTAAACAGACCGCCTTTTCCCATCCCTCACCAAACACTCCCTAAACAGACCGCCTCTTCCGTCCCTCCCCAAACACCCCCTAAACAGACGCCTCTTCCGTCCCTCCCCAAACACTCCCTAAACAGACCGCCTTTTTCCGTCCCTCCCCTAACACCCCCTAAACAGACCGCCTCTTCCATCCCTCCCCAAACCCCCCCTAAACAGACCGCCTCTTCCATCCCTCCCCAAACACTCCCTAAACAGACCGCCTCTTCCATCCCTCCCCAAACACTCCCTAAACAACCGCCTCTTCCGTCCCTCCCCAAACACTCCCCTAAAAAAACCCGCCTCTTCCATCCCTCCCCAAACACTCCCTAAACAGACCGCCCCCTTCCATCCATCCCCAAACAGACCCGCCTCTTCATCCCCCCCAAACACTCCCTAAACAGCCGCCTCTTCCGTCCCTCCCCAAAAAACCCCCAAAAACAGCCCCGCCTCTTCCGTCCCTCCCCAAACACTCCCTAAACAGACCGCCTCTTCCGTCCCTCCCCAAACACCCCTAAACAGACCTCCTCTTCCGTCCCTCCCCAAACATTTCCCTAAACAACCCTCCTCTTCCTCCCTCCCCAAACACTCCCAAAACAGACCTCCTCTTCCATCCCTCCCCAAACACCCCCCTAAACAAAACCGCCTCTTCCGTCCCTCCCCAAACACTCTCAAAACAGACCGCCTCTTCCATCCCTCCCCAAACACTCCCTAAACAGACCGCCTCTTCCACCCTCCCCAAACACTCCCTAAACAGACCTCCTCTTCCGTCCCTCCCCAAACACTCCCTAAACAGACTGCCTCTTCCATCCTCCCCAAACACTCCCTAAACAGACCACCTCTCCGTCCCTCCCCAAACACCCCCTTTAACAGACCTCCTCTTCCATCCATCCCCAAACCCCCTAAACAACGGCCTCTTCCACCCCTTTCCCCAAACACTCCCTAAACAGACCGCCTCTTCCATCCCTCCCCAAAACACTCACTCTATGGGTGGTCTGCTTATCAAGGGCATCACAGATCTCAGAAAAACGTCATGCTTGAGTTCAGACAGTTTCAACAAAACAACACAAGTGAAATCCACTTCAATGAAATGATTGATGAAAATTGTATTACAAAAAAAAAAAAAGAGAGAAAAAAGAAGAAGACGATGATGGGCCAACGAAAACAAACCCACCAAATTCTTTTTTGGACCAAAATCTTATCTCGCCCCACACAACTGAACAAAGCCATCACCTTTTCCCATCTCAGACTGTTTCCCCCCCCCCCCTCCACCCCCCCCCCCCCCCACCCCCAACCCTTCCGACACCACTCACTCTGATGGTGGTCTGCTTGGCGATGGCATCGCAGTTTCTCGGGCATCTGCATCTTTTTGTTGAGGGTGATTGGTCGCACCTCGGTGTCGAAGAACACCAGCCTGCGGACTGTCCTCGGTGTGGGCCAGCGCCATGGCCCAGGCTGGAGGCGCCAAAGATGGCGTCAGCGCTTTGGCGCCGTGAACCCAGCAGCTCATGAACGCCGGTTGATTTTCACCGCCAGCAGGTAGCGCTTGTTGCTCGACTTTACGTGTGCTGCCATCAACGCGGGAGAGTGTGTTTAGGGGCGGTAAGACTGGAAGAGCAAACGCTGAGGGAAAGGTGCTCTCCCTTGGTTAAGGAACGTGGGGGTGTGCACAGACGGACACAAACGCACATGAGCACGCACACACACGCACAGTGACATACACACACATTTACACACAGCACACACACACACACCGCGCGCACACCACACACACACACACACACCACTCACAGCACTCACATGCACGCACCACGCACGCACGCATGCGCCCCACGCAAAATACACACGCACACGCACGCACACCGAAACGCACACACCACACATGCACACACACAGCGCACACACACACACGCACACATACATACACACACACACGCACACACACACACACACACCCCACACACACACCCCAAAACACACCACACCACACACACCACACACACACACACACACACACATACACACACACACACACGTACACACACACGCACACAAACACACAAAGGAAGAACAACAAAGCCCAGTTCACCCTCAGGCATTGATAGCAAATCTACCTCAAGTTTCTGCCAGAATTCTTTTTTGGGAAGGAACCAAAAACGCACATCAGCTCCTTTACCCTTAACCCGTTCAGTGCCTCACTATAGTACAAACAAAGGTGTTTCCCAGGTGCCAGGGAGATCTCATGATTTGGGGGTCATAATTAACAAAACATTCTAGCTCAGAAACTACAAAAGAATAGAAAAATGAAATCAATATCATTTTTTGAAGAATTAAATGAAGATTTTGAATAAAGGCTCTTTGTTTTAATTTAAATAAAAAATATTAGGCTTTAAAATTTGATAGATTTTTTTGCACATCAAAAGATATGTATTTACCACATCCAAACAAAACACACAGCAAAAAAGTTAAATTTAAGTTGTATTGTCACACTGACATCTGTAAATGAAAGTAAAAACAGTTAATCTAACAAGACCTCACACCGAGCAGCCCCTGCCCATCCACGACCACGCCAGCCCCCCCCCCCCCCTCTCCCCACCACACCCCCTTGCTCGACTTCAACCCTCCCTTTCACCACTCATCTCCCCTACCTTTCCGTCTGCAACCGTGTGTCACGCCGCGAGCAGGCCACGCTCGCCTCTCGCGCTGATTTTCACATCACTGGAACACCAGCACGCAGTGCACAGTACACACAGGCGGGTCGTTCGACGCGTCAGCTGAACACACCCTGAGGTCACAGAGCCCTACTCAATAACTGACGAATATGGTCGGCAATTCCACCACTATCATCATCTCACCTTCAAGCTCGAGTGAGTCGTTGAATAAAAGATTATTGTCTTTGTCAAAAATCATCAGCCGAGCCTGCTTTAGCTGTGTAAATACGTTGAATTTGGTCGCTGGGCTTGTCGAAGTTTGTGCCGCCATCTTTGCAACGAGACGAAGTGCGGCTGGTCATCCAGTCAGTGATGAGAATAAATGGGGTTTCCCCTCAAAGTGTGGTCATTTACATATTATTTAAGACTACAGACTAAAAGGCTTTCTACGCAAACTCTATTTGAGTCCGTTGATAGAAGAAATAGTAACGAATGAAAATTCAAGAAAAATGCATGACGTCAGGGGGAAAGACCATAGGCACTGGGAAAGCACTTTTAATTCCGCGTCACTGACCGACTAAAAGGGACGCAACTGGTTAAGAATTAACCTTCCAACACCAGCAGGAATTACAGCATGTTAGCAATTTCTCTGGGGTTTTTCTCCATCCACTGAAGATTTGGAACTCAGTGAGGTGTGGGACATTAACTCTCCTCACACCACCGGGGGTAGCTACCGCCGTGACGTTTCCTATCCCAGAGCCCAAAAACGGTGGCTACCGCCGAAAAAGCACGTGGCACACACTAAGCTAATTTAAAAGCTGATTTGCTTTCCCCTGGACAGCCAAGTGCATGAGCACTTGAACTAAACATGGCTGCTTCCCTTGTCTGCAATTTCAAGCTGCAAAAACATCAGTTCAGTGAATTTTTTTTTTTTATTTTTTGAGCAGTTTCCGTGATGGGGTCCAAAAGCGTTTCTAGCTGAACTCTTCGGGGACCTTAGGGAGTGATGACGATATTTTGAAGGATTGACACTGAGGAATGTTTTGCGGCGACAACGAGAAGAGTGCGAAAGAAGAACATGTGGGTGAACTGATCGATTCCGATTCGAAGAAAAGGATGATGAAGTGATAGGCGACCCCAAAGTTTTACGTTACCCCCAAAAACTGCCACCAACTACAACAGCCAAAAAAACATCACCACCAAAAACACAACATCATACACATGAAATTAATGTCCGAAAAAATTTACAGGCATTTCTGGATAATTTCACCAAATCTCATGGGAAATTTTTTGTATTTTCTGGGAAATTTCTTTGTAATGTAGGTAAAAATATTCTGAGTCAGCAAAAAAAAAATATACTTTGGTTCCATGTTAAAAACAGTACTAACATACTTGGCGTGAGAAGATTAATAAGCGATTTCAGACGGCCCGTTCTGCTGAGCACCAGGCAAGTAGCAACTCACCCCAGCGCTGTGTCAAACGTATAGAAAGGAATGTGGCTAGGTCTGGCAATGTTTTCTCTACAGTGAAGAAAAGGGCGCCTGTTCACTCTCAGAGTATCGTCAAAAGTAAAGAAAAAAAAGTGTATGGGAATGCCCCACTCACTGTTAGTCAAAAGTAAAAGGAAAAATATATGGCAATGCACCCCCACTGTAACGTCGGACATCAAGAAAAGGATGGCTACTCACTTTCAGTGTTGAGTCAAAAGTAAAGGAAAAAAATATATGGCCCAAAGCACCCTGACTGTGACCTCGGACTCAAGAAAAGGATGGCTGCTCACTTTCAGTGTCCCATCAAAAGTAAAGAAAAAAAAAACCATGGGATGCACACTCACTGTTACATTCAAACATAAACAAAGGAGGCTGCTCACTCCATCTTGGGTCAAAGTAAAGAAAAGAAAATGTAATGCAATGTACCCCACTTTTATGTCAAAAGTAAGAAAAAAATGTAAAGGCAATGCACCTCACGTCCAAAAATCAAGAAAAGGATGGCTGCTCACTCTCTCCGTTATGTCAAAAGTACAGAAAAGAAAATGTTGGCAATGCACCTCACTGTTACGTCCACTGTTACTGTCCACTCTCAGCGTTGATCGAAAGTAAAGAAAAAAAATATATATGGCAATGCACCATCACTGCTAAAGTCAAACATAAAGAAATGGGTGGCTGCTCACCCTCATGTTGATCAAAAGTGAGGAACTGAAAAAGATGGGGAAATCACCCTCAGTGTTATGCAAAAGTGACGAAAAGGAAGGGGACTCACCCTCAGTGTTATTCAAAAGTGAAGAAAAGGAAAAGGATGGCGACTCCCCTCAGTGTTATGTCAAAAGTGAAGAAAAGGAAAAGGATGGCACTCACCCTCAATGTTATGTCAAAAGTGAAGAACAGATAAGATAAGATAAGATAATAATTGCTATAGCCCAGCCGACCGCAAAGGGCCCACATCAGGGCTGTCCACCCCCGTTAAAATCAACTCACCAGTCATTTAAAAAAAAAAAAAAAAAACAAAAAAAAAACACTTTCACACATCTCAATTAAAGACATCGTCAAGAAACGCACCAGAAATTGCATTAAAAACCTTTTCTTCCGTAAAATCTCAAATCAGACGAAAAATGTTAATCTCTCTCAAAAACTCAAGGATCACATCAGGGGGGACGGGACATCCCTGAAAAAGGATCTTCATGGACTCCGCTGTAAAAGGTTTGGTCTCACATCGTGCAAGTCCCAACACTCTAAAAGAACAGTTTCATTGTGAGTGGCGCATGACAAAGGAATACACCACGAGCTTCTCACTCTTTAAAAGGTAAGAATGGGTAAAATACGAATGCCGGTGTGCAGCCGGCACAGAACCGTTTCGTCTTTACGACCTCCCGACAAAATGGGAAGTCCTTAAGGTGGACGATCTGAAAGAGTTTTTTATTCGTCTGTGTGTTCCAATCCTCCTGCCAGAGGTCTCTCACATAATCGTTAATTTTGGGTTTCACATCTGAGCAGGGATAAAAAGTGTTGGACAGTTTCTTTCTTGGCTAAACGATCAACCATTTCGTTCCCGCCGATGCCAACATGACCAGGAACCCAAGCAAGAGTAAATGTGTAACCGTCCGCCTTCAACTTACTAAAAATTCAAAAAAAAGTAAAAGTTCTGGATGCTGAAGGTTGCCCGGGCCCGCTAAAGGCCCCAAACTGACAGTGAATCCGACAGAACCAGAAAGTCCCCCCTTAAGTCTTTGAAGAATGTGAGATTATCTTCAAAGCCAAACCAGAGCAGAAGTTCAGCAGAATAGACAGAAGCATCTGAAATAATATTCCAACAGTATCTGAGAAGGAGCCCCAGGCAATAGGCTGCACAGGCCACTCCATCTTCAGACTTGGAACCGTCAGTAAAAACTTTTTGACAATGGGAATTTCAAACAGAGCTCGGCATACAATGCCTTGTACGCCAGAGAGCTGGTAGACTCTTTGCGAAAAAGCTGCAAGATCAAAACGAAAACTCTGGTTGAAGAAGGTCCACGGGGGTTGAACCGGAAACTGGAAAAATCAATACTACACCTAGGTCTAGACCTGCATTCCGCACGTGAGGCTGCATACAAAGACCAACGGCGGAATACCCTTTAGGGTAGTTTTCAAACTTATACTTTGGAACGAGGGTCAAAGACACAGTCATAGGCAGGGTTTTCTGGGTTTCCGAGAACAGTCTGAGTAATAATTCAAAGACATTTTCAGCCTGCGGTTGGACGTTTAAGGTTCACCACCCCTCTGCGTACAGGCTGTAGACAGGGTGGTGCGGAACGCTCCAAGACAGAGACGAAGCCCTGATGGGGTAGGGTCCAAGAGTTTGAGGTAAGAAGATCGTGCGGAGCCGTACACAGCACAACCGTAGTCCAGTTTGGAACGGACCAGGGCCCCTGTAGAGGTGCAACAAAGTTTTCTTATCAGCGCCCCAGTCGGTGGCGCTACGACCCGCAGAATATTCAGTGCTTTCTGGCAAGCAGTTTTGAGGTTTTTAATATTTGGCTGAGAAAATTAAGTTTTTTGGGCAAAAATGACTCCCAGAAATTTGGGCCCCTTTAACAGCTGGAAAGGGAGATTTCCCTACTTTAAGTTCAGGATCTGGAAAAAACTGACGGAAATTATGGAAGTGAATACACTGCGTCTTGTTGGAGAAAAGGTGAAACCGTTTTCATCTGCCCACCGATGGTTTTTATCTACGCAAAGCTGGAGCCTGCGCTGGACACTCGGGTACAGCTTCCAGTTGCGTAGACAGCAAAATCATCCACAAACAATGAGCAGTCTGAACCCTGCTGAACTGATTTCACAATGTTGTTGATTTTAATACTAAAGAGGGCAGGAGACAGTATGCTCCCCTGTGGAACACCCAACTCCTGCTCGTGGACATCAAGAGAGTGGTGCCAACCCGGACCTGAAACTGTCGTTCTGCAAGAAATTTTGAATAAAAAGCGAAGATGACCTCGAAACCCAGATCGGTGGAGATCATGAAGTAACCCCGACTTCCAGGTGGAATCGTAGGCCTTCTCCAAGTTGAAGAAAATTGCCACTGCATGCTGTTTGTTCAGAAAGGCGTTCCGAAGTGTAGATTCCAGACGAATCAAATGGTCAACTGTAGTCCTATGTTTGCGGAAACCACACTGTTCTTTCGCCCAAAAGCCATCGTTTCGAGTTTCCACATGAGCCTAGCGTTGACCATTTTCTCCATCAATTTGCAGACACAGCTGGTCAAAGCTATGGGACGGTAGTTGATGATTAGAAAGATCTTTTCCCAGGTTTGGGGATGGGAATAATAAGGGCTTTCCGCCAAGAGGGTGGAAAGAAACCTGTAGTCCATACATGGTTGTATACCTGTAGCAGTATGTTCAGACCTTCTTGCGGAAGATGTTTCAACAGCTGATAATGAATTTCATCCATACCTGGAGAGAAATCGCTGCAAAAAGTAAGGCAGATTTCAGCTCATTTAACTGAAAGGAAGATTGTAGTCTTCCATGTTGTCGGACGAAAAGTTGCAGGGTGATTTTTTTTTAGGGCTTTGTTTTGACAAAGTGGCTGATTGTTAGAAGAGGAGGAATTCTTTTCAATGGTTGAAGCAAGCAGATTAGCAACTGCTTTTTGTCTGTTATTAAAGAGTCAGAAAACTTGAGATGGTTCACAGTGGGACAGGTGTTCTTCCCTTTGATTTCTTAATGATGTTCCACACTTTTTTCTTGGAAGTTTTCGATGTCAGCCTGGAGCAGAAGCATCTCCAGGACCGACGTTTACTGATTTTAAAAGTGTGTCTCGATTTGGCACGGAGTTTTTGATGGGCTCGAGCGTTGGACCCGAAGGTCATTGGTATAACCTGACGCTGAGCCCGTTTTCGAACTTTGGAAATTTGTTGGCAGTCTGAATCAAACCAGGGTGTTTTTGGCATTTGAAGTTATCGGAAGACACTGGAATACAAACTTTATGCACACTGATCATAGTGTTTGTCAGTGATTCTGCTGGTCCGACTCTGAAGAAAGTCAGTGTCCTGGAATTCTTTAGAAATAGTGGCTGCAAATAGATCCCAGTTTGCTTTCTTATAATTTAGATGATGAGAACAGAGACGTGTTCAGTTATTACAGTTGTAGAAGGACAGGAAATGGTCACTTCCGGCAGATCGTCATGGACAGACCACTCATAGTCCAGGACCAGCGAGGGTCACAAACTGACAAATCTAAACACGAAAGTGAACCTGTGGAAGAGTGGAGGTAAGTTGCAGATCCGTCGTTCAGACAACACAAATCCAAATCCGAAAGGACATCCTCAATTAGCAGACCTCTGGATGACGTACGGACACTACCCCCAAAGAGGATTGTGACCGTTAAAAGTCACCCAACAGCAAAAAAGGTCGAGGAAGTTCTTCTATCAGACTGACAAGGTCCTGACGACAAACCGGGACAGAAGGAGTAAATAAAGAGAACAGATTGTCACAGTCTTGTGAGAGTGACTCTCGCAGCAACAGCTTGAAGGGAGGTAGACAGAGCGACAGGACTATACAGTAGAGTTTTGTGTATGAGAAGGGACAACACCGCCCGACCGTCCCAACGTGGATGGTTGTGCAGATTTGAAAGAATATTAAAGCCAGAAAGAGTAAAAGGTCTTCTAGCTTTGAATTTGAGTTTCCTGAACAGCCACGACGGAAGGTTTTATAGATTGGCACAAAAGCTGCAGCTCCTCAAAGTTGGAATTAGTCCACGGATATTCCAATGGAATATTGTATAATCCATGGTGCAGAGGGCGAAAAGGAGAGAGATCAGGTCATCTCCTCTTCAACGTCTGGTGCTAAAGGTGTAAATTTATTTGAGGTTGTACTGACTGGTGTGGTCTTCAGACCTGCTGGCAGACTTGCCACAGTGAAGAAGGAGGTCTGGATTGGGAGACGGTGGAGGCTTCTTCCTCATCCCACCATCTCCACACTGGTTGAACTCCCTTGCCCGCACGGGCACTGGACAGAGGAGTTCGAGGGGAATTGCTGGTTTTTTAATCTGCCCAGCAGCAGATGTTGTAGACTGCTGGGCAGTCTGAGGGGGTGGCGGATTTTTTGCCTCCACCAGGGCAGTGACTTTGGGTTGGAAGGTGGTGGACCTGCTTCCACCAGAGTTGACAGTTCTTCCTTGCAGTGTCTTCGAAAATGTAAAGTCATCAGTCTGACAGCAGACTGATCGAGTGGGAATTGTGGGAACTTTCTTTACAGCCGAAGCATAGGAAGAGGCTGTCGGCGTCTGACTGCCACAACTCCTGCTTGCGGGCCTCAAAAAAGGAAATTTTCTTTTCATTTTTATTCTTTGAATAGCGGATTCCTGAATCCAAAGAGGACAGTTTCATGAAGAGGAGGGATGGTCGCCACCGCAGTTAGCACAATGTGCCGGATCTTGACACGGCCCATCATGGGTTGCCTTGCAGCAAACACCGCATACCTCTGCCCTGAACAGCGGTCCCTGACATGGCCAAACTTCTGGCACCTGAAGCACCTCAACGGGACGGAACAAAAGCTGAACATGAACATTCAGATAACCAACTTTGAGACCGAGGCAGCACAGGGTTGCAGAAGGTCAGAAAGAGGGTGTTGGTGCCACTCTCTCTGAACCTTTCTTACCATCACCCTGTGCACCTCCGTCACACCCTGGGACGCCAGCTCCGCTTAATTTCTGCCTCTGATACACCAGATAAATCCCGACAGCGAATCACGCCTTTCGAGGAATTTAATTGTTTGTGGGAGTTACCCTGATCTCCCTGTCCACAAGTTTCGTTGCCTCACAGCTGTTCAGATTGCTTTTGTGATTTGCATTGAAATAAAAAGGAACCATTCCTCAACCTCTTGATGGACCGAGGTCACCTGCTAATACCTTGAAAGCCCTTTTGAATAGCAAAAGGGCTCAGAGCTGAAAGGGGTCTTTCCTGCTCCGTCCCTTCCATCACAGCCAGGAAGCCCAGAATCCTGTCCTCTGTCGTACCCTCCGTATCCGAATCGCTATCCGAATCAAAATTCCCTGAAATAGGGATGCAGCCTTCCTCTTCTTTTTGGGGGGAAGTTTTTAGAAAAAGCCATAATTATTGTATTAAGTTTCATCTCCCCTTACCCACCCACCTTGGAGTCCAACTAAGGGCCAGGACCAAGAAACCAATGTCTTGACCCCTTCCAGGCTTCGGAGAGATAAACGACAAACAGAAACTACCAACCCTATCTCCCCTGATCATGCCCACTCCCGGGACAGAGAGCTGAGAACTGCAGGGGTTAACTGGCCAGCAGGGGAACTGTCCTTGTTGACCCAGCCCCAAGAAGGGGAGCCGATTAGTACACTCGGGCCAAAGTGTACTCCCTGTCTAGAGAGGCCGAGCCAAAGTGATGTGTTTGAGAGCGCTGGCCCTCTCAACACCAGGATCTCATTCCCCTCCGACACAGGTCGCACCGCACGGCAAACGCGGCGGATCTTAAGAAGACCACAGAGAGAAAAGGAGTGTGGAAAAGAAGACTTGAAGGGAATGAAGATAAAAAGGGCCAAATAAGGAAGGCAGAAAACAAGAAAAGGAGAAAGGCGGGTTACTCTTAGTCAGGATCCACACCCTTAGCCTATCTGACATGGGAAGCCCTACCAGGGCATCAACTCCTTACCACGTTACGCTTAGGCCAGACAGCATCTTGGCTTTTCGACCTAGAAGCAGTTTGAAAAAAAAACCAGCCTATCTCCGAGTATTGAGCCCCCGCCAGCAAAGCCTAAGGATCACTGGACCGCGCAAGCCCTCCGACCACGACAAGGTCGCAACCCCCGGAGGGAGTGAAGAACAGAAAAAGGATGGCGACTCACTCTCAGTGTTATGTCAAAGTGAAGAACAGGAAACAGATGGCGACTCACCCTCAGTGTTATGTCAAAAGTGACAAAAAGGATGGCGACTCACTCTGTGTTATGTCAAAAGTGAAGAACAGATGGTGACTCACTCTGTGTTATGTCAAAAGTGAAGAATAGGAAAAGGAAGGCGACTCACCCTCAGTGTTATGTCAAAAGTGAAGAACAGAAAAAGGATGCGACTCACCCTCAGTGTTATGTCAAAAGTGACGGAAAGAAAAGGATGGCGACTCACCCTCAGTGTTATGTCAAAAGTGAAGAACAGAAAAAGGATGGCGACTCCACCCTCAGTGTATGTCAAAAGTGAAGAACAGAAAAAGGATGGCGACTCACCCTCAGTGTTATGTCAAAAGTGAAGAACAGAAAAGGATGGCGACTCACCCTCAGTGTTATGTCAAAAGTGACGGAAAGGAAAAGGATGGCGACTCACCCTCAGTGTTATGTCAAAAGGATGAAAAGGATGGCGACTCACCCACAGTGTTATGTCAAAAGTGAAGAAAAGGAAAAGGAGGCGACTCACCCTCAGTGTTATGTCAAAAGTGAAGAACAGAAAAAGGATGGCGACTCACCCTCAGTGTTATGTCAAAAGTGAAGAACAGAAAAAAGATGGCGACTCACCCCAGTGTATGTCAAAAGTGACGGAAAGGAAAAGGATGGCGACTCACCCTCAGTGTTATGTCAAAAGTGACGAAAAGGATGGCGACTCACCCACATGTTATGTCAAAATGAAGAAAAGGAAGGCGACTCACCCTCAGTGTTATGTCAAAAGTGAAGAAAAGGAAAAGGAAGGCGACTCACCCTCAGTGTTATGTCAAAAGTGAAGAAAAGGATGGCGACTCACCCTCAGTGTTATGTCAAAAGTGACGAAAAGGATGGCGACTCACCCTCAGTGTTATGTCAAAAGTGACGAAAAGGATGGTGACCCCCTCAGTGTTATGTCAAAAGCAGAGTTGAGGCTTCCACCACACTGTTGTTCCTCGTCCACTTCCCTGTGGTCGCCCCATTTCATACAGCCTCAGGGCAATGAGCACCGATAAAGGAGAGATACTGCCACAAACACAGGCCACAAACACATGGCAGTGAGCACCGACATGGGAGAGATACTGCCACAAACACATGGCACAAACACATGGCACAAACACATGGCACAAACACATGGCAGTGAGCACCGACATGGGAGAGATACTGCCACAAACACATGGCACAAACACAGGCCACAAACACATGGCAGTGAACTCCGATATGGGAGAGATACTGCCACAAACACATGGCACAACATATGGCAGTGAGCACCGACATGGAGAGATACTGCCACAAACACATGGCAGTGAGCACCGATATGGGAGAGATACTGCCACAAACACATGGCACAAACACATGGCACAACACATGGCACAAACACAGGCAGTGAGCACCGATAATGGAGAGATACTGCCACAAACACATGGCAGTGAGCACCGACATGGGAGAGATACTGCCACAAACACATGGCACAAACACATGGCAGTGAGCACCGACATGGAGAGATACTGCCACAAACACAAGCCACAAACAAATGGCAATGAGCGCTGATAGGTGAGAGATACTGTCACAAACAAACAGTGAGTACCAATAAGGAGAGATACTGCCACAAACACATGGCAGTGAGCACCGACATGGGAGAGATACTGCCACAAACACATGGCACAAACACATGCAGTGAGCACCGACAGGGAGAGATACTGTCACAAACACATGGCATGAGCACCAATATAGGAGTGACACTGTCACAAACACATAGTGAACACCGATAAGGAGAGATAGTGGCACAAACACATGCAGTGAGCACCGATATGGGAGAGATACTGTCACAAACACATAGTGAACACCGATATGGGAGAGATACTGTCACAAACACAAGCAATGAAGACCAATATAGGAGATACTGTCACAAACACATGGCAGTGAACACTGATATGGGAGAGATACTGTCACAAACACATGGCAATGAAGACCAATATAGGAGATACTGTCACAAACACATGGCAGTGAACACTGATATGGGAGAGATACTGTCACAAACACATGGCAATGAAGACCAATAAGGAGATACTGTCACAAACACATGGCAGTGAGCACCAATATAGGAGTGACACTGTCACAAACACATGGCAGTGAGCACCAAATATAGGAGTGACACTGTCACAAACACAGGCAGTGAGCACCAATATAGGAGTGACACTGTCCAAACACATGGCAGTGAGCACCAATATAGGAGATGACACTGTCACAAACACATGGCAGTGAACACTGATATGGAGAGATACAGCCACAAACACATGCAGTGAGCACCGACATGGAGAGATACTGCCACAAACACATGGCAGTGAACACTGAATGGGAGAGATACTGCCACAAACACATGGCAGTGAGCACCGACATGGGAGAGATACAGTCACAAACACATGGCAGTGAACACTGATATGGGAGAGATACTGCCACAAACACATGGCAGTGAGCACCGACATGGAGAGATACTGCCACAAACACATGCCACAAACACATGGCATGAGCACCGACATGGGAGAGATACTGTCACAAACACATGGCAGTGAGCACCGACATGGAGAGATACTGCCACAAACACATGGCAGTGAGCACCGACATAGGAGAGATACTGCCACAAACACATGCCACAAACACATGGCAGTGAGCACCGACATGGGAGAGATACTGACACAAAACAAATGGCAATGCCCACCGATATGGGAGAGATACTGTCACAAACAAAGGGCAATGCCCACCGATATGGAGAGATACTGTCACAAACAAAGGGCAAGATGTTCTGGTGTTACAGCAATTTCCAGATGTTGAAAACTCATGCTGTAGACAAGACAGACTACAACATAATGTGAACGACGTGTCTTGAAGGTTCCCATGCATTTCAAAGATCAAACATTGCAGCACATTATATCTAATGTTCTTACACATTTCAAAGGTTCCTATGTATACAAGGTTCCCGTATATTTCATTTCAATTGCAAATTCACTCACTTCAATTACTTTTATTTGGTATGTGTGCTGGTTTGTTGGGTTTTGTTGTTGTTGGTTTTAATATTTTTCCTGTTTTTGTTTTGTTCCCCCCCCCCCCACTCCCCCTCCCCCTGCCCCCCCCCCCCACTCCCCCTCCACCCTGGCCCCCCCCCTCCACTCCCCTTCCCCCCCCCCCCCACTCCCCATCCCCCTGCCCCCCCCCCACTCCCCCTCCCCCCCACACTCCCCCCCCCCCACCCACTCCCCCGCCCCCCCCTCCTCCACCACTCCCCCACCGCCCTCTCTCCCCCCCCCCTGCCCCGCCCCCTCCACTCGTCTTACTGTTCATCTTGCAAAGCCTGCTGGTCGCAGATTCTCTGGGTGATGTCGGAGGAGGCGGGGATGGTGGGCTCCAGGATCTGGTATCCCGCCAGAAAGTCCCAGGTTCTCAAACACCTCCTGCAGCTTCATCTGCCTCACCAGGGCCCCCAGCACCTGCATCAGCACCACAGTCATGGAGCACAGGCAAAGCCAGCTGCACTGTCACTGTCACCAAACATACACATCAAAAACAATACATAATAACAAATGAAAAAGAACAAAGAACAGAACAATGATTATGTAATTAGAAAAAGACATGGGCGTGAAACGCTCTCCTAACACATTTACGTAAAGCCATATAATGTGCATGTATCATGCAGTAGATTAAGACAACAATGTTAAAGAACAGAAATTAAATATGAAATGATAAGATAATGTTGCTTATAGCCCAGCCGACCGCAAAGGCCACATCAGGGCTGACATATGAAATGAGGCTGGGAAGAGTAAATATTAAACAATACACAAGTAGGGTACTGTGGGAGCAAGAGTTACCCTACTTGTTTATTGTTAAACAACAGGTTAAAACAAATGCGACCTTGTTTTCAAACTTTCAGGTGATAATGAAAAAAAAGGATCTCCCATCACACACAAAAATATCTGTCTGAAAACTCTTCTGTTATTTCTAACACTTTTGTTTGACACTGATTTAGAGCAAACTAAAACCCTGAAGTTATTTTCCATTCAAAAACACTGCCGGCTTTACACTTTGAGAACGACAACACACAATACACCATAATATGAAGTAATCATGATGACTCATCTCAAGATTCAAGTCACTCACGAGTTGTCATAGCATAGTATCCGTTTTCACCTATTTGTCATAACCAGCTATTTTTGTCCAAGCGCCTGCAGTGTTTCATATCCATGCCACGGCTTCGTGGCTAAAACAGAAGTGGACGCCACCTGACCAGTCCACATGCAGTGACCCGTCCTGCAACTGAAACTGTCAGTAAGGAGTCCCATGGTCAACTCCTCAGGATCCTTTTTAGCTGCAGTGTGAACATTTTCTTAAGAACATTCTAAATCTGTACAAGACACCTGGACAAATAAATAGCACTGGTATATATATAGTCAACATTCACCTATGCTGCAAACATACGTTTACTTGTACAAAAAAAACAAAAAAGAAAAAAAGTCCAATTCTGTATCATGCCAGTTTGCCATGGACGCACGGCATGATGCAAGGGTCTGGGACACACCTTGGCCAACTCTTCTGCTCCTTCAAGGGTCTGGGCACACCTTGGCCAACTCTTCTGCTCCTTCAAGGGTCTGGGACACACCTTGGCCAACTCTTCTGCTCCTTCAAGGGTCTGGGGCACACCTTGGTCAACACTTGTGCTCCTTCCGCTGCTTCTTCTTCACAGCTGCAGCTAACTCCACAGCACTGGGTCATTTCACTTACTTAGAACCGCGCGCCACCTCCATCACAATCGTGACACAGCGGAGAGGATGGCAGTGACGGGCCCACTGAACACCTTCTGTTGGGGGCAAAGGGATCAAGCTGACTGACCTGCTGAATACAAGGTCAGCGGAGAGGGTGGCAGTGATGAGCCCACTGAACACCGAATCATGCCCCTTCTGTTGGGGCAAAGGGATCAAGCTGACTGACCTGCTGAATACAAGTTCAGCGCAAACAAACTTGCAAGCAACTGCCTGTGACTCAGCTTCAACGCCTAGTAATAGACACCGGCACGGGGGCTGGAATAGCTCAGTGGTTGAGTGCTGCACTCGTGATCTTGGTGATCCTGGGGTTGCAGGTTCGAATCTCCGCCGGGCCGTTTCGGTACAGGGGGATTTTCCCCTCGGACTTAACATTGGTTCTGATTCCACTTCCCATACAGCCCTTCGAATGAGACTATAAACCGAAGTTTCGAGTGTGAACGCACACATAACACCTTGCACGCACGTAAAATCCCATCACCAACTTTTGGAAGAGAAGGCCAGTTTGGCCGTTGGTATGGATGACACATAGCATGCACCCTGCATGAGAAATGGAAAGAACGAAGGAAGTAAGGAAATTGAGTGAACGATATTGACTGGATGACACGGGAAACTACTGAATGAAGCGCCAGCTGGCAGCTCTTCAGTCGGCACTACCCAGGTAGGCAGCCCGTTGTGTAAACGAGTGTGGATTGTAAAGCGCTTAGAGCTTGGTCTCTAATAACCAAGGATAGGCACTATAGAAGTATTCTTAATAATAATAACAAGTCACAATCCCAACATGTACTCAATCCACCATGTACACTATGTGCTTCGCAGCAAAACTACCAAAGGGATTACAACAGGAAAGCAGGCGTGTGAGCCTAGCGACCCAACAAAGAACTTGTTGCAATAATCTTGATGTCTGCTTAACATCTAATTAAGTACGCAACTGGTAATGGTATCAACAACAAAAAAAAGACAAAACTGGGGCGGCTGGCGCGTGGAAAAACCACCACACAGGGTAAAAGCGGTCACAACTCTTTTATCCATGTCCAGAGTTCAACAAAACCTTGCCAACAAGCTGAAGAAAAATTGCACTTTTTTTTTTAACATAAACTAACACTATGTTGCTTGGTAACTTCGTGGCGTCTATATTGAAAAGGGAAAGGATTCTGTGGGAAAAACGTTCTTTCTGGCCTTGCTGTAAATAGATATGAAATAAACATGACAAAAAAGTAGTTTTATCACTTTTGAACAGTTTCCTTCACAGAAAAAAATATCGTCTTTGGAACAGTCTACTGCTCTTGCTATCAAAAAACAACCTGTCTCATCTATGTGACATGATGACGTGCAACCAAAGCATCACCACTCGACTGATTTCTGATGAAACATAACATTTCCAACATTCCGAAGCAATGGCACCACGCATTCAATGTTCAGATGGAACTGGCTTCCAGTGAGATAAGCATGGAAACATGGTGGTGACCATGGAAACGCTTTGACTTGCTGACGGATTTGGAGCATATCACTATTCTGACTGAAAACTTGGCTGGTGCCACAGCCGTTCTCTTATGAGTTATCTCTTTAAGTTGTCTGGAACGAGTTACAAAACACACTCACACACACGCGCGTGCGCACACACACACACACTCACACATGCACACGCACACACACACATATACACACACCCACATACACACACACTTATACACACACACACACATACAGTTACACATACACACACACCACCCACCCAAACACACACACCCCCCCACATACACACACACACCCACATCCATACCCACCCGCACCCCCCCACACACACACACAACCATACACCCCCCACACACACACATACAATCCAACACCCATACACACATACTCACACACACACACCCATACATAACGCACACGCACACACACACTCCCAACACCCACACCCTGCCGACAGCGGCAGTGCAGAGCAGCCTCCTCACCTGGGGCATCTGCTGCAGCCTGGCCACCACCTGCTGAAAGTGAGCTGGTGCTGCTCCAACCGTGCTGGTGGCCGACACCTCGTCCGTCACGCTCTTCAGCTGCTCCAGGGCCGCCAGGTAGGTCAAGCCTCCTGCATGTCGCTGCTGGTCTTCTCCCCACCGAACTCTTCCTTGGCCGCCTTCAGCCCTTTCACCAGTACTTGGCAATCATCCTGGCACCTGTCAACAGCAAGTCTTTTGCCTTTCACCAGGTACTTGGCAATCATCCTGCGCCTGTCCAACAGCAATTCAGTAATTTCCAGTATGTCCATTTCTTTACAGTCCACATGATTTGAACGTTTGACTCGTTACCACTTTGCTGTGAGTGTGAGAGGGACTTCTGGCCTCACAAGATTAGGTACCTGGCAACCATCTTGGCGCCTGTCCAACAGCAATTCTTTTTCCTTTCACTAATTTCCAGTATGTCCATTTTTTTACAGTCACATGATTTTAACATTGACTCGTACCACTTTGCTGTGAGTGTGAGAGGGAGTTCTGGGCCTCACATGATGAGGTACTTGGCAACCATCTGGAGCCTGTCAAACAGCAATTCTTTTTCCTTTCACTAATTTCCATGTGTCCATTTTTTTACAGTCAAGTGATTTGAACGTTTGACTCACTACCTCTTTGCTGTGAGCGTGAGAGGGACTTCTGGGCCTCACGAGATGAGGTACTTGGCAACCATCTTGGAGCCTGTCAACCAGCAAGGTTTTTTTTTTTCCTTTCAGTTATTTCAAGCATGTCGAATTTTACAGTCAAGTGGTTAGGACTTTTGACTCGCTACCCTTTTGCTGTGACTGTGAGAGTGATGTCGATTTTTACAGTCAAGTGGTTAGAACTTTTGATTCTTTACCACTTTGTTGTGAGTGCGAGAATGATTTCTGGATCTCACACACCATCCAGACACAACATTCAAAATATTCCTTTAAAAACATATGTATCACAAACTGATTATTTCTTCATCTCCAGTTTTTGTTTTTTGTTTTTTGTCTTTAAATTAAAAAACAAGGAGAAAAATGTGCAATTATTTCATACTTTTGATGACGTGGGTCTTACAGGACTCACACATTTATCATTTTCACCAGACACAACATTTTTCATCTAACATAAGATTTTACAGAAGAAAGATTTTTCACAAAATTTCTGGTGTGTTTTTAGAAAGTGTATTTTAAAGGGTTGTGTGAATGTGTGTGTGTGTGTGTGTGTGTGTGTGTGTGTGTGTGTGTGTGTGTGTGTGTGTGTGTGTGTGTGTGTGTAGTTTTGTTTAGTTTTGTTTTGTTTTCATATGACTTGTCAGTTGACTTCAATGCGGTGGCAGCCATGATATGGCCCTTTGCGGTCGGCTGGGCTACGAACAACATTACCTTACCCTACCAGACACTGTATTTAACCACACGCTCCCAACGACATGGGTCTTTCTTACCCTAGCAGACACTGTATTTAACCGCACGTTCCCAACGACATGGGTCTCTCTTACCCTACCAGACACTGTATTTAACCACACGCTCCCAACGACATGGGTCTCTCTTACCCTACCAGACACTGTATTTAACCACACGCTCCCAACGACATGGGTCTCTCAACATTACCTTACCCTACCAGACACTGTATTTAACCACACGCTCCCAACGACATGGGTCTCTCAACATTACCTTACCCTACCAGACACTGTATTTAACCACACGCTCCCAACGACATGGGTCTCTCTTACCCTAACAGACACTGTATTTAACCACACGCTCCCAAGGACATGGGTCTCACAGTCTCATGGCCCACACATGCCAACAGTTTTATTACCATGTCTCGCCATTTTCTGGTGATGTGGGCTGACCCAAACCTACACTCATCAAAGTTAAACACAAAGCCTCTGTGACAGGTCGGGTTGTGGAAGACAAGCATCATCATGAGCTTGCAGTTAAAAGCAATGTCCAGTAGAGGGTGGGGTGGGGGGGGGGGGTGGGGGGTGTTTGTTTTTCTCCTGTCTCATCTTCTGTGCCGTTTCAGTGGCTCGTTCTGACCCCCCCCCCCCCCCCCCCCCCCCCCCCCCCCCAACACCGACAATCCACAGGGAGCAGTCAATGTCAAGTCGTCAAGAGGCAACCGGCCAGAGGAGACACTGCTCTGCTGCCGAGTCACTTCGGTGGTGTTCAGTGGTGTCTGTTCTGATCCGACATATATGCAAGACACAACCTACTAAGCCCTCTACTGACGACAATAACTGCTTAGTCGCAGAGACAGCATGCATGAGCTCTCCCTCCGGAGGGCACCACCACATCGTGTCCAGTAAAGGTTAATCAGAGTGCCACGAGTTCAACCTCCCACAGCGCACGGTGGATGACAGTTCAGGTCCATACTAGTTGACAAGTTTAAAAACTCCATGACTTTTCAATGACTTCATTGATCAGCATTGAAAAAATAAAAATAAAAAAAATAATTCGTGGCCCTTCATGCCTCGCTCTCATAATGTATCAGCACAGGCCAGCAGCAGTGGTCACTACGGATCCTGTCCCCTTCTTTTGAGTCACTTTGTCACCAATTCCAGATTCTCTGTAATAAGGTAACTGACACACAATGGCCAATTATAAACATGGCTGACACACAGAAACAGACATGTGAACTGGCAGCCACACATATTAATTAAATATATATATATATTGATAAACAATTGCAGGCATAAATGGAAATCTTGTCAATGCACCATTCCGTGGCACTTCCCCCCTGAACGCGCCCCCAAAAAGAAAAAACCGGCAGGCCACGTGCCACACGCGCAGAAACTCACACGCCCACACACCACAATATATAACACCGGTGGCGTGCCCAAATTGTACACCCTGAGGAGAGCGTTTTAGCTTGAAACAAGTTTGTAGGTTTTTAATTTTTCCATTTTAAAATCCTATTTTAAACTGGTAACACAGGTTGCTCAATGCCAAATGGCTTCTGGTATTTTATGTCAATGCTACGTACCATAGTTATAAGGAGGTTCCAAAAGTGTGTCGGCATACTAGGACGTAACCAACAACATCATTTGTAAAATAAACATGTGATTCATTTCTACACCTCATCTTCAGTGTGGCCCTCTCTAACATGGTTGTTGGCTCACTTGCTCAGTACTGTATGTCTCTGAAACCTCCCATTCACAGCTATCCAGGTCACAGGTGTTTAAAAACTGATTGCATTGATGGTGTTAGTGAGTATCATATGCTGCTATGGTGAGCTGATTATGACCTCAACATGAACCAAAATGAGGAGTTTGCATCATGCTTCCTCTCTGGCTAAAAACACTGACCATGCAAAACTCTTGTGATCAGCTAGCTAGCTCTGCTTGAAAACAAACTACATCAAATCTGCTTGAAAACAAACTACACCAAATCTGCTTAAAAACAAACTATGCCAAATCTGCCAAATCTGCTTGAAAAAAAACTATGCCAAATCTGCCAAATCTGCTTGAAAACAAACTATGCCAAATCTGCTTGAAAACAAACTATGCCAAATGTTGCAAGTCAAGAAAGTGAAGCTGTGACATCTGGCAGCAAAAGATTGCAGCGTTCTTTCAACTTGTGCATGTGGCCAAACAATGGAAGCAACACAGAAAGCAACTCTCGCTGTCTCAGTGATCATAAGAGTGATTTCTGAATCTGTGCAAAAAAACCTGGCAAATGCAAATTTATGGCTTGAACAAAACCAACAGATTTCCAACACTCACAGCAGTCAGTAAAAGTAATATCCCACAAACACAATGGTCGATTTTTCTGCTACAAACACCAGGTCAAACAAACACCAAATCAGCACACAGTGATAGTGGCCAATGCATTTGTGGCTGTCAGTATTTCATCATATGAGCAGGTCAAATAGTATACAATTACTGGTAAGGCCAAACCCTGAACAGTGAACTCTGATCTCTCTTTTATGTAAGACAGTTGGCAAGGTGTCTACTGCCCTACAGTGCTAACAAGCAGGCCATAACCTGCACCGAGTCTGACATGGTATGTGATGCCAATATTGTAAGCTTCAACCCTTCACAGCCCCTCCAGGTTAATTCTGGAAATTTAAGTGCATGGGTCATTGGCTCACGCAGTCAACATCTTTCGGGCAATTTTAGTCATGTGACTGGCTAAACTTTCGGAAACAACTGATCAAGCTGCATGGATCACATCATGAATTAAACAGCATGGATCACATCATGAATTAAACAGCATGGATTACATCATTAATTAAACAGCATGGATCACATCAAGAATTAAACAGCATGGATCACATCATTTATTAAACAGCATGGATCACATCATGAATTAAACAGCATGGATCACATCATGAATTAAACAGCATGGATCACATCACTTTGGGGATGGGGTTTCATGAGTTTCCTAAATCTTGCTAAAGCAGGAGGCATCTCATGTCTTTCAAATTTTCTGAAAGGGGAGAGAAAAAGGTGGGGAAGGAAGGATGATTTGAGGGCATCATCTCATATTTTCCAAATTTCTGTAACAGCAATGTAGGGGAGTAAGGGGAGCGGGGAGGGGTTAGCATAATATTCAAACAAGGTAGGCACTGTTCACAGCAGACTGAGCAGTACACACACACACACACACACACACACACACACACACACACACACACACACACATACACACACACAAACGAAACAGGGTTATGAAACTTGACGTTCACCTTGTTGCTTTAAAAGAGGGATGGGTCACTGGCGTCTGTAGTCAAAATGCTACGTCGTTTTAAAGATTTAAGCACCAATGATGAGGTATGACGACAGAAAATTAATTATGCCCCTCTCACTTCTGTATAAAGTAGAAATATAAATCTGTGCCAGTATTGAAATATGCTGAACAATTAAGTAGTGGGAGAAAACAAGTGCAAGTGTCAATTGTTCAGTATTGAAATATGTGAGAACAAAAAAAGAATTCTTAACAATTACACAAGCACACCTCTAGTAGCAGCACTAGTAAGCAGAGATACATCACACCTGAATTTGATCCCTTGAATATTCTGCTCTTAGTTTTGCAAACTGTCAAACTCTGTGAGCAGCATCATACCCTCCCCCCCCCCCCCCCCCTTTTTTTTTTTTTTTTTTTCATGATGCCTGGCCTAATTCTTTTGTTAGATAATGACCATTAATGCTGTCAATGCCACTGAGTTCTCACCTTCTGTTTTGGGAGAAATGTGTGTCAGTCTGAGAAGATCCACGTAATTCCAGTGGCATCCTGTCTTCTGCTGTGTGATTATTCTGGCCAACGTCATGGCATCCCTGCTGTCAAACCAATGTTTCACTCCAGTCTTCAGTGACCTGCCCCACCCTTTCTTGACACCGACAGCGTAAGAAATGAAAGTGAACAAATCGGCCGAATTGTTGCAGGCTGACACGAACACTTTCATCGCCGCTTGCTTGGTTTTGTGGTTTTATCTGCATGTCGTGCACAAACTGCCAGAGCGTACAGGGCAGGGCCACGGCTTGTTCCCAAAGTGTTACTGTTCAGAAACTTTGAAATTTCTTCTACCACATGCTCCCCTTTCTCCTGAGCAATCATCTCCTCAAGGATTCTGGCCTTATCCCAACCAGCCGTCAGAGACGGTTGAAACTCTGTCCCACCTGCTTTGTATAGATTATTTCCATTCCCAAAGTAAAGGAAACGCGTTAGCTTTTGAAGATCGTCTGAATTAGATGCTTTGTCTGCCATCACAGACCGGTTTCTCCGAGTGAAGGCGCCGGTAATTTGGCAACAGAATCGGTCGTCTGCTGAAGCAGAAAAAAGAAACAAAAGAAGAAGAAAAAAAAGACACTTTCAGCACCGAATGCTGTCTGCACCCTTGTACTCGCGAGTCAAGACAAAGCCTTCATTTAACATAAAGACCAACTTCATGCAAGTGGATCTACGATAAGGGAGATAAAGTGAACAGTTCAAATGACTGGCTAATGCATCTGACTCACGAATAGAGCCGTGTACTGATTGGAATCTCAGTTATCTACGGAATTCTAGCAGACCAAAAATTCTCATTCTGTGGGAAATCGTAACACGGTCTGGGATTTAGTTGCGTATTTTTACTTCTCCCTCTTTTTATATTTTTTCATCTTTACTTTACCGATTTTATCATTTCTCCGAAATGATGATGGTCCACTTTCCAGAAGAAAAAAAATATATTAATAATATTACAAATTCATCACAGAAATTCATCAGTGGTGCCCTTTATGTACGCAAATATGCCTGCTCTACATTTACCATTCCCCCCCCCCCATCGCCTCCAACCCCCTCCTCCACCTCTTCCGCCCTCCCTCCCCCACCCTCTTTCTCGTAAAACCCACGTGTAAAAATTGAATGTCACTTAATGAGCAGTAAATATACAAATAAACAGTTCACCAAATGGAACAGATTGAAATAGAAAAAAAAAAGGAAAAAAGAAAAAAAAAAAGAAGCTCATGCTCTTGTTTCGGACGGACTGACAAGATACTCCACGATGACGTCATCACGAACGCACAGTTTCAAGGGAAATAACCACATCGTCACATGATACATTAGCAGACAAAATGGCGAGCCAGACGCAAGGAATCCAACAGCTCTTGGCTGCGGAGAAGAAGGCTGCTGAGAAAGTAGCTGAAGCCAGAAGAAGTAAGCAGAGATTATCCTTTCTATTGTGTATAATCATTTTTATCGGTAAAACAAAACGATACGCGATATATTGTAACTTTGCAGATGAAAAACGTTTCTGCACTCCGGGCCCACAAGTGCAGAAATTGATTTTGTTGTCTGCTCCGAGACCAATCTTGTTATTCAGATAGTACATAGTGTACTGACAAGATTGATCAGGCAATAACTAGTATTTGGTGTTTTAGAGTAGAGGAAGGGGGGGGGACAGTTGTTTCTGTCAAAAATTAATTTATTTTGACCTATATGAACGTAAATTGCCGTCCCAAGGATGAGGTCCAGTTTGATCACTGTCAAGTAATCTTCACTGCTGCTGGTGAAGAAAGACAGTCGAAAGGGCAGACTCTCACTCTCAGACACTGTGACAGTTACACAGTGTGAAAAGGTACAAAATCGTTACAGCACTCAGAACAGACACGACTTAAGTGGTAAATCACTGGATGTTCATGCACCAAATTCTAATTGAATCATTATTTTTAATTTTAACCTTCACAGTTTAGGGAAAGGACGGGGATGGGGGGGGAAGGGGAGTAGTAGTGTTATTTAGGGCACATGATTGTTCAGGTTTGAATGATATGCCATGTAAAGAGTTTGGTCTGAATTTAACTGACTCCCTACTAGGTGATTTGGAACTGAACTTTTCTGTGTATACTAGCCTTTTTTTTTTCTCTCTGATCATGAATAAATATTAACACCAAAATAGAAATACTTATTTAAAAATTTGGACACATTATCATCGGACTGAAGAAGGACAGGATATAAATATTTAAAGCTCTTGCCTATACCATGATCTTTTTGGTTTTAGAGGCAAAGAAAAGTTTTCTTTATGAAATTGTGATTAGTTAGAAGAGTATAAGGTGGAGTTCACTCTGATGGAAAGACGACCTACATACAACTTAATCGCAGAAGTGTGCAAGCAAAAATCTTCCAACCTACCGTATGAAAATAATTGTGAAAATGTCCATTTAACAAGATGAAATAATAGAAAATGTCCCATATAAAAGAGAAAAAAAAAGGTCAAGAGGTGGAAGTGGCCCGCTAAGCCATCAGCTACAGTCCATGTGAGAGGAGATTTGAAAGTCGGGGGTTTGGGGTGTGGGGGGTTTGGGGGTGGGGGGGTTGGGGGGGTTGTGGGTGGGTGGTTGTGGGGGGGGGGGTGGGGTGGGGGGGTGGGTGGTGGGGAGGGGGTGGGGTTGGGGGACTTATGATGCCATACTTCCACAATGAAAACCAGAAAATGTTTTCTGTCCTCTTATCACCCATGATGATTATTAACACAGGCCGTCCATGACAACTCCACTCCTTCTTTAAAGCCTCTGTCGAAGCATTTTCAGCGCTTTTCTCCTCATCCACATGAGCATTTTATGATCATTATCATGTTCAGGAATCCCTCCGGGTTGCAACCTGCCGAGTTCGGAGGGTTTGCCGTGGTCCAGTGAACGTTTTTAGGCTTTGGCTGACGGGGCATCAATACTCATCTTAGATAGGTTAATATTGTTATGATCGCTACTAGGCCAGTATTAGCCAAGTTGCTTGACAGGCCAAGCAAAACGTGGTAGGAATAGAATCCCCTTGGTAGGGTCTCCCATGACAGAAAGTGTTGAGTGAGTGGTCTCCAGACAAATAGTAAAGCCACCTATTTTCTATTCAGTCCCTTCAGCCTTTCTTAACGATCATTTTCTTCTTTCTATCGTCACCTCTCCCCATCCAAGTCTTATCTTTTCACACTCCTTTTCTCTCTGTGGTCTCCTATAAGATCCGCCGCGTTGGCCGTGCTGTGCTAACTTTGTCGGAGTGGATGAGATCCTGGAGATTGAGGAGGGCCAGCGTCTCTCAACACATCACTTTGGCTCGGACCTCTCCTAACAGGGAGTACAACCTTGCCCGGGTGTACTAATCGGAACTCCCCTTCCTTGGGGCTGGGGTCAACACAGGCATTTCTCCGGCTGGTCCAAGATAACCCCTGTATTGCTCAGCACTCAGTATCCCGTGGAGTTGGGCATGATAGGGGTATAGGGTTGGTAGAGTGTTTTTGTCTGTTAGTTAAAACTCTCCCTTGAAAGCCTGGAGGGGTCAAGACAGTGATTCTTGTCCCAGGCCCTAAGTTTGACTCCAAGGATTGGAGTGTTACGGGAGGGAAGGAAATATAAAAAAATACACATGTCATATTTTCAAAAAAACTACCCCCCCCCCCCCCCCCCGCCCCCCCCCCCCCCCCCCCCCCAAAAGGAAGAGGAAGCAGCATCCCCCTTTTTCAGAGGAACTTTTCAAACAGACATCGTTTCTGATAACTGAGTACGACAGAAGACAGGTTCTGGGTTCCTGGGCTCGTGATGGTATGGGACGGAGCAGGAAAGACGCCCTTTCTTCTCTGAGCCCATTTGCCATCCACAAGGGCTTTTTTCCAAGGTCTAGCAGGTGACCCTCATCAGTCAAAAGGTTGAGGAAATTGTGTGTCTCATTTCTAATTCAATGTACGATCTAAAAAGCCAATTCTGAACAACTGTTTAGAGCAACAAAGATAGTGAGACAGGGGTAACAGTGTGACACCACTAACCAGTTAAATTCGACAACAGGTGTGATACGTGCAGCGATCTAATCCGGGGTCTCAGAGCAGAAATCAAGACTGAACGTCGATCCCAAGGTGAGACGGATGAGGTGCGCATTGGTAGTAAAAGAAAGTTCAGAGTAGAGTGTGGACACCAACACCTCTTTCTGACGTTCCTGCAACCCAGTGCAGCCTCCGGTCATAAAAGACGTGTTACCTAAAGTACATGATTCACTGAATGTGCCGTCCCCGTTAAGGTTTTTTTCAGATTGCCCAGAGGTTTGGCCATTCAGAAGTACCGCAGCCCTGTTCTTGTGCAGGAGGTGTTGCGGTATTTGCATCAATGGGGCAACCCCCTCAGAAGTGGCCGTGATAACGATACCTTCACATTGTGCAAACTGCGGATTGCGACCACCCTCCTCATCACATAAAATGACCTCTGTGGATACAGGAAACTGCAAATACAAAGAGATAAGACAGAAAAGAAGATCTCCTTTTTGAAGCCCGCCAGCAGGATTTGTGGCATTCAGAGCCACAGATAACTTCATATCTTTCGGCCGTAACGGAAAATTTTCCACTATGTCAGTTTTTTCTGCAGCCAGACTGATGAATTTCTCTTTTCAAAAATACACAGCAAGTAAGAACCAGACATCTCTGGGTGGAAGCATGTCCCACCACCCACGCCAACCCACATGGAAAGCCCCTCCCTGGTGTAGGCAAAAAATCCGCCACCCCTCAGACAGCTGTTCAGTCTGACATACATCTGCTGCTGCAGATTAAAAAACCCGCACCCGCAACACGAATTCCCTCTGTCCATTGCCCGTGCGGGCAAGGGAGTTTCAACCCAGTGTTGAGATGGGTGGAGATGAGGAAGAAACCACCACCATCTCCCAAATCCCAGACCTCCACCAATCTCCAAACTCCAGCCTTTGTCACCAGCGGGCAAGTCAGTCCAGCAGGCGTCCAAATGACCACCCACAGTCCAGTGAAACAAACTAATAAATACGCTCCAATAGATTCGGGGTACGTTGAAGAGGAATTACCTGAAATACACCCTCCTTATTCGACTCCTAGCACCATGGATAGAACAATTAAACCAAAGGAATATAACCGTGTGGTCTAAATACCAACTTCGTGAGGAGCTGCAGCAATCTTGTGTCAGTCTCTAAAACCATCCGTCGTTGCTCTTAAAAACACAAATTCAAAGCCAGAGAACCTTTACACTTTCTGGCTTTAATATTTTCGAAACCTGCACAACCCATCCACGATGGGGACTGTCGGGCGTTGTTAGCCCTTTCTCCTACACACAAACTTTGTTGTATAGTCCTGTCATTTCAGTCTACCTCTTCATGTCAGAATCTTCGAGAGTCACTCTCCACAAGACTGTGACAATCCGTTCCCTTTATCTCTCACCTTCTGTCCCCTGATTGTCGACCGGACAATTGTCCCAGTCTGGATAAAGAACTTCCTCACCTTTTTTGCTGTTGGGGTACTTAATACGACACATATCCTCGATTGGGTAGTGCCAGTAACGTCATCCAGAGGTTTGCTAATTGAGGCATTCCTATTCAGATTTGGATTTTTTGTTGTTCTGAACGCCGGATCTGCAACTTATCTCTCACTCATCCACAGGTTTCACTTTCGTGCTTATATTTGTCGGTTTGTGACCCCTCGCAGGTCCTGGAACTAATAGTGGTCTGTCTAAGGACGATCAGCACGAATGACCATTACCCTGTCCATTAACAGCACCATTTTAACTGAAACCCCCGGCCTCTGACTCTCTCCTCAACATCTCCCAATTATAAGCAAGCCAAACTACTGGGATCAAATTTCAAACCACTAATTTCAAAAGAATTCCAGGCACTGATATTTTTTCCATAGATGCCAGACCCAGCAGAATCACTGACTAACACCGTTGATCAAGTTTGCCAAAAACCTGTATCCCAGTGTCTACCGACAACACTCCAATGCCAAAACACCCTGGTTCAATTCAGACTGCCAACAAATAGTCAAAAGTTTGGTCTCAACTTAGGGCCTCAGCGTCCGGGTATAACAACGACTACAGGTCCCAACGCTAGCGCCCATCATAAACTCCGTGCGAAATCGAAACACACTTTTCAAAAACATTAAGACGTTCGGTCCTGGAGAACATCTGCACCAAGGCTGACATCTAAAACTTCCAAGAAAAAAGTCTGGAACATCCATAGAAAAATCAAAGTGAAGAACACCAACCCGTCCATTTCAACACTTGAAACTTGCTGATGCTCTGATTCCCTGACAAACAAGCAGTTCCAAACTGTTGGCCTACCCCCATCCAACAGAACTTCCTCTTCTTCAAATAAATCTGCAGTCTTTTTAAGAAACAAAGTAGGTTAGAGAGAAATCCATCATACAAATTCACAAACACAACTCTGAAAAACCTATAATCTTTCCTTTTTTCAATCGTTGAACTCAATCAGCCTTACAAACAAGCACTGATACTGCCCCTGGGTCTAGGAATGACATTCATTATCAGTTTATGAAACAATTTCCCGGAAATCTTGTCTTCATACTCATCCTCCAAGTCTATAACCATATCGAACACAGGGTCCTTTCCGCCCTCCTGGCGGAAAGCCCAGATCATTCCCATTATCCCAAAGGCCTGGAAAGGACCTTAACCAACCCTTCCAACAATCGCCCAACGAATTCGCTCTGAACCAGCAGCCTCCTGTAAGCTGAAGGAAAAAGATGGTCAACACCCGTCGATGTGAAGCAGGAAACCGAAGGTCTTTTGGCCAGGTGGAACCGTGCTTTTCCGTGAAGTGCCACCTCGACGGTTGACCATCTAAACCGCTTGAAAACCACCATCCCAATGCCTTTGTTAACAATAAATTCAGCACGAGGTCGCTAACCTTTTTCGACCTCGAAAAGGCGTATCACACCACTTGGAAAGCAGGAAGTCCCTCTCCTCATGGACCGCACAGCCTAAGGTTTACTTACGGTTTCAACAGCCTCTAATCATTCAAAACTTTTTAGGCCGATCGACAGTTCCAGTGCGTGAATGGCACCCACACTACTCTGACAACCATGGGTTCAGGAGTTTTGGTTGTTCCTCAGGGGACAACCTTACCTCCCCCCCTTTTCTCAATAAAATGAAATGACATTGCCAAACGGTAAGACCTGTGCACTGAGTCCTCTCTGTTTGTTGAAGTACTTTGCGCTGTATGCAGTTTGAGCTTCTTAACCCACAGAGTACAGCGTCGACACCAACTTTGCATCCAACAGAATCCAACAGTGGCCTAGAAAACGGATTACCTTCACCGCCGAGTACCAAAAACTCATTCAAATCATTTCCACAATTTTCGTCGAATTCTATGATGATCCATGAAATTCGTCAAGCACAAGTTCCACCATATTCCAGTTGTAAAAGAAGCCAAATACCAGGGAGATTATTTTTGACCCAAAAACTCAACTTCTCAGCCCACATCAAAAACCCATCAAAACTTCTTGCCATAAAGCTCTGAATATTCAGCGGTTAGTAGCACAGCACTCACACCGCCTGGGTGCGCTATAAGAAAAACTTTGCTGCAACCTCTACAGATCTTGGTCCGTTCAAAACTGGACTACGGATGTTGCAGTTGTAACGGCTCAGCAAGACCCTCTTACCTGCAAACTCTTGGACCCTATCCACCATCAAGGGCTTCGACTCTGTCTTGGAGCGTTACAGCGCACCACCCCAGTGTACAGCCTTTACCAAGGCGGGTGAACCTTCATTGTCCCAAACCTCGGCTTAAACTGTCTTTGAATTAATATATCCTACTGTATCTCAGAACCCGCAGAATCCTGCCTATGACGAGGTCTTTGTCCATCCGTTCCATAAGTAAGTTATGAAAATCAACCCGAAATGTTTTCCCGCCAATTGGACATCGAATGCAGCCTCACTTCGGAAGCCGGTCTAAGACCTAGGATTTAGATGTCGGACTGTTCTAAGTTAAACCGGAATCAACCTCCCGTTGACCCTTCTTCACTGCCAGAGATTACGTTTCGATCTTGCAGCATTTTTTCGCAAAGAGTCTACCAGCTCTCTGGCGTACAAGGCATTGTATGCTGAGCTCAGTTCCAAATTCCCAACCTATCAAAAAGATTTCACAGACGTTTCCAGTCTGATAGGGAGTGGCCTGTGCAGCCTACTGCCCTGGGGCTCCTTCTCAGATACTGATGAAACATATTCATACAGATTCTTCTTTAAATTCTTCTGAACTAACTGGCCTCCATGTTTTGGCTTTGAAGAAAATAACACTATCCTCGAAGAGGACTTTCTGGTTCTGTCGGATTCGCTGTCAGCTTTGGAGCTATAGCTGGCCGCAACCTTCACATCCAGAACTTTTACTTTTTTTGAACTTTTTAGCAACTTGAAGGCGACGGTTACAACATTACTCTTGCTTGGGTTCCTGGTCATGTTGGCATCGGCGGGAACGAAATGGCTGATCGTTTAGCCAAGAACGCCACAAGAGAGAAACTGTCCAACATTTATATCCCCTGCTCAGACGTGAAACCCAAAATTAACGATTATGTGAGAGACCTCTGGCAGAGGATTGGAACACACAGACGACTAACAAACTCTTTCAGATCCGTCCAAACCTTAAGGACTTCCTCCCATCCACGTCGGGAGGTCGTAAAGAGGAAACGTTCTGTGCCGGCTGCACACCGCCATTCGTATTTTACCCATGCTTACCTTTTAAAGAGTGAAGAAGCTCCGTGGTGCATTCCATGTCATGCGCCACTCACAATGAAACATGTTCTTTTAGAGTTGGGACTTGCACGATGTGAGACACAACATTTTTACGGCGGAGTCCATGAAGATCCTGTTCAGGGATGTCCCGCCTGACGTGATCCTTGAGTTTTTGAGAGAGATTAACATTTTTTATCTGATTTAAGATTTTACGGCAGAAAGATTTTTAACAAACTTTCTGGTGCGTTTGTAGACGATGTCATTTAACAAGATGTGTGATAGTTTTTTTTTTAGGTTTTTTTTAGTTTTTTTTTTTTTTTTTTTTTTTTTTTTTAAATGACTGGTGAGTTGATTTTAACATGGTGACAGCCCTGATATGGCCCTTTGCGGTCGGCTGGCTATAAGCAACATTATCTTATCTTATCTTATCTTGTTCAGGATCTTCACAGTCTGATTCCTCAGTTTGAACCAGTTCTACAGCTTTATGTAAACTGTAAACACTGCTGCTTCATGTGGTTTTGATGTCACTTGTTGAAAGCTAAAACACCATTGTGATCTTCCTCTAAACACAGAACCATGTTGGTATATAAACAGGCAAAGTGGCCTGCGCAGCAGTCAAAGGTTGCTCTGTGGTGACGAGGCGAGGATATTGCTTGCTTCAGTTTCCATGAATTAACATGACATAAACTGTAGACATTTCATACTGTTGGAGCTGCTCCTGCAGACATCAGAGAGACAGAGGTGTGCGCAAGATGTTTGCTATAGTGGATGTCGGAGGGGGGTCATTAAAAGTGTTATGATGGTGAGGTGGGGTTGATTGGGTGCCGTGGTGCATTTGTGACAGCCCATAAGGGTGTTCATGGACTGGACCAAAACCAACAAGTTTATATTTGAGAAACTTCTCTCATTATAAAAGGTGAAAAACCAGCACAAAAGAAATAGCACAAAAATACACAGAACACGGATTTTAGGCTGAAAAATTATTACAGCTTTGTATTGACTCAACTTGCTTGGATCCTTATGCGAAAACTATCATAGCATGTTGCTTTTTGAACTGTGCACATCCAGTTTAAACTTGAATAAAGGTAGTGTTAAATGTTTAAATAAAACTTAAATAAAGGTATTATCGAATTAAAAAGTCTTTTATGAATACTGAATGGGACAGATGTGGATTTTTTTTTTTTTAAATCAGGGTTGAAAAAATTTGGAGATGTTCCTAAGCAAGATGAAAGGCAAGTATATGTCTAGGTGTTGTTGGAAAGAGACAAAAGAATCAAAGCAGTCAGCTTTGACTTTGTTTTGTTGTGATTTTTAACACTGTTACAAATAATTTAATAGTGTTAAAAATCTTTTTAAAACATGTCTCCAAGAACTAGCAAAGGCAATAAAGAGACAAAAGATTCAAACCAACCAGCTTTGACTTAAAAGTAAAAACTAAATTTGTTTGTGACAGTGTTGAAAATCATTTTAACATGCCTCTAAAGAACTAGCAAATGCAATTATTGTAAATCAGTTTAGTGTGTGTGTGTGTGTGTGTGTGAGTGTGTGTGTGTGTGAGTGGTTGTGTGTGTGTGTTATAGAGGAGATGGTGGTGGGGGTGTAAGTTAATCATTGCATGACAGGATAAATGCATTGTGGTGCCTGTGTTGTTTAATTTGTTTTTGTCCTCTTTATTATTTATTTTTGTTGTTTTAAGTGCATAGGGCTTATTTAAGACAAAGCGCCATAAATTTCCATTATCATCATCATCATAATCATCACTGTCATTATAAGTAGTAGTAGTAGTAGGTGAAGTACAGTAGTAGTAACGGTACCCAGGAATGCTTGTAAAGAGAGCACCTATTATATCATGTGAATGTGTTTGCAGAGAAGGCCAACCGACTGAAGGCCGCGAAGAAAGAGGCAGACACAGAGATCAACAACTACAAGGCGGAGAGAGAACGACAGTACAAAGAGTATGAGGCCAGGGTATGTTGTTGTTGTTGTTGTTATCGTACCCAGGCTAAAAAGACTCCAGGGATCATCCAAACAGCTGAAGTACTTGAACACTATGGTACAA
Organism: Conus ventricosus; assembly: GCA_018398815.1. Lineage (NCBI taxonomy): Eukaryota > Metazoa > Mollusca > Gastropoda > Neogastropoda > Conidae > Conus > Conus ventricosus. The sequence continues at coordinate 7,497,395 of CM031625.1, read as the reverse complement.
ATGCATCAGCTGGGGGTGAAACATGACGTGTGTGACCATTTTTGATTACCCCCGCCACATGGGCAGCCACACTCTGACTTCGGGGGATTTTGGAGACTGATAAGTTATGCTAGAGCTTGTCACAGCTGAAGACAATCCCCGCATAACTATGCAGAGCATAACAACATTTTGATGTAGCCTGGTGTTCTAGTCTATGTCAGTGGGCATGGCACAGCCTTAAGCCAAAGCGGGAGGCCGGGTATGAACTGTATTCCGGTGTGATCTTGCCACAGGTGACAGCAGAACTTGCTTCCTCCCAGTCACAAGGAAATGAACAGAACTGGATGTATCATGTAGCCCCACACATCGAAGGATATTTAATAATAATAATAATGTATGGATTTTATGTAGCGCAATTCTGGGATCAATTCATTGCGCTCAACACACACTCAAACACACTCGCGCTAACATGTGTTCACACACACACACACCACACACACACACACACACACACCTACCGACACAGGTGCACTTATCAAGTTCATCGGTTCAAGCGTAAACAATACAGTTTTGCATGCAGTACATAAAAAGTCAGGTCAGAATAATAGACACAGCATTTAGATATTATGGTTGAAGAAGGCTTTCCTAAAGAAGTAATGTTTTTAACTCTGACTTGAATTTAGATAATGTAGGCAGGTCACGTAAGCTGTCAGGAAGAGAATTCCAAACAATGGGCGCACTAAAGCTAAATGCTCTCTCACCGACTGTCTTAACGAGCGCCTAGGAATTTTCAGAAGTTTTTGAGAAGATGATTGAAGAGACCGAGAAGTTTGATAGGTGGACAGTGAAGCAGAAAGATACTGTGGGAGTGTCCCATCAAAGTAAGTGAACAGTGAAAAGAAGAAACAGAGATGAAAATTTATAGTTGAAGAGTTTATTTCAGCTTCTTCCTGTTTAAAATCCACATCAAAGTTGATGTGAACAATCGTGTAGTAAAGGCTAGCTGTCAACAAGGATTAAATCCACTTCAAAGTTGATGTGAACAATCGTGTAGTAAAGGCTAGCTGTCAACAAGGATTGAATCCACTTCAAAGTTGATGTGAACAATCGTGTAGTAAAAGCTAGCTGTCAGCAAGGATTGAATCCACTTCAAAGTTGAATGTGAGCAATTGTGTATTAAAGGCTAGCTGTCAACAAGGATTAAATCCACTTCAAAGTTGATGTGAACAATCGTGTATTAAAGCTAGCTGTCAACAAGGATTAAATCCACTTCAAAGTTGATGTGAACAATCGTGTAGTAAAGGCTAGCTGTCAACAAGGATAAATCCACTTCAAAGTTGATGTGAGCAATCGTATATTAAAAGTCAGCTGTCAACAAGGATTAAATCCACTTCAAAGTTGATGTGAGCAATCGTAATATTAAAAGTCAGCTGTCAACACGATTAAATCCACTTCAAAGTTGATGTGAGCAACTCGTATATTAAAAGTCAGCTGTCAACAAGGATTAAATCCACTTCAAAGTTGATGTGAGCAATCGTATATTAAAAGTCAGCTGTCAACACGATTAAATCCACTTCAAAGATGATGTGAGCAATCGATATTAAAAGTCAGCTGTCAACAATGATTAAATCCACTTCAAAGTTGATGTTAGCAATCGTGTATTAAAAGTCAGCTGTCAACACGATTAAATCCACTTCAAAGATGATGTGAGCAATCGTATATTAAAAGTCAGCTGTCAACAACGATTAAATCCACTTCAAAGTTGATGTGAACTACCATGTATTAAAGGTTAGCTGTCAACAAGGATTTTTCTCTTCAAATTAGGTTCAGCCATTCCCCCCCCCCCCCCCCCCCCCCCCCCCCCCCCCCCCCCCCCCCCCCCCCCCTTTGCACTTGCCACTTTTTATGTGTTAGAAGTGTGCGAGACTGCTTACCAGGTTGCTCATTTGCTATATATCATCAAGAAATTGAAAATGTTTTGGAACTCTTCAGTTGGAAAGAGAAGGCTCTTACACAACACACACACACACACACACACACACACACACACACACACACACACACACACACACACACACACACACACAGTGTTTGTTACCATTACCCAGCTGATTCTACTTTTCATGTTGATTGTAAATTTCTTTTGTTATTTTTTGCAAGGTTAATGTAGCCTGAAAATATATAGGTAAAGACAGCCCTGATATGGCCCTTTGCGGTCGGCTGGGCTATAAGCAACATTATCTTATATAGGTAAAGAAAAAAGGTACCTTTCATATTAATGTAGCCTGTAACCTATACTCAAATTCACATTCATTATCACAATTTATTGCTTGTTTTGTGTTGGCTTGTTTCTTTTTAGTTTGTGGTTGGGTTTTAAAAGCAGATGACATATAAATGAGCTAGAGTTACATAAACTCTGAAGCTGGCTCTCTCCTTAACTAGACCATGTCATTTAACAAGATGTGTGAAAGTTTTTTTGTTTTTTGTTTTTTTTTTAAATGACTGGTGAGTTGATTTTAACATGGTGACAGCCCTGATATGGCCCTTTGCGGTCGGCTGGGCTATAAGCAACATTATCTTATCTTATCTTATCTCTCTCCTTAACTGACTAAACTGGTAAAATGCTTTAAAAAAAAAGATGGGGAAGAAAACAGCACAGTCAGAAACATGGGAAAAAGAGAGTGCTCAGCTCAGGTATGATGAAGCATTAAGTATTACGTGACTCAGTATCTTTCTGCTGTCTTTAGTGAAAGAGAGCAGAGAGCGAGTTTTAAGCTATGACCCCTTCTGGTCGACGATCGTCACCTTCAGCAGTCTCTGTATGTGTCAACAAGTGTTGTCAGGGCCCGCTCACTGTCATGTTGATGTTCGTCGCCAACAGCAGTGACGATATCAGTTGTAATATGTGTTCTGCAAGTGCATTACTGTTGAGTCATTCATGGGGGCACACATGTACATTAGTTTACTGTCACACAGCAGAAGTTCTTTTTAAGATAAGATAAGATAAGAAACACTTTATTATCTCATCATGAGAAATTTGGTAGCGTGAAAGTGTGATTTGAAACATTTTTCTTGCTTTGTTTGGTTACAAAGGCGTTTTGTATGTCCTGGTGGTGGTTTTATTTGTACATTGGTTCTTGGCATTACTCATGGAAATACGGAATATTGGGGAGGGGGGGGGGGGGGGGGGGTAGGATTTGCAGCAGTGGCTTTAATATCACAAGCTGTAGGGATCTCCAATTTGAACTTGCATACTCGCATGTTCATGTCATGTGTGTGTGTGTGTGCATGTGCATGCGTGTGTGCGCGCTTGTGTATGCGTGTACGTGTGTGTGTGTGTGCGTGTGCATGTACGTGTGTGTGTGTGTGCGTGTGTGTGTTCCCATGCAGATTCTGGGTTCGAAGGGAGACATGGAGGCCAAAATTGAGACGACCACCCGCCAGAAGATGAAGGACCTGAACGCCAACGTGGATCGCAACAAGGAGGAGGCTTTGAAGAAGCTGCTCACCATTGTGCTAGACATCAGCCCCGAACTGCATGAAAACCTGCGCCTCTAAGGAACCGCCGCTTGTTTAGTCGTTCAGTCTTGTCAGCCTCCTCAGGAGAACTAGTGTCTGTATAGCGTGCAGTTGTTTGTTTGTTTTTAGTCAGTGTCACAGTCTGTACGGAGGGATTGTACTGGACAAAGCATTCCTCTTCGTTTGGTATTGGTACGCAATGCACCTAGCATTTTTGTGGTGTGTAGGACCTAGATTTGCAAAACGAAGAAAATGCACTATGGAAGAGCATTTTGTCTCAGATATTTCATTTGTGATAGGACAGTGTCATGTGGTTAGTAAGAATATCAGAACCCATATATACATTACTCTTGAGTTTCTTTTAGAGTGTAACTTGGTACAAAATTCTGATCATTTTTGGTGAGGATTTGGGTGGTTTTGTGTGTGTGTGTTTTGGTGTGTGTTTTTTTTTTTTGGGGGGGGGGGGGGGGTTGTTAACTGTTGTTGTTTTTTTTTGTTTGTTTGTTTTTTCAGTTCATTCGGATGCCATTCCAGATATGTGTTTATGACTCCCTCCCCCCCTCCACCTCTTCACCCCCTTCTCCTTGTTTCTGTGTCCCTGTCTTTTACCACTCTCTATCTGTCTCTCTCTATCTCTTTGTCTCTCTCTCTCTCTCCCTGTCTTTCTGTCTGTCTCTCTCTCCATGTCTGTCTGTCTCCCCCCCCCCCCCCCCCCCCTTCCTATCTCTCATTGAAAAAAGCATCTGTGGTATGTTCCCTGTTTTAGGTCTTTGTAAACAAGGACATGATTGTGTGTGAATGGATACTAGGTATTAAAAAAAAAAAAGAAAATGGTGGTAAATACTGACAGGAAAAAACACCAAGAATTGCAAGGACTAGTAAACAATATTGATGAAAGGGAAAAAAAAAAGATATTTCATTTCGTTACAGTCCAAGTTCCTTGGAATAAGTGTGTGGCGTACGATGTGTGATGGTTTGCTATGCCAGGTAGAGGGTCTTTGTTGAGACACATTTCGGTGTGCATTTGTGTGAAATGTCCCAAGTTTTAGCACATACAGGGGTTAGTTAAAATTACCCAGAATCCTTTGTCGTGTTATGAATGCATGAGAGAACCTTAATTGGAAAGCGTGATTGTCATTCCACACGATTAAACATTCACCAGACAAAATCACTCTTGTGTTTTTATCTTTGTGTTAGAAGTAAAAGTTGCAGGAAATATCTAAATAATAAGTTTTACCTAGTTTTGTCAGACTGGTTGTGAATGACAGTCTTATGCCGGTAGACTTCTAACACTGTTGTGATTATCGTAGCATTTGCTCAGGAGAAGCTGAACTCTTTCCATACAGCCAGATTGTCATGCACAGTAGTTTAATTCTCGCATACACGTTAGTGGATTGGAATCGTGAAAATTCAGAACGGGGTGCAGGTATAAACATTATCTATTGTAAAAACGTCTTGATTACACAATGCCAATCTAACAGCTTACACCCTCTGTGTGTGTGTGTGTGTGTGTGTGTGTGTGTGTGTGTGTGTGTGCATGGTGGCACACTGTCCCAAGAGGGAATGGCTGGCAATGCAGCCAAGGCTACACACAGCATATGCCATGAGGAGGCTGAGCGAGCACTCACTGGGGTCTTTATGCACAATGTCCCATGTACGATATATATGTTATTCAGAGTAGTACAGTGGGCTGACTTGTTAAAGAATGTTAATGTCTCTAATTTGGAGAGAGTTCATACTTGGGAAAAGCTGGATACCAAAGATCCAGTATGCTTTATTGGGAGGCAGATATGTACAACAGTTTTTGGACATGACATGCCGAGAAATTCTCTTATGTTCAGAAACACAGTGTCTATCCCAGCAGTGAAATAGTTTCAGGGTCTCTTCCTGCATGGTCTGAATGTTTTCAAGGGAAAAGGTAGAGGATGAAATGGAACTTGAACACTCTCTCTCTCTCTCTCTCTCTCTCTCTCTCTGTCTGTCTCTCTCTCTCTCTCTCTCTCTCTCTCTCTCTCTCTCTCTCTCTCTCTCTCTCACTTTCAACACCAGCGTAGTGTGTGTGTGTTGGGTTTGTACATGCACAAGCTAGAAGGAGCAGCATTCTTGCAGAACTGCAGGGTGCAGAGGCCAAATAAGAGGGCAGCACAGCAACGGTTCTCCTCTCTGTCGCCCATCATCTGATCCTACCTTCTTAACACTGCACCTGTAGAATTTCTTTAATAAACTCTGAATACATTTTAGTGATAAAAGAAATATTTGATTTCTTTCTTTATTGACCTCTTACTTTACACACACAAAAAAAAGATGTGAGCCTACGTGTTGGAGAAGTGGGATATATTGATGGAATGTTGATAGCTGCACAATCATTGCGTTATTCTGTTGTTCACTGAGCTGGACACTAGGTCTGACTTCATCAGAGATGGTGTAGTAAGTTCAACCTCTTTACTATCTACAATTTCCTAATCAAGGAAGGAGGCGGACCGCTATCGGTGAGAGAGGGATGGGGGTGGACTGTTCTGGCAGTCCAGACACTCCGATGGAGGATTAACTCTTTCTATGCTAAGGACCGCATATCTGGCCCTTATGTTTACAACCTTTGTATACTAAGGACTGCATTTGCGGTCCAAAGCTTTGGAATTTTTCTCCGAAGTGAGCGAACTTTTTGTACACAGCTACTTGTTACAGATAGTTCCTGCATACTAGTTAGAGTGCAGGCGTACTGGTACTTAAGTTTTGCAAGCTGAAAGCTCGCAAGCAGACGTTTTTCACACCATGTCACCAGCTCGGTTTGGCTTGACGTGGCAATGTGGCATCATCTGCTACTCCGTCAAGTATGCGTGGTGAAAGAAACACTACAAATCGCCGTTACAATGCGACTGAAGCCGTTGAATTGTTGAAAATAGTTGAATAATGTCAAGGCATAAAACCAGTTAATGTGAATTTTTTTGTTCACAGGGTGTGTACCAATGCGACTGAAGCCGTTGAATTGTTGAAAATAGTTGAATAATGTCAAGGCATAAAACCAGTTAATGTGATTTTTTTTTGTTCACAGGGTGTGTACCAATGCGACTGAAGCCGTTGAATTGTTGAAAATAGTTGAATAATGTCAAGGCATAAAACCAGTTAATGTGAATTTTTTTGTTCACAGGGTGTACCACCCTATTTTTACATGACACACAAAATGTCATTTTCTTTGTCATGCATACTGTATCACCAAATAAATAGAAAAATGATTTTGCTGTATTGTTTGTGGTTTCTCAATCATTTATAAACATAAGTGAAAAAAATCACAAGTCTGTGCTTATTCTTTTTTTTTTTTTCCAGTGATTTAAAAATATATACAAAATTATTGGTCAGTTTCTGGGGAGAGTAAAGGGAGATAAGAGCTAGCATAGAATGAGTGTTCAGTAAGGAACAGTATGGACTGGGGGAGGATAGTATCGACGGGTGAAGGACAGTCTTGACAGGGGACTGTTTTGCTGGGACACTGGGGCAGTGACCAATGGACAGTTGGACCTTGGTGCAAGTCTGTTCCTTGTGAGTGTCCCTCCAGTTTCTTGGCTATTAGCCCAGTGTGCTACCCCCACTCCTCTCTCATATTCTCTCTTCTCTCTCTCTCTCTCTCTCTCTCTCTCTCTCGCACACATACAGAGTGAAAAGAATGCAGCCGCCACAGAATCAAACGCAGCACAGTCTTAGCATCCCTTCAAATATTGACGGACAGTAACATCTGTCCATTTGATTCTAGGCTACTTTGGATTGAGAGAGATGAGTCACACACATATACACACACACACACGCACACACACACACACACACACACACACACACACACACAAGATACATCCACTCAACATGTGTTGTTTTGTGTTTGGCATGCACACGTACATGCTTGAGCGTGTGTATGAGCGTTCTTCAGTTTGACGGCTGACCTTTTAAACTGATTGGTAGAGCAATGGAGAGAGAGAGAGAGCCAACACTGTAATAAAAGAAGAGTGAGTGAGTTCTTTAATTTAGAGTCTGTTCACACTTGGTGATATTAGACTTAATTTTTTTTTTTTTTTTTTTTTTAAAGGAGCAAGGGGAAGGGGAGCGTTTATTAAAACAAATCTGTTAATTTGATGCATGGAAAGCACCTTTGCTATTTGCACAATTTCTGGTTTGTGGGTATTGTTTTGATAGAATCGTGTAACAGCCACATCCATGTTCGATTCTTTATACAATGAAGTTAATATTGATCAATGAAACAGAATATGGTCGACTGATAGAAGACGACGAAATGTGGTGAAGCAAATTATTTTAGAGAGTGCGTTAAATGGTGTCATGTCTACACATGACACCATTTATTAACGGACTCTAAAAAATAATATTGCTTCACGAAGTGGAGAAACATATAGAACAAACATGATCGAGCAACATTTAGAGAGCCACCATTTTGAACATTTAGAAACAAACAAGTAGGGTAAGAAAAAAATCGAAACTCAGTCCCTAAGTTCCCCAGTTTCGTTGTTCCCCACCCTGTGGCGATCCGCTGTTCCCCATTCCCGCAAATCCCCGGTCCCGGTGTTCCCCAGTCCCGGTGTTCCCCAGGCCCGCTGTTCCCCAAGTTTTTGCCGCTGGTGGTGTTGGTGGGTTTTGCTGACTTAAACGTTGTTACTGTTGTTTTCATTACTATAGGCGAGGCAGTGGGAGGGGGAGAAGGAGGGGGGGGGAGGGTCGGGGTATTGGGGGTGGAGCGGGAGGGCCGTAGAAGAGGGGTTTCATGCCGACTGGACAGCGCTGGGACCAGCAGGCCAGCACTTGCATGACCCCATCAGGTCTGTGTAGACAGTCTAAAAATAACGTGTGCGCTAACGTGCATTGAAATCTGTTTGGGGAACAGCGCTACTGGGGAACAGAGAACCTGGGGAACACCGGTACGGGAACAGCGGCACGCTTTTTCGGTCGGGGAACATCGACACTAGGGAACAGAGACACGGGGGAACAGCGCTACTGGGGAACATAGAACCCGGGGAACACCGGCACGCTCCCCAGATTATGACAGCACAGAGCACACAGAACAAACAAGGAAACAACCCCGAAAAAAGGGGGTCCAAGTTTTCCTACATACCCTGTACCGGACACATCTACACAGCAACAACAACATGTTATACATCTTTTATCCGATAAAGGCACGTCAGTTAGTTTTTGCTGGGTCCCCTCTCATTGTGGCATTTCAGCAAATGAGAGAGTCGATCAGGCTGCAAGAAAGGCAGCTCGAAATGTTGAGGGTTCAATTCCCCTTAATATTCCTTTGGATTTAACAGAATGCAATATTCTTCTAAACAAAACATCGGATGAAAGCTGACTGGTGAGTTGATTTTAACGTGGTGACAGCCCTGATGTGGCCCTCTGCGGTCGGCTGGGCTATAAGCAACATTATCTTATCTTATCTCGGATGAAAGCTTCAGAAACTTGATAATGAACTCAGATACTCAGTATTATCAGAGTTGTGTTAAATTTGGTGGCAAAATCAACTCGAAAGCCTCGTCAAACAATCATCTTGCTTCTCTGTCCAGAGAGATTAAAAGTTTACTGCACAGAATGCGGTTAAATTCCCTTCGTACAAGGTTCTCTAAACACATTAGATGCATGTGTGGAGAAACACTCGGAGTAGGACATCTATTAGTCAATTGTCCAAGAGCAAGGGAATTAATCGTAAGTCGGGTGTTTGTAGTTTATCTGACGGATCCAGTCCGTCATCTGTGCCCAAGATTTTGAATGACTACTCTTTTCTTTCCTCAGTTTGTAAATGTTTGTTACACAGCCCAGTGGGCATTTACCTTTGATGTTCTATCCTTTAATATTAGATTGTTAATTACTTAGCATTACTTACAGTACTCTTGCTGCTATGCTGCACACAGTTTGAAGCGTACACACACACACACGCACATGCGCGCGCGCGCGCGCGCACACGCACATGCACTCACATCCACACTTTGTTCCTGTATCTGGCCATCTCCAATCTCAACTCATATCATAAGAAATGTTTATTCATACAACACATTTTCAAGAAACAACCACAGAGTTAATACGCACATTCCATATACTTCAACACATCGTCTGATATCACTTTTAGTGGAAGGACGTTAAACTGAAGAAACTGAACAACTGGAGAAATGCATAAATATAAATTATCATTTATTCAAGCCTTTTCGATCTTGAATACTATAGTCAGACAAGCACATGGATGGACACAAACAAGTACAGGTAACCTCCATTTGAAAGTCAATATGAAATGAGGCAAGGAACAGTAAACAAGAAACAAGCAGGCAATTCGGTGTCGTAAGCGCGGAGGGAGAGAGAAAGAGGGACAGAGTGAGAGAGGGAGCGAAAGAGAGAAAGCGAGGGAGGGAGTTAGAAGGAGAGCTAGAGAGACGGGAGGGAGGGAAGGAGGGAGAGAGATAAGGAGGGAAAGTGGGAGAGAAAGAATGGAGGGAAGGAGAGAGGGAGGGAGAGAAGGTGGGTGGGGGTAGACATGGGGGGGGGGGGGAGAGAGAAGGTGGGAAGGAGGCAGGGAGGGAGAGAAGGTAGGAGGGAGAGAAGGTGGGAGGGAGGGAGAAAAGGTGGGAGGGAGGGAGAGAAGGTGGGAGGGAGGGAGAAAAGGTGGGAGGGAGGGAGAGAAGGTGGGAGGGAGACAGTGAGCGAGAGAAGGTGGGAGGGAGGAAGACAGGGAGGGAGAGATGGTGGGAGGGAGGAAGGGAGAAAAGGTGGGAGGGAGGGAGAGAAGGTGGGAGGGAGGGAGAGAAGGTGGGGAGGAGACAGTGAGCGAGAGAAGGTGGGGGGAGGAAGACAGGAAGGGAGAGATGGTGGGAGGGAGACAGTGAGCGAGAGAAGGTGGGAGGGACGAAGACAGGAAGGGAGAGAAGGTGGGAGGGAGACAGTGAGCGAGAGAAGGTGGGAGGGACGAAGACAGGAAGGGAGAAGGTGGGAGGGAGACAGTGAGCGAGAGAAGGTGGGAGGGACGAAGACAGGAAGGGAGAGATGGTGGGAGGGAGGAACGGAGAGAAGGTGGGAGGGAGGGAGAGAAGGTGGGGGGAGAGAAGGCAGGAGGAAGACAGTGAGCGAGAGAAGGTGGGAGGGAGGAAGACAGTGAGCGAGAGATGGTGGGAGGGAGAGAGACAGTGAGCGAGAGATGGTGGGAGGGAGGAAGACAGTGAGCGAGAGAAGGTGGGAGGGAGGAAGACAGTGAGCGAGAGAAGGTGGGAGGGAGGAAGACAGTGAGGGAGAGAAGGTAGGAGGGAGGAAGACAGTGAGCGAGAGATGGTGGGAGGAGGAAGACAGTGAGGGAGAGAAGGTGGGAGGGAGGAAGACAGTGAGAGAGAGATGGTGGGAGGGAGGAAGACAGTGAGGGAGAGAAGGTGGGAGGGAGGAAGACAGTGAGGGAGAGAAGGTGGGAGGGAGGAAGACAGTGAGGGAGAGAAGGTGGGAGGGAGGAAGGGCAGGGAGGGAGAGAAGGTGGAAGGGAGGAAGAGAGAGATGGTGGGAGGGAGGAAGACAGTGAGGGAGAGAAGGTGGGAGGCAGGAAGGAAGAGATGGTGGGAGGGAGGAAGACTGAGCGAGAGAAGGTGGGAGGGAGGAAGACAGTGAGGGAGAGAGAAGGTGGGAGGGAGGAAGACAGTGAGGGAGAGAAGGTGGGAGGGAGGAAGACAGTGAGGGAGAGAAGGTGGGAGGGAGCAAGACAGTGAGGGAGAGAAGGTGGGAGGGAGGAAGGGAGATATGGTGGGAGGGAGGAAGACAGTGAGGGAGAGAAGGTGGGAGGCAGGAAGTGAGAGATGGTGGGAGGGAGGAAGACTGAGCGAGAGAAGGTGGGAGGGAGGAAGACAGTGAGGGAGAGAAGGTGGGAGGGAGGGAGACAGTGCAGGAGAGAAGGTGGGAGGGAGGAAGACAGTGAGGGAGAGAAGGTGGGAGGGAGGAAGACAGTGAGGGAGAGAAGGTGGGTGGGAGGAAGGGAGGAGAAGGTGGGAGGGAGAAAGACAGTAAGGGAGAGAAGGTGGGAGGGAGGAAGACAGTGAGGGAGAGAAGGTGGGAGGGAGGAAGACAGGGAGGGGAGAGAGGTGGAAGGGAGGAAAGACAGTGAGGGAGAGATGGTGGGAGGGAGGAAGACAGTGAGGGAGAGATGGTGGGAGGGAGGAAGACAGTGAGGGAGAGAAGGTGGGAGGGAGGAAGACAGTGAGGGAGAGAAGGTGGGAGGGAGGAAGACAGTGAGGGAGAGATGGTGGGAGGGAGGAAGACAGTGAGGGAGAGATGGTGGGAGGGAGGAAGACAGTGAGCGAGAGATGGTGGGAGGGAGACAGTGAGGGAGAGATGGTGGGAGGGAGGAAGGGAGCGAGAGATGGTGGGAGGGAGGAATACAGTGAGGGAGAGATGGTGGGAGGGAGGGAGACAGTGAGGGAGAGATGGTGGGAGGGAGGAAGACAGTGAGGGAGAGAAGGGGGGAGGGGAGACAGTGGGGAGAGATGGTGGGAGGGAGGGAGACAGTGAGCGGAGAGATGGTGGAAGGGAGGAAGACAGTGAGGGAGAGAAGGGGGGGGGAGACAGTGAGGGAGAGATGGTGGGAGGGAGTAAGACAGTGAGGGAGAGATGGTGGGAGGGAGGAAGACAGTGAGGGAGAGATGGTGGGAGGGAGGAAGACAGTGAGGGAGAGATGGTGGGAGGGAGGAAAGACAGTGAGGGAGAGATGGTGGGAGGGAGGAAGACAGTGAGGGAGAGAAGGTGGGAGGGAGGAAGACAGTGAGAGAGAGATGGTGGGAGGGAGGAAGACAGTGAGCGAGAGATGGTGGGAGGGAGGAAGACAGTGAGGGAGAGATGGTGGGAGGGAGGAAGACAGTGAGGGAGAGATGGTGGGAGGGAGACAGTGAGGGAGAGATGGAGGGAGGAAGAGTGAGGGAGAGATGGAGGGAGGAAGACAGTGAGGGAGAGATGGTGGAAGGGAGGAAGGGAGAGATGGTGGGAGGGAGGAAGACAGTGGGGAGAGAGGTGGGAGGGAGGAAGACAGTGAGCGAGAGATGGTGGGAGGGAGGAAGACAGTGAGGGAGAGATGGTGGGAGGGAGGAAGACAGTGAGCGAGAGATGGTGGGAGGGAGGAAGACAGTGAGGAAGAGATGGTGGGAGGGAGGAAGACAGTGAGGGAGAGATGGTGGGAGGGAGGAAGGGAGAGAAGGTGGGAGGAAGGGAGAGAAGGTAGGACGGAGACAGGGAGGAGAGATGGTGGGAGGGAGGAAGGGAGGAAGATGGGAGGGAGGGAGAGAAGGTAGGAGGGAGACAGGGAGGGAGAGATGGTGGGAGGGAGACAGGGAGGGAGAGAAGGTGGGGGGGGCAGGGAGGGAGAGAAGATTGGAGGGAGGCAGGGAGGGAGAGAAGGTGGGAGGGGGAATGGAGAGAAGGTGGGAGGGAGAGAGAGAAGGTAGGAGGGAGGGAGAGAAGGTGGGAGGGAGACAGTGAGCGAGAGAGGTGTGAGGGAGGAAGACAGGGAAAGGAGAGATGGTGGGAGGGAGGAAGGGAGAGAAGGTGGGAGGGTGGGAGAGAAGGTAGGAGGGAGGGAGGGAAAGTGGGAGGGAGAGAAGGTGGAAGGAAGGGAGAGAAGGTGGGAGACAGGCAGGGAGAGAAGGTAGGAGGGAGAGAGGGAAGGTAGGATGGAGGAGACAGGTGCGCGCGCGCGCGTGCGCGCGCTCGTGTGTGTGTGTGTGTGTGTGTGTGTGCAAGTGGTGTGGGGTGTGTCCTCCCTCCCACCTTCTCTCCCTCCCTCTCTTTCTTTGACAAGGCGGACACTCTGTCTCCTTCCCTGTCTCCCTCTCCTTCCCCGCCACTTCTCTCCCGCCTTCTTTCCTGCTCTCCACCTCCTCTTTCTTCTCCATCCCACCTTCGCTTCCTTCTCTCTCTCTCTTCTCTCTCTCTCTCTCTCTCTCTCTCTCTCTCTCTCTCTCTCTCTCTCCATCCCACCTTCGTTTTCCTTCCCTCCCACCTTCTCTCTCTCTCTCTCTTCTCTCTCTCTCTCTCTCTCTCTTCTCTCTCTCTCTCTCTCTCTCCATCCCACCTTCGTTTCCTTCCTCCACCTTCTCTCTCTCTCTCTCTCTCTCTCTCTCTCTCTCTCTCTCTCTCTCTCTCTCCATCCACCTTCGTTTCCCTTCCCTCCCACCTTCTCTCTCTCTCTCTCTCTCTCTCTCTCTCCTCTCTCTCTCTCTCTCTCTCTCTCTCTCTCTCCATCCCACCTTCGTTTCCTTCCCTCCCCTTCTCTCTCTCTCTCTCTCTCTTCTCTCTCTCTCTCTCTCTCTCTCTCTCTCTCTCTCTCTCTCTCCATCCCACCTTCGTTTCCTTCCCTCCCACCTTCCTCTCTCTCTCTCTCTCTCTCTCTCTCTCTCTCTCTCTCTCTCTCTCTCTCTCTCTCTCTCTTCTCTCTCCATCCCACCTTCGTTCTTTCCCTCCCACCTTCTCTCTCTCTCTCTCTCTCTTCTCTCTCTCTCTCTCTCTCTCTCTCTCTCTCTCTCCATCCCACCTTCGTTTCTCTCTCTCTTTCTCTCCATCCCACCTTCGTTTCTTTCCCTCCCACCTTCCTCTCTTCTCTCTCTCTCTCTCTCTCTCTCTCTCTCTCTCTCTCTCTCTCTCTCTCTCTCTCTCTCTCTCTCTCCATCCCACCTTCGTTTCTCTCTCTCTTTCTCTCCATCCCACCTTCGTGTCCTTCCCTCCGAACTTTTCTCTCTTTCCCCTCCCTGCTTCCTTCCCTCCCACCTTCTCTCACGTGTGCACACAGACCTGCACCATACCACACACACACACACAAACAGAGAGTGATGGCAGTGGCTGGGCCTGACACAGTCCTTTCACTGACATCACCTGGCAGATCAGGCAGCGAGTCCCTTCACACTGTCACCACATCCCATCCCATTGTAATATGATCAGACTCCTGTAGCCACCAGTACTCAGACCGCCCAGACATTTCTCTGCATACTCTACTCCTAGAAACATAAGAAAGAAGCGTGATGATGGAAACATTAATACGTGTCTGATTCAACCCACCCGTCTGGATGCCGCCTGTGTGTGTGTGTACACACACACACACACACACACACACACACACACACACACAGAGAGAGAAAAAGAGAGGAGAGAGAGAGGAGAGGAGAGAGAGAGAGAGAGAGAGAATGAATGAATGAAAAGATTCAATAAGGCCAAGGCCCCATCTGAAGGGGGTCAAATCTATGAGAAGTAAACAACAATAAGAACATCAAAATCAGAATAATCAGTTCACTGAAACAATGTAAAATGTACAAACATGTTCACTCTGCTCGCCCTTATTGAGAAAAGGCTCTGATACGTTGAAATGATTTACATAGATAAATTACAAAATTTCTTATTGTATTTTCATTTTTTGTTGACAATAGCAATACTAAACGAAAACTAGATGGTCTACAATGAAATTTTGATGGAATAAATTTACTTCTTAGGTCATTTAACACTGGACAGCTAAACACAAAATGAATTTCATCTTCAATTGCTGAACGACATAAGCGACATATGGCAGTTCCATTTCCGCCATATCTATATCTCTGGGAGTGCACGGCAATGTCAGATACGCCAAACCTAAACTTGGTTAATGCTGCCCTTACAAAACTACACAACGACAATGAAATGAGAGAGAGAGAGAGAGAGAGAGAGAGAGAGAGGTCAGTAAATGGGGTTTACCTCCTCCCACTTCAAGCACTTAGCGTTTTGGGTCATCCAAAAGCTAGGCTCAGTCAATTTAAATTTCAAAATCAATATAAGAAAGCTAATGATGTCTGTTGTGTTAATTAATCATGTCAGCAGTGTCGATTTTTTGGGGTGGATAAGAGTCCGCGCTGGATACCACTGTGTAACAAGCTTCCACTGTTTGTACACTAACATAGTCTGTTCCTTTTCACTCATAAGTCTTTTAAGACAAGAACTGTGTGTACACAATGTATGGAGGAATTCGGTGATAAGACAAAAGAGATAATCGGTGAGGCGATGTTGTGCGCGTGAAATGGTTTACTTATTCACTTATATGCTTATGTGTTTGTATGCTTATTAATTATGTATTTCTTCTTCTTCCTTAATTAAAAGCTGGTGCACTCAAAAATGAGTAGGTCACCAGCGCGCATGTTAACAACAACAACAACAAAAAAGAGAATGCGACTCAGCCTGTTGGCCCCTGGAGCAAAATTTAGCAACAAGGGGTCGCACATGATATTTAAAAGGTTAAAAGCAATGGCCAGGTTCTTCTTCTTCTTCTTCTTCTTCCTTTGTACGACCAGCATCATTTTGCTGATGGTTTTGTCGTATTTAGGGAGATTGCCGAAGATTGCGCTGTTGTGAGGAGAAAAAAAAAAAAAAAAAAGGGGGGGGGGGGGAGATTTTAGGGAACAGTGGTCAGGAGGAGGGCAAGGGGGGGGGGGGGGGGGGGGAGGATTTGGGGTGGTGGGAAAGGGGAGGGGGTGAGGGGTGGTTGTTTCAGGTTCTAAAGATGGGAGGCCAGCCTGGACTTGAAGCAGTCCAGTGACTCAGCTGTCACAACCTCCTGAGGCAACTTGTTCCATTCTGGTATGGTCCTTGGAAAGAATGTCATCTGCCTGTACCGCGTCGTGCATGTTGGAATGTCGCAGCTCTGGTCATTGTTGATCCTCGAGCTCAGCCTGCTGTCAGATGGTTTGGGCAGGTACATGGAGTTGATGGAGATGAGTCCGTGATGGAATTTATAAAACATCTCCAAGCGGGCTTTCTTACGACGCTGTTGTAGGGAAGGCCAATTTAGAGAATCAAGGATGGAGTCGACGCATGATGTTTGGCGGTGGCGATTTGACACCATCTTGCTGCTCTTCGTTGGATCTTCTCAAGGGCTTCAATCTCGTTTGCAGTGTAGGGATCCAGACGGTGGCTGCGTACTTGTAACAAAAGGCATTTTGTCCCAGACAATTTAGAGCTGGGACCAAAAGAAATAAGACACCTCGCTACTAGGTGTCTCCAGTGGGAGAACGCGTTTGTCTGATCACGTCGGGGTCACCACTGTAAAGAAAGTCCCAGAAAGACAGAATAAAGATTATGTATTCATGCTTGTATGTGTGCCTGCTATCTGTACTCTCTGTCACTCCAAATCAGACAAACGCGTTTCCCACTGGAAAGGAAACTAAAGTTGAAAACTTGTTAAGCCACACCCTTTTATTAATAAAAGTAATAAGTTTTCTTTACTGTTATGGCCTGGGTATGGACAGAGGAGGGGACAGAAGATTACTTCACCACCCTGGCGAAGACACCGTTTTTTGTTCCTGCTGCACCTCACACCAGGCAGCTCTTGAAGTAACTCTCGGGCGTTCCTCGACTGTCTGACATTTCTTCCCGTTCCTGGAAGAAATCACGCCCGTACCCTGTCGAAACTTGACAGTTTGTCTGTGCCCATTTCCTGGCACCAATACCCCGTGCTCAGTCCCTGGCACTGGAAGCCTTTACAAGGCAAAAGACATGTCAACTGTCAGCCAAAACTTCAGCCCACAACTTCCAAACAGGTGAGCGATTTCGTTCACGAAAAACTGCGCACGCACAACCTCGCTACTAGGTGTCTTATTTCTTTTGGTCCCAGCTCTAAATTGTCTGGGACAAAATGCCTTTTGTTACAGTACTCAAGAAGCGGGCGAACAAGGGCTTTATATGCAGTTTCCTTTGTTTTCTTGTTGCCGATCTTGAGGTTTCGCCGGACAAAGCCTAAGGTCTTGCTGGCTTTCTTCGTGATGGAGTCAATGTGAGATTCCCACTGCATATTGTCCTGGATGTTGACACCAAGGTATTTAGTGGTGTTGACATTTTCGATATTCTGGCCATGTAGCTCATACACAGGGGCAATCTTGTTCCGCTTCCGAGAAACTCGTAGCGTTGAGCACTTCTGTGGGTGGAACTCCATAGACCACTTCTCCTCCCAGGTGGTAAGGGAATGTAGGTCTTCTTGCAGCACTCTCTCATCTTTTTTCTTCGCGATGGTCTTGCTGCACATGGTATCGTCGGCAAATAGGCGGACTTTCGACTTGATGCCATCAGGAAGGTCGTTTATGTAGAGAAGAAAAAGACTCGGCCCTAGGACCGAGCCTTGAGGGACACCGGATTCTACAGGTAGAAAGTCAGATCTTGTTTCCTCCACCACCACAGCCTGCTGTCTGTCCGCAAGGAAGTCCTTAATCCAGGCGTTGGTGCGGCCTACGATGCCGTAACGACGTAGTTTGTGGACCAGTAGGGTATGGCTAACTTTGTCGAAGGCCTTTGAGAAGTCGAGGACGATAGTGTCCTCCTGGTTTCCCTTCTCGATCTCTCTGGTCGCTTCGTCCACATACCCTAGGAGTTGGGTTTCACATGACCGTCCGCGTCGAAAGCCGTGCTGCTCTGGACAGAGAATCTCATTTTTCTCAAAATGGGACATGATGTGGCTGGTGATGACATGCTCCATCAGCTTGCAGGCTATGCAGGTGAGGGAGATGGGATGGTAGTTGGCTGCGTTATATCTTTTTCCCTTCTTGAAGACAGGTGTGATGTTGGCATGTTTCCAGTCCTGCGGCAGGGTACCAGAGGAGTATGAAATGCGGTTAAAGCAGGGTGAGGGCTGGCGTGATCTCCTCTGCAACCATATTCAAAAGTCTGGGAGTAATGCCATCTGGGCCACAGGCTTTATTTGGGTCAAGGTTGAGCAGAAGTCTCTTTACTCCATCTTCCGTGATGTTGATGTTGTCGCATGCTGGGTAGTCTGGAAGTTTTGGTCCAGGGGGGCACGCTGTTCAAACTCTTCAGCTGTGATGGTGTCTTTGGGGCTGAATACAGAGTGGAACTGTGTGTTCAGGATCTGTGCTTGTTCCTTGGGGTCGGAGACTAGTTTCCAGCTTCTTTAAGTGGAGAGACGCCCACTCCTTCTGTCCTTCTCGCTTTGATGAAGCTCCAGAACTTCTTCTTGGAGGTGGTCTGGCATTCTCCTTCGTCAGAGATCAGGCCTTCTACGTGTCTCCAGTAGGCACGACGTAGGCGTTTCTGGACAAGGCGCTTGAGTGCCTTGAATTCCTGTCGGAGGGCCTCATCTCCGTTTTTCTTCATGCGCTTGTGGATCCTGTCTCGTCTACGTATGAGTTTCTTGGTCTCATAGTCAACCCAGGGGAGGCTTGGTTTGGGTCTGGTTCGCTTATGGGGGACGTGATCTGAGAGGGCTTGACTCAGGCCCATACGGATTTCAGACCATACTTCCTCAACATTGCTTTTCTCGTCAAATTTGATCATGATGTGATCGCTCATCTTCTGTGCTGCCTCTTTAAGTGGCTCCTTACATTCCTCAGTGTAAATGGGAACGAATCGCTGGGGTTGGCATTTCTTTGGGGGATGAATCTGCAGCTCCATGTACACTGTGTCATGGTCAGCAATACCAGGGAGTGTTTCAGTTCGTGGGACAAGGTGGGGGTGGTTTGTGAGGAACAAGTCCAGGGGATTATTTCCTCTTGTTGGCTCCATTGCCATCTGCTCCCAGCCTACATCAATGATGGCGTCCATAAACTGTCGGTGGATATCTGGTTTGGGGCATCCCTTTTTTTAGCGTCTTGGTGGGCCAGTGCCAGCCTGGTAGGTTAAAGTCACCACCGGCAACGATGATGGCATTCCTGTACGAGTTGGAAGCAAGGCGGGCAGATTTCTCAAACGCATTCATGCTCTCAGTGTACTCTGTGTGGGGGTGGTAGAAGCAGCAGACTAGCAGTGTGCGCCGTCCTTTCATTTTGATCTTCACCCAAAGGTTTTCATAACCCGCGGATAGTTCAGGCATTTCATGGGAGGTCAGGTCTTCTGAGACAAGGATGAAAACCCCTCCCCCATTCTCTTTATCCCATTCGCCTGGTGGCCTGTCTCTGCGATAAATGGTGAAGCCCCTGGGGAAGATTTCTGCGTTCGACTGGGACTGGGTCAACCATGATTCTGTGCCAACAATGATGTCTGGTCTTGTAGCTTGGACAAGATTGCTGAACTCGGCTACTTTACCAACGATAGAGTTACAGTTCACGTTCAGGAAGCGGAGGGGTCGTCTGCTGTGTTTGTCTTGCTTTCTTGCTCTGGTGGGTGTGGAAGTATGGAGTGGTTTGAAGGGGCTGTTTATGTTGGAGCAATTATATATGAGTCAGATGTTTCACTAAAAGGGATGGTACCTACACCATACAAGTCAAAGGCAATGGTACTGTAATTGGCATTGGTGCAAACAACGCATTGCCAAGTGACATCGCTTCTGCCAAGGAGGTCGTAGGATCCACTGCCGATATGCTGGCATTCTGCGTGGAACCACTGTCCACAAGACTCACACTCAACACCTAGTTGGTCCCAGGTAACAGTTCGGTCACAAGCACCGCACGGGTAGCGTGAATCCGTGTCTTCATTCGAGGGGTCGTGGGGCTGCAGGCCATTTGGTGTCAATTGCCCACGGTTTGAAGTGAAAGACATAACAAGGAGGGTGAGTACAATGTACTTAGACAGTTTTCGCAATGTCAACATAGAGGTATGTTAGCCCATGGGGAATACTGGAATCAAGGTTTTCAGAGCAGTGCTGTGATCACGAGGTCCGCCATGTTTGTTTACATTCTGAACATGGTCGTAGATATAGCCGGTTTGGTGATTTTCTTCGACAGGTAAGGAGACGATAAAATTGCTTACCTTTCTGCAGCACGGGTCAAGGGAGAGGGTCTCTGATAAAAGAATATAGGTTTAAATTAGGAAAAAAGATCAAATTTCACTACAAACAGACGAGCTCACGAAAAATAAACCTGTATCCTCGCGCATGCGCAATCTCCCTCTTAAGGCCTAGGTAACCATAAAATATATGGGGAAGATAGAAAAGTCAATCAATATGCAGATCTCAAGATTGTCTTATCAATTTGATCTTTAAAAGAGACTGCATTTGTGGCAGTCTTGATGGCACCCGGCAGTGAGTTCCACAGCCTTACAGAACTAGGATAAAACGAATGTAAATGGCTGTCAATATTTGATGCAGGTATGGCATAAGATTGACCGCCACTCCTGGTGCTACTTTTATGAAATACTAGTTGTTCCATTGGGATATCGATTAGTTTAGCTCTGCCTTAGAAGAAGGTATTAAGTTTAATAAAGGCTCTTCTCTCTTCTAAGGGTTTCCATTCTAATTTCCTCATGTTCTTCCTAGTATTCCCTCTCTCTCTGATACGGTTCCCTGTTACGAACCGTGCTGCTCTCTTCTGAATGTTTTCGAGGTTATCAATGTCCCTTAGATTGTAAGATTAGATTTATTTTATTCTATTTTACTTTTAAAGCATGCGGAAGCTTGAATTGAATCACCCAGGAAAGGGGAAACAACATCTTAATTGTGGCGTGTGACCACGAGGAAAAACGAAGAAGGTGGTGGTGGTGGTGGTGGTGGGGGGTGTAACCGGGAGTTATTCTTTCCTGTTCTCTGTTTGTTTCGAGGTCTCCGTGTTGGTCTGGTGTCAAAACAAATCATCAAACCGAACGGATTCCAGATTTATACTTTACTTCTATACAGGACTGAGTGAGTTCTATGATTCATTCGAGCCAATAACGGTGACTTTTGCTCAGTTTGCGTTTCTCTGATTGATTCACAGACCTTATAGTAAGGTCTATGACTTATCGAATTCTGTGATTTCTTTCAGAACCGAAAATCCAACTTTTGATTTAGAACTTTAGTTGCAACAAGACAGCGTTTATGGTTTACACTTGGACCAGAAAGGCAACCCCATGTCAACAGAAGACTACTGACACAGCTTAGTTTGTATTCAGTCGATGCGGTGTTTTGTGGGAGGTCTAGTTCGTGTCCATTTTTTACAGCAGAATTACCACGAAAATTGAATGTAGCTATTGTGCTTCAGTTTGAGTGCGACTTCAGCAAAACAGTAAGATAGTGGGCACCAAAGGAAAGGAAAGAAGAAGATAGACTAAAACATTCCTCTCTCTCTCTCTCTCTCTCTCTCTCTCTCTCTCTCTCTCTCTCTCTTTAATTCCGTATCTAATTTTTGTTCTAGCCACTTTTTGCATGCTTCTTTTATCGTCTCATTTTATTTTGCATTGTTGACCCTACTCAGAGCGAGGACTGGATGTAAAAAAGCACATCAGTGCTTATCTATTATCCTCGTAAATAAGGAATTCTGTCTTGTCTTGTCTTGTCTCTCTCCACCCTCCTCTCCTTCCTCCCCCCCCCCCCCCCCCCCCCCCCCACCCTTGCTCTCTCTCTTCTGTGTGCGTGTCACAGTGAGTGTGTGTTATCAATGTTGAATGTTTGCCAACAAGGAAATCAATCGGATATCTCGCTGTGACAAGGGACTCGTCCGCTCTATCTTGGAGTATGCCAGCCCAGTCGTGAGAAAGAGCGAAGAACAGCTTCCAGCTGTGTCCAACCATACAAGCAGACGTCCAGTGTTGAGGACATGTTATAGACCTTTGAATAAGCACCCTTGAAGGAGAAAAGGAAAGTTGCAAAGAGAGGCGACTGCAGGCGGAAATCTAAATAAATCTTAGAAAGTTAATGTGATAAATCTGCCAGACATGAACAAACGAATCACAAGACAAAACAGGATGCGTTTCGACCTCTTAGGTCTTCTTCAGGCAAGATAAAACAACACTCAGGACGATTCTGACTGCTACCCTTTGTTGTTTGGTGTTTTTTGCTTTACATCATCTATTTTAGGTGTGCACTTGTGTCTTGTTCTTCATTTTCGTTTCCCCGAGTGTTTATCTTGCCTGAAGAAGACCTAAGGTCGAAATGTGTCATGTTTTGTCTTGTGATTTCTTTGAGAAAAGAAAGCTTGCCCACCATGGCCTCATCACATTAGTTGCAAAGCACCCTGAAGAGATGGCCTGCTCAACCCATGCTGCCAGGCACCAACACACTGGGCAATGCATTGATCCACACATGGTAAGAGAAGTGACCAGCTTGCCTGCTGACATTGTCATAGCACCATCCTTGGAATTTTATGTGTCCAACAAAAATATGCATATTGACGTACACAGCCTTTATTAAAATAACTAGACAAGGAAATAATAAAATGCATGTTCTTCCCGTGGCTTCTGAAGAACGTTTCCATGGTTTGTACACTTTCAGTTTTCGGTCTCGGTTATGAAATCATGAAAAGCAGATATGAAACTTTTGAGAAGTTAAAAAAAAAAAAAGTTTTCTTCTCAGTAAACACTTTAACAGTCATTAACTTTATACTAGACTTAAAAAGAAAAAAAGAGAACTAAAGAAAAAGGTGAGATGAAAACTCGCCCCAAGTTGAGACCAGCTTAGAGTACAGGGTTGCCCCAAATCAGAAAAATCTTTTTTCACTGACTGAAGAACAAGAACTATTGCTGTCAATGTGAGGGGTGCTGCGAATGTAATAGATGCCGCAAATGTGTGACTGTGGATTTTCTTTTGGGTCAAATATAAAGGAAGAAAAGTCACTGAACTTGATTGAATACTTATATCTACTGTGATCATGGAGAATTTTCATACAGTGAAATTCCCAAAGAGGGAGGGATCTGGCCTCAATATACCATGCAAGTGTTGAAAAAAGGAATTAAGAGAAAAAGCAGCACAGCACTGAATGGCCCAAAGTAACAAATATGAACTTTAGATCAGACAGACTGCAAGAAGGCCCTTACAATTTGCTAACTCCCCTTGAACACATGGACACTCCCACATGCAGTACTTCATCTACCCTGCGCACCAGTCACAAGCTAAACTCGGCAATACAATAACGAAAACACACATACACAAATTTGCATACACACAGAGAGAATAAGAGAGAGACACATGCATACTCTGACACGCATGCAGGCACGCACACATGCATGCATGCACGCACACAGGCAGGCACACACACACACACACACACACACACACACACACACACACACAACACACACACACACACACACTTACACACACACACACACACAAAACACACACACACACACACACAGGAATACATCAGCACACCAAACAAATGCAAGTAACTCATAGTATAGATTTCTTGTGTATTGTACATACACTTTCTTTGTCAAGTATTTTTGAGAAGAGCTATAAGAAAGTGTGCGTCAAATGTCTGTTAAATGTTGCGTGCTGTTGTCATGTGTAAATGTTGTGCTGCTATAACATCTCTCAAACATGTGGCCAGAAAGATGACTGGGAAATGTTGGGTCACCCCAGGAAGACGGTGAAGAATGGCGCACACAGCTCCCAGTGCCAGAGCTCACAACACTTGGCTGCTGGAGCGGCTGGAGGTGGGCGACCTGATCCAGTTCCCACGTGGCCTGTACTCCCACTGGGCTGTGTACAAACGGTCAGTATAGGCCTGTTGCCTGTCTCTGTCCAGTGCATTGGTCAGTATAGCTCTGTGGCCTGTCTCTGTTCAGTGCATTGGTCAGTATAGGTCTGTGGCCTGTCTCTGTCCAGTGCATTGGTCAGTATAGGTCTGTGGCCTGTCTCTGTCCAGTGCATTGGTCAGTATAGGTCTGTGGCATGTTTCTGTCCAGTGCATTGTCAGTATAGGTCTGTGGCCTGTCTCTGTCCAGGCATTGGTCAGTATAGCTCTGTGGCCTGTCTCTGTCCAGGTCACTTTTCTGTTTTCTCCTTTTACATGTAAGTTGTAAAGTATAGGTCTATCACATGTCTATCCTGGTCACTTTTCTGTCTTCTCCTTTTACATGTAAGTTGTAAAGTATAGGTCTGTCACATGTCTATCCTGGTCACTTTTCTGTCTTCTCCTTTTACATGTAAGTTGTAAAGTATAGGTCTGTCACATGTCTATCCTGGTCACTTTTTCTGTCTTCTCCTTTTTTACATGTAAGTTGTGAAGTATAGGTCTGTCACATGTCTATCCTGGTCACTTTTCTGTCTTCTCTCCTTTTACATGTAAGTTGTAAAGTATAGGTCTGTCACATGTCTATCCTGGTCACTTTTCTGTCTTCTCCTTTTACATGTAAGTTGTGAAGTATAGGTCTGTCACATGTCTATCCTGGTCACTTTTCTGTCTTCTCCTTTTACATGTAAGTTGTAAAATATAGGTCTGTCACATGTCTATCCTGGTCACTTTTCTGTCTTCTCCTTTTACATGTAAGTTGTGAAGTATAGGTCTGTCACATGTCTATCCTGGTCACTTTTCTGTCTTCTCCTTTTACATGTAAGTTGTAAAGTATAGGTCTGTCACATGTCTATCCTGGTCACTTTTCTGTCTTCTCCTTTTACATGTAAGTTGTAAAGTATAGGTCTGTCACATGTCTATCCTGGTCACTTTTCTGTCTTCTCCTTTTACATGTAAGTTGTGAAGTATAGGTCTGTCACATGTCTATCCTGGTCACTTTTCTGTCTTCTTCCTTTTACATGTAAGTTGAAGTATAGGTCTGTCACATGTCTATCCTGGTCACTTTTCTGTCTTCTCCTTTTACATGTAAGTTGTGAAGTATAGGTCTGTTGCATGTCTCTGTCCAGTGCACTTTTCTGTCTTCTCCTTTTACATGGAAGTAATAATAACTCAGTTGACAGAGCCAGCCGCCATGGTGATGTGGTCAGTGTCATGGACTCCCAGCTGGGAGGTCGTGGGTTTGAATCCCATCAGAGTCGTGTGGAATCTTTCTGCCCCAACCTGCTCCTACCCAGAGTGGGGTTTGCTTTGGGCTCGGTTGGGAAGACTTGGACCACACAGTCGAGCTTCATCCACTAACTGGATGGGTCTCTGAGAGTGTTGCTCAAATGTCCTGACCAACACTGCAGGTGTCTGTATCTCTTGGGCCTGGTTGACGTCAGAATATATCATGAAAGTAAAGCGTAGAGTGCAGCCCTGTCATGCAGTCTCAGACCGGAATGGAAATCCATAGCATCATCCTCATGATCCTCATTCTCATCGATGAGCATTAAAAAACAAAACAAAAAGGAAACAAAAGAGGAAAAAAACTCGGTTGACGGAGCACTGGACTCATTCCTGGTGATCCTGGACTGTGCGAGTTCAAATCTCAGCCGGGCTTTCTTGGCACAGGGAGATTTTCCCTTCGGAGTTTACATCGACTCTCAACTCCATGTCCCAAAAGGTTCTTCAAATGAGACTGTGAACCGAGGTTCCGTGTGTGAATGCACACGTAAGATCTTGTGCACATGTGAAATCCTGTCATCAGCTTCTAGAAGAGGAGGACAATTTGGCCGTTGGGACGGATGACACCTATACACAAAGCATGCTTCCTCCATGAAAATTGAAGGAAGGAGTCAACATCTGAGTGACTGATATTTGAGTGAGTGACATGGGAGACAAATGATTAGCGGCAGCCGGCAGCTCTTTTTATGAGTGTGTGTTGTGGAGTGCGTAGAGCTTGGTCTCTGACCAAAGTGAGGCACTTTAAAAGTATGTTGTTGTTGTTGTCGTACCCTGGCTAAAAGACTCCAGGGATCATCCGAACAGCTGAAGTACTTGAACACTATGGTACAAATGCATCAGCTGGGGATGAGAACATTACATGTGTGTGACCGTTTTTAATTACCCCACCACGTGGGCAGCCACACTCCGACTTCGGGGGATTTTGGGAGACTGATAATGTTATGCTAGGAGCTTGTCACGACTGAAGACAATCCCCATAACTTATGCAGAGCATAACAACATTTTGATGTAGCCTTGGTGTTCTAGCCAATGTCACTTGGCCTGACATAGCCTTAAGCCAAGGCGGATGTTATAAGTATGATACTGATGGCAATAAATGATATAGATCAGTCACATCTCTGTGCCACGTGCCCTTAACGATCAGCTAAATATATACATTTAGTGACCCCTGTGTAGTACATCAAGTGCATCTCCTAATTTTGTACAGGTCACCGACATTTGTTTGGTAAGTCAAGTGCATTTGACTGTCAACTAATTTTACGTAGGTCAGCATATTTCAGCCGAGTGAAGCACTCTTTACAGTCTGCAAATTTCACATAGATCTTACATCTCTCAGCCAGTATGGTCAGTCACCTAGTTTTGTTTGGTAATACTCCGCCAGTATGGTCAGTCACATAGTTTTGTTTGGTAATACTCGGCCAGTATGGTCAGTCACCTAGTTTTGTTTGGTAATACTCCGCCAGTATCTTCAGTCACATAGTTTTGTTTGGTAATACTCCGCCAGTGTGGTCAGTCACATAGTTTTGTTTGGTAATACTCCGCCAGTATCTTCAGTCACATAGTTTTGTTTGGTAATACTCCGCCAGTGTGGTCAGTCACATAGTTTTGTTTGGTAATACTCCGCCAGTGTGGTCAGTCACATAGTTTTGTTTGGTAATACTCGGCCATGTGGTCAGTCACATAGTTTTGTTTGGTAATACTCGGCCAGTATGGTCAGTCACATAGTTTTGTTTGGTAATTGTTGTGTGATGTGGCTGAACTGTACAGATCCTTGATCTGTCCTTTGATTCAGATCCAGACTGGATTGTCATCCAAACATCCAGTGGGTTGGTCCTTTGTTTGATTCAGATCCAGACTGTGGATTGTCATCAAACCATCCAGTGGGTTGGTCCTTTGTTTTATTCAGATCCAGACTGTGGATTGTCATCCAAACATCCAGTGGGCTGGTCCTTTGTTTGATTCAGATCCAAACTGTGGATTGTCATCCAAACATCCAGTGGGTTCGTCCTTTGGCCGTGTCACATTTCTGCACTCGGATTGATTAAAATCAGTATAATCATGCTGACAAACCAACAGACTTTTATTACCAGCATTTATGTAGCAGCTGTCCTCGTTTAGAAACCAAGCTGTAAGCAGGTTTCAGTCCACACTCTCATGAGCTGCCTGCCTTGGTAGAGCTGACAGAAGGGCTGCCGGCTGGTGCTTCATTCACTTGTTTCCCCATGTTCTTCAGTCAGTATCAGTCATTCAGCATTTTTCCCTCTTCATTCTTTTGACTTTTCATGCAGGGTGCATGCCATGTGTAACGTGGCAGCCTTGCCTGTGGCCAAACTGGCCTTCTCTTCCAAAAGTTTGTGATGGGATTCTATATGTGTGCAAGGTAGTATTATGCATGTGTTCACACACAGAACCTCAGTTTGTAGTCTCATTCAAAGGACTTTTCATGAAATGGAGTCAGAACCTATGTTAACTCTGTAAGAAAAATCCACCTGTACCGAAACAAGCCCAGCAAAGAGATTCGAACCTACAACCCCAGGATTACCAGGATTATGAATCTGGCCCTCTACCAGCTGAGCTTTGCTGGCCCCAAGACTTAACTTTGATTGCTCTTTAAATCTTTCACAGAGTTTCTGTTCTGCCGACATCCTACAAGAAGATCTTTCAGTGTTTCAATAAGGCTGTGAGAATTGGTACAGAAATCAGACATCAGGTCTCTTGCTGTGCTAATTTTTTTTCTTTTTCTTTTTGTCTCCCAAGAAAGCATCTTTATTCAAGATGGTTCAGACCGTACAACGCAATGGAAAACACAGAAAAAACAGATGGTAGAATTGCAAAAAAGAAATGCAGACATATATCAAACATAATGGTAACACTAGTTTACATTTTGAAGACAAAAGGTTGGAACATCTCAGCGGGAGAGAGAGAGAGAGAGAGAGAGAGAGAGAGAGAGAGAGAGAGAGAGAGAGGGAGGGGAGGGAGAGAGGGGCACAGACAGACAGACAGTCAGAGAGAGACAGAGAGAGAATACGAATAGGATTACAAGCATTTTAATGAGGGTAAACTGATAAACTTGAGCGAGAGAGAGGAGAGAAAGAGAGAGAGAGCACATATGAGGCAAGCCCAGTGTTTCATGAAAGTTTACATTTTTTCTTCTTTTTTTTTAAGGTCCTGTACAATTTCCAATGGGGGCAGTTTTTTTTTTTTTTTTTGGGGGGGGGGGGGGACGTAACACTTACCTGTGCTGATTCTGCCAGACTGGTCTGGAACGAGTCAAGAAACAAAAAGGTCAGCACTGAGGCCGGTGGGTGCTCTGCTCTTGCAGGTCAGGGAGAGGTGGTTCATCTGGCGGGCGAGGACGACGACGGCATCGACGGCAAAGTGGACTCCACCCAGCTCTTCACCGTCAGCGGTCGCCGCTCCCGCAAAGCCTTCATCAAGGTGGACCGCTTCCTGAACGTGGCTGGGGGCAGCAAGGCCCTCCGCAACAACAAGAAGGACGACAAGCTGAGGTGGGTGGCGAGGGGGCAGTATGGATGTGGACAGATGGGTGGAAGGAGAGGGGAGGATGTGTGTGTGTTGTGAGGGAGGGAGGGGGGTATGTGTGTGCGTGTGTGAGGGAGGGAGGAAGGTGTGTGTAGGTTGTGTGTGTGTGTGTGTGTGTGTGTGTGTGTGTGTGTGTGTGTGTGTGTGTGTGTGAGGGAGGAGGAAGGTGTGCGTATGTGTATAGTGTGTGTGTGTGTGTGTGTGTGTGTGTGTGTGTGTGTGTGTGTGTGTGTGTGAGGGAGGGAGGGAGGGAGGGAGGGAGGTGTGTGTGGATGTGACTATATGTGCTTATGTGTGTGTGTGCATGTGTGTGTGTGCATGTATGTGTGTGAGTGTGAGTGTGTGTGTGTGTGTGTGTGTGTGATATATATATATATATATATATATATATATATATAAAATATATATTATAGTGGTGTGTGTGTGTGTAGAGTTCATTTGTTCACATGGAGATAGAGAGTGAATTTAGATAGTTAGGGCTTGTGTGTGTGTTTGTTTGTGCGCGCGCGCAAGTGTGTGTGTGCGCATGTGTGTGTGTGTGCATGTGTGTGTGCTGTCCTTAAAGCCCGAAAGATAACAAATTCAGGTTGAAGTTGTCTGTTTGATTGTGGTTGTTATCCATGTCAAGTGCTTTAAACTTGCAAGCAGACTGCATTCTGTGTGATAACGATCAAAACATGGCCTATTTTCCTCCCTCCAAAAAAAAAAACAGCTTTATGACAGAGAGTACTTAGCTTTTTATGTATATTATACATCAGAGTTTTTTTTTAGGATGACGTGCAAGTTTTAAAATTGTACATCAACAGGTTGTTTACCAGCCATTTGACTTGACCAACCCACACTACACACAGCCTGCATGGTCACCAAAGGGAGAAAACTGGCCGTACACAGTGAGGTTGAAGAAGTCGGATTCATGCAACATCCATTTTGTGTCCCAGTTTGAAGAGAGAAGGGATCCTGACTCGACAGCACTCCCACATTTTAATTCCTGTAAACAAAAAACTCCCCCCCCCCCCCCCCCCCCCCCCCCCATGCCTCATCTCCCCCTCTTTTTGGGGGTGTTTTACCCCCTTTTACATTCCGGTTGGTGTTGTTCCAGAGGGTGGGGGGGGGGGGGGGGGGGAAAGCTTGGGAAAATGAGGGGGTTTTGTTACCCCCAAACAAGACAAGATTTTTGGGTTTAACTAAAACAGTTTGTTTGAAGGTTTCAGGGGTTTCCGCCCATGGGTTACTTCCAAAGGGAACCGACCAAAGCCACTACTGCAAAAAAGGGTTTGTGGTGAGGCTGCGACAGGGAGCCCCGGGGTGGCTGGGGTACGTTTGGGGGCTTTTGTGAGGAAAAGGGGTTCCCCCCCCCCCCCCCCAAATTGGAAGCTGGCCCGCCCTTTAGGGGGGGGATTTGGAAACAAATAATGGCCATACCCCACTCCCTTTGCGGGGAAAGGGGGGATGAACCCCGGCCCGCTGTATGGGAGTGTCCGGGAGGGGTAAACCCTGTGTACGCAGGAAAGGGAAAGGGGGGGAAAAAAAAAAAGTGGGGGGGGTACCGAAAAAAAGCCCAAAGGGCCCCAAAACGGCAAAAAAAAAAACCCCCCCTGAATAACCCTACTCCCCATCAGCATGGGGACAGCCCCGATGTGGCCCTTTGCGTCCGTGGGGGCCCTAAAAAACCCTTTCCTTAACCCCCCCCCAAAACCCCAATCACATCCCTTAAACCAAAACTCTCCTCCCCAAAAACCCCCTCCCCTTTTTTTTTTTGATTCCAAACCCCTCCGTTCCCCATTTGGTTTTTGCGCCTCTTGCCCCAACCGCTTTGTGGGCAAGTGATGAAACCCGGGGGGGGGTGGGCTTTCCGCCTGCGGGAAACCGGAAAAAACGACATTCCCCCTCCTGGTGCCCTACGGGGGGGGAAAGCGACCCCGGCCCACAAGGTCCGACGGGGGGGTCCTTAAATCACCCCCCCGTGGCCCGCCCCCACCCTGGTGCTGGCCCCGGCCAGAGGGGCTAGACTTTTTTAAGGAGGAGGGCCCCCCCAAATGGTGAGGAGGGGATTTAAATGTTCCCGGCAGGTTTGTTCCCGTGGAAAAAATTTTTTTGGACCCCCTTTTTTCCTTTTTCCCCTTTTCCCCCCTTCCCCCCCAAACAATTTTTTTTTTGTTTTTTTTTATGATGAGTTTTGTTTTTGTTTGTTTGGGATTTCCTCTTTTTTCCTCCCCGTTTTTTTCTTTTGGAAGATTTTTTTTTTAATGGAAAAGGGATAATCACTGGTTTCCCCTTTTTTTTTTTGGGCAATATCCTGTTTTTTTTTTCCTGTTCTTTTGTGCACGTTAGAATAATGGTAATGGTGCTTTTAGTTTCCCCATCTTTTGCATCATCATGTGAGTGAACCGATCCAAAAATGGAAGAAACAGTGTGATGTGCAAAATCTTTTAGAAACTTGTATTTATGGTTGTTGTTGTTGTTGTTTGTTGTGTGTGGGCGTTGCACAAGATGGTTTGGGGAGGAGAAGGAAACTTGTATTTATGGTTGTTGTTGTTGTTGTTGTTGTTGTTGTTGTGTGTGGGCGTGGCACAAGATGGTTTGGGGAGAGAGGGAAGTGGTGGAAACACATACCCGAAAAGCAGGAAGACTCCCGGATGATGTTAGTGTCTTGCAAGGCCCATGTTTCCCCCCTCTCTCATTCCCCAGTGGACTTTGGTGGTGTGCATAGCTGCCAACTGCTACGAGATCGCCGTAGTTTGCTACGCCAAGAGAATGCTTGCTACAACGCTACTACGATCATTAAATTGCTACGGCGAAACAAAAAATTCGAAGATACTTTCGTTTTGTTTGGACAGCGCTAAGTAACGTCTCTATCGGTCTGTCGGAACTGCATTTCCGCTTTCGGTTTTACTGTAGCACGTGATCATTTCGACCAATCAATGGCGACTTCCGTCTTGCTCAGTTCGCAACAGTGTGTGAGTAGATTTTTTTTTACAATTTGCCCTCTTCCTCTGCTTCATCTCTGTATAATAACATTTATAGATATACTAAGAGTACTCGCAGCTTTAATGTGGTCCGTAAAACTGGTTATAGGCCTGATTTCTTTTTAGAACGCGCGCAAAATTAAAGTTGCTACTGTCAAATTGGAAATGCTACTGTGAAAATTGTGAAATGCTACTGTAAGCCACATGAGCAGGTTGGCAGCTCTGGGTGTGGGTGCTAAGGTCCTTCATGCAACATGGACTTACCGATTTGTCACCTGCCAAAATCTGTAGAAAAATGCCAAGATCTGTCAAAAGATTACTTCGACAGGCAAACAGTAAGTTCAAAGCAAGAGAAACAAGATGCAGAGCATATAAACGTACTCCCAGTTTATCCTGAATACGCGCGAGATATTCCATAAAGAGGAAAAACCGTCTTGAACTGGTGTAAGAGTTAGTATTGGCTATTCTGGTAAACATCAGCTATCTTCTGTGACCTAAAATGAACATACTTACAAATTTTCAGAAAGATCGGCCAAGAGATTTTCCATAAAGAAGAAAACCATTTTGAACCGTTAGTAACCGCTCTAACGGTAAACTTAAACATCGGGCATTATCCGTGACCCATAATGAACATATCTACAAATTTTCAGAATATCAGCCACATACTTTCTGAATATTCCTTGAAGAAGAAAGGCGTTACAGGCCGTTACAGCCGTTAGTAACAGTATAACGGTAAACTAAAACATCGGACATTATTTGTGACCCACAATGAACATACCTACAAATTTTCAGAAAGATCGGCCAAGTGCTTTTTGAGATATTCTATAAAGAAGAAAAAACGTTACAGGCCGTTACAGCCGTTAGTAACAGCTATAACGGGTAAACTAAAACATCGGGCGTCATTCGTGACCCATAATGAACATACCTGCTAATTTTCACAAAGATCAGCCAAGTACTTTCTGAGATATTCCATAAAGAAGAAAAAGCGTTACAGGCTGTTACAGCCGTTAGTAATGGCTATAACGGTAAACTAAAACATCGGCATCATCTGTGACCTATGATGAACATACCTACAAATTTTCAGAAAGATCGGCTAAGTGCTTTCTGAGATATTCTATAAAGAAGAAAAACCGTTACAGGCTGTTACAGCTGTTAGTAACGGCTATAACGGGGTAAACCAAAACAGATCGGAAACACATACCCGAAAAGCAGGAAGACTCCCAGATGATGTTTGTGTCTTGCAAGGCCCATGTTTCCCCCCTCTCTCATTCCCCAGTGGACTTTGGTGGTGTGGGTGCCAGTGTTTCCATGACAACAAACCAAGGTCCTTCATGCAACATGGACTTACGATTTGCCACTGGCCAAAATCTGTAGAAAAATGCCAAGATCTGTCAAAGATCACTTTGACAGGTAAACGAGAAGTTCAAAGTGAGAGAAAAAAGAAAATGAATCATGGGTAAGCATCATACTAAACCAGATAAACAAAGTCAGAGCCAAGATTTTTAAGGAGGCGCCACCTCCACAATCAAAAGAATAGTGGTAGAGCTACAAAGCTGTTTAAAAGAAAAAAAGTCTACACCCTTTTACACAATCCAATAAATAGTGTCAGAGCAGTAGCCTGTGAAGGAAAACGCATATTTACATACATTCATTTTGAGGAAAAGCTTGTGTCCAGTTCTCAAGGAGTTCTCATGGAAAGGGAGTGGAAGAACATTTGTGTCATGAAAGATGTTGAATTAGTGCTTGTCCACCCACAGGGAGGTAACTCACAACCAGAATCTGACAATTTGGTTTTTTTTGTGTTTTTTGGTGTTTTTTTCTTCTTTGAATTAAAAGGGTGTTATCAGTCTCATATACAAATACTCATGTGGGAAAAAAAGTAAGTATTTATGCAATGGCACAAATTAGAAAAAAAAGACAAACAGAATAAATTAGCACAGTGAAACATCAAAAACATCCCGTCCAGTGTAAGATTCAAGACCATGTCAGCTGAAGGAGAGATACAGTTAAATCTCTTGGCATACCTCATAATTCCTCAGTACATGAAATACCACTGAAGGATAAATACAGATAAATCTATTGGCATACTTCCTAATTCCCAATGCATGAAATACTACCTGAACGATAGATACAGATAAATCTATTAGCATACTTCCTAATTCCTCAGTACATGAAATATTACCTGAAGGATAGATACCGATAATCTCTTGGCATACCTCATAATTCTTCAGTGCATGAAATGTCACCTGAAGGATAGATACAGATAAATCTATTGGCATACTTCATGATTCCTCAGTGCATGATTATAGGAGACCGTGTATAACCAAAAAGGAATGTTTTCAATATATATATTTTTAGATATTTTTCCATTGTGGAGTAAAGGTTTATGAGATTCAAAATGGACACAAATGATGTATGTAACATATCCCTTTGTATGGAGGTACCGTTTCAACTGTTGAAGGAAGACACATTTTTTTGGTACACATTTCTACATCTCTTGCATTTCTAAATATTGGCCTTTTTGCTAACATTGCTGCTAAATATATATAATCTTTTTTGATTTTCTTTTCTTTTCTTTTTTGTGTGTGTGATAAGCTGCAAAGTAGAATATCCCTTGAAATAGTTCTGAGACAAACAGAGAACTGTTAATCATCAGACATTTTTTGGCTCTGCTGGGCTACATGGTTAAAGGTGACCTCAGACTGACTTTCTTGTGGAGAGTCAAGTGATATGACATTGTACATGGTGTGTGTGTGTGTGTGTGTGTGTCACAGCCCTGTTTTCTGCATTTTGCTTTGTTCCCTCCACCAAGGAGGTCATGTTTTTTTTTGTTGTTGTTCTCATGTCTGTTGGTGTGTTTGTCTGCTAACAAGATTGTAGAAAAATCTACACAACCAGTTTTACGTAAACTGTGAGAAAAGAAGCCATGTGGCTGCAGGAGGAAGCCGTTACATGTTGGTGTGGATCTTGGTGAAGGTCTGAGGTGTAAAGAAGCAATGTGGCTGCAATGAAGCTGTTAACTGTTGGTGTGGATCTGTGGTGAAGGTCTGAGGTGTAAAGAAGCCATGTGGCTGCAGGAGGAAGCCGTTACATGTTGGTGTGGATCTGTGGTGAAGGTCTGAGGTGAAAGAAGCAGACATGTTTACCTCCCGACCTCACCGGGAGATTCTCCCGAGTTCAGACGTTGTTATACGGTCTCCCGCTCGACTTCAAATCTCCCGATCGCGAAACGCGCTTTCTCCCGTTGTTCACCGAAACCACTTCGGCAGATTTCCGATCCAGAATTTTATCAACATACAGTTCACTGTCGGTGGCGCCCGGCCAAGTTACCTGTTCTCTCGCGCGTGTGCGGTGATGAGTTACGCGTCCGCCATAGTCGTCGCGGGCGGGAAGTTGATGCAGCTGAACGCTACCACTTCTGCGCAGTGAAAATGGCGGCGATTGAGAAGAAGCGTGCTCATGAAACTGATGAAAGCGGCGGCGACTCGGACTGTGATTCCCGTGTGATTGATGCGGTTAAGAAGAAGAAGAAGAAAATTTTCAAAAGTTCAAGCTGCAGTACCAGACAGACTTCCCGGACATTAAATCATCAAGTAAAGGAGCAGAGTTCGCCTTCTGCACCAAGTGCAAACTTCACTTCAGTATCTCGCATGGCGGACAACACGACATAAAAAGGCATGTCAACTGTGAGTCTCATAAGTGTTGCGCGCGCAGTTTCCGGCCCACAGATTACGAACTTTTTTAACGGCTGCCGTGACCAAAGACGACGCCAAAGGAAGTTGGAAGATGACATCACAAAGGCAGAAGCAACACTGTGTCGAGTGATAGGACATTGTAACATGCCTATGGCCACTGCAGACATGTTGACACGGTGTGTCAAATTCATGTTTCCAGACAGCAAGATTGCAGCAGGTAAGTCAGATTTTGGTCTGATAATGTATGATATGCCTTTATAATAAATAATGAGTGTTGTTATTCTGTCCGCTTAGTTCTCTCTCTCTCCTCTGTCCCTCTCTCTCTCTCTTTCTGTCCCTCTATCTTCTCTCTCTCTCTCTTTCACTCTCTTTTTCTCTTTCTCTCCCTCTCTTTCACTCTCTCTCTCTCTCTTCTCTCTGTGTCACACACACACACACACACACACACACACACACACACACACACCACACACACAGCACACGAACACACACATACACACGACACACACACACATTTTGGCATCGCCCTCTGTTCATTTTTAAGTAAAAAAAAAAATCTTGTTAGTGTTAGGATTAGTTCAAAATCAAATTAGTTCTCTGTCTCTCTTTCACACACACACACACACACACACACACACACACACACACACCACACACACACGCGCGCGCGCGCGAACACGGACACACACACACATTTTGGCATAGCCCCTGTTCATTTTTTAAGTAAAAAAAAATGCTGTTAGAGTTAGGATTAGTTCAAAATCGAGCCCTAAAAGTTTTCCTTTCCTGGACCATGAAAAAAAAATCTGAGAAGAAATTCAACAACAGAATTTAGAAAAGATTAGGCTAAGAGAATTTGTTTGATTAAGAATTAAAATTAGGAATGAATTGGTGTGTGTGTGTGTGTGTTTCACACATAAGCAGTGGCCAGCTATGTACCCTCCCCACCCCCCTAATCACTCCCCCTCCCACCCTCCTCTCCTCTCTCCCAATTTTTTTATTAAATCTATTTTGTTTTATTCCATTTTTTTTCTTTTCCTTTTCGCTAAGCACCAACTTTACTCAAAATTATTATAAATTGATGTTACTGCCAATAATGGTTGTTTAAGAATGTGCACTCTTCATTATTATTACCATATTTCTACTTTAGTTATTAAACAAAATTATTATTAATATTACTACCATTATTATTATCATCATCTATTTATTCATTTACTTATTGACTATTATTTTTTTTATATTATTATTATTATGTATTTTTTTAATTTTTATTACTTATTTCTGTATATTATTTTAAGTATTTATTTCACGTTATTTCATCTGCTGTAATTTTTGTTATTATATTTTTTTTTATTAATCCTCCTTAAGGTCGCTCTCTCTCTGTCCCCACACCTACTGTTACCAACTTCTTCCCCCCCCTTACCCCCCACCCCCCTGCATGAATGAGGAGTGAAAGAGTTGTTGTATATGACTCATGTATTATATAGTATGGTTTGAATTTTTTGCAATCTGTTAATAGGTTCTCAGAGAAAAAAGAGAAAAACTGAATAATAACTTTATATAATGTCATGACTTTTGTTGAATAAAAAAAAAGATTAATAAAAAAAATTAAGAGCAAGCAACTCATAAAAATACATAAGGCTCTCTTCTCTCTGCCTCTCTTCCTCCCCCTTATTCCCACCCACCCCCCCCCCCCACCCCCCCCTCTCTCTCTCTCTCTCTCTCTCTCTCTCTCTCTCTCTCTCTCTCTCTCTCATACACCAACTCAGACAGAGAATTTCTAGTAAGATTTTTTAAAAATTTCTGTTGCAGGAATGAAATGCGGCCGTAACAAAGCTACTGCAGTCATCAAAGCCTTAGCTCAAGACACCAAGCATTCTCTTCGGGCAAGAATGAAAAGGGGCCCCTTTACCATTTCAACCGACGGCTCAACACGACTCTGATCCAAGCTGTACCCATAGTGATCCGCTGTGTCAATGATTCTGGCCTTGTATGTTCAGAACTGCTCTCCATTCCTGTTTGTGATGGGCCTGCAACAGGGGAAAACATCTTCAAACTTCTCAACAAAGAGCTTATGGACAGCGAAGTTCCATGGGCCAATTGTTTGAGCCTAGGTTGCGACAATGCACCTGTGATGACGGGACACAAGAAAGGTGTGTACGCCTTCATCAAAGAAAGCAGCCCGAAATCTTCCTCTCAGGTTGTACGCTTCACATGGTCCACAATGGCGCCAAAGCTGCAGCTGCTCATCTACCCCCAGTAGCAACTGTATTGGTTGACATCTACTACTACCTTGATAAAGGGGACAGGAAAGAGCGTGTGAAGATTATACAAAGCCTATACGACGTTGAACAGAGGAAAATCCTGAAACACGTATGCACTCGATGGCTGAGTATTGGCAGATGCTTGGAGCGACTTCGAACAACTGGGACCCATTGAAGGAATTTTTCCTGGACGAGAAAAATGCTCTGCCAAAGAATGCTTCTGGGGAGATCGAGAAGGGCTATGCTTCCACTAAAGTGGAAAGCATCTTTGACTTCATTCGAAGTCCCACAAACAAGCTCTTCTGCCTTTTCCTTCTCCATCAATAAAAGTGTTTGATGCCTTCTTGGTCGGCTTCAGTCAGAAAAACCGATGATTCAGAAACTGAGAAGAGGAATGCTTAAGCTGATGAGAATATTTTGACCAGGTTCGTTAAGCCCAACGCCATGTTGTACAAGTCTCCGGAAACTGTTGACTACAAACTGCCTGCCAACACAAAGTCAACAGTGAACTTGTCATTGGAGAGGATGCTCGTCAGTTCCTCCAGGACAAAGAGGTTCATCATCTCCGAGACAAACGTGTGAGGAGTTTTTCACAAGTGCAAAGAAGTACTTCGTCTCTTTAATGGACTACCTGAAGAAGTGGCTTCCAGTGAACGATCCTTGCTTCTCCATGCTGAGGTGGCTGATGTTGGCCTACAAACAGAGTCAAAGCTGACAAGCCTGAAGTTTTTCCTGCAGAGATATCCATGTCTGCTGCCTGGGTGTCACAGCTGACACAGTCATTGAACAGTTCATCACATATCAGTGTACTGATATAAGGCAATGTGTGACTGAAGGGGATGCTGATGGGATGATTCCACATGGAAGAAGATTGGGAACTGGATGAAGGGCTTCTGTCAGAATTGTCTCTTGTGATGAGAGGTATCTTGACTATTCCTCATGGCAGCGCTCACTGTGAGCGTGTCTTCTCATGTGTCAAGAAGAACAGGACTAGCCAGCGGGCCTCCTTTCAGATGTTACCTGGAGAGTTTACTGGTGGGTCAAATCAGATCCCAGGAACCTGTCGAGGCTGTCAGGGACATGTCCTCTGAATCCGTGCGCAGGTTAAGAAGTGCTTACACGCAAAGTCTTAAGCACCACTAGACTAACCTAAAATGAAAAGACAGCTAGCCATGTACTGTATATTTCATCATGCAGAACTATTTTTAAGTTAGTGAAAAGTGCTATTTGCTCTCCCTTGTGTATAGTCACCATGCAGAACTGTATCTAGTTAGTGACAAACTGTGCTGGCTGCTCTCCCTGTGTGTAGGCATCATGCAGAGCTGTATGAAGTTAGTGACAAACTTGCTGGCTGCTCTCCCTGTGTGTAGGCATCATGCAGAACTGTATGAAGTTAGTGACAAACTGTGCTGGCTGCTCTCCCTGTGTGTAGGCATCATGCAGAACTGTATGAAGTTAGTGGAAAAGTGCTGGTTGCTCTCCCTGGTGGTGTAACTGAACAATAAAAGTGCTGCCTGCAGAACTCTATGACAGAGTGACGTGTTCCTGTGTTTCTTCATCATGTTGAGCACACACACAACAAAGGTAAGTGAGATATATATTCTAAAGCTGTCGCAGAAATGTGTTTTCCACAGTCAATTATATTTGTTATTGGTTTTAACGTGCGAGGGGAAACTACTGTTTTGAGACCAAATCTACTGGTTTGCTACACCTAATCTACTGGTCAAGGGGATAGAGGGTAAACAGGTCTGAAGAAGCCATGTGGCTGCAATGAAGCTGTTACATGTTGGTGTGGATCTGTGTGAAGGTCTGAGGTGTAAAGAAGCCATGTGGCTGCAGGAGGAAGTCTTTACATGTTTGGTGTGGATCTGTGTGAAGGTCTGAGGTGTAAAGAAGCCATGTGGCTGCAATGAAGCTGTTACATGTTGGTGTGGATCTGTGGTGAAGGTCTGAGGTGTAAAGAAGCCATGTGGCTGCAGGAGGAAGTCTTTACATGTTGGTGTGGATCTGTGGTGAAGGTCTGAGGTGTAAAGAAGCCATGTGGCTGCAGTGAACTGTTACATGTTGGTGTGGATCTGTGTGAAGGTCTGAGGTGTAGAGAAGCCATGTGGCTGCAGGAGGAAGCCGTTACATGTTGGTGTGGATCTGTGGTGAAGGTCTGAGGTGTAAAGAAGCCATGTGGCTGCAGGAGGAAGCTGTTACATGTGGTGTGGATCTGTGGTGAAGGTCTGAGGTGTAGAGAAGCCATGTGGCCGCAGGAGGAAGCCGTTACATGTTGGTGTGGATCTGTGGTGAAGGTCTGAGGTGTAAAGAAGCCATGTGGCTGCAGGAGGAAGCCGTTACATGTTGGTGTGGATCTGTGGTGAAGTCTGAGGTGTAAAGAAGCCATGTGGCTGCAGTGAAGCTGTTACATGTTGGTGTGGATCTGTGGTGAAGGTCTGAGGTGTAAAGAAGCCATGTGGCTGCAGGAGGAAGTCTTTACATGTTGGTGTGGATCTGTGGTGAAGGTCTGAGGTGTAAAAAAGCCATGGGCTGCAGTGAAGCGTTACATGTTGGTGTGGATCTGTGGTGAAGTCTGAGGTGTAAGAAGCCATGTGGCTGCAGTGAAGCTGTTACATGTTGGTGTGGATCTGTGGTGAAGGTCTGAGGTGTAAAGAAGCCATGGTGGCTGCAGGAGGAAGCCGTTACATGTTGGTGTGGATCGTTGGTGAAGGTCTGAGGTGTAAAGAGCCATGTGGCTGCAGTGAAGCTGTTACATGTTGGTGTGGATCTGTGGTGAAGGCTGAGGTGTAAGAAGCCTTGGGCCGCAGGGGGGAAGTCTTTACATGTTGGTGGGATCTGTGGTGAGGTCGGGTGTAAGAGCATGGTGGGTGCAATGAAGCCGTACATGTTGGTGTGGATCGGGTGAAGGCTGGGGGTGTAAAGAAGCCCGTGGCTGCAATGAAGCTTTACAATGTTGGTGTGATCTGTTTGGTGAAGGTCTGAAGGGAAAAGAGCCATGTGGCTGCAGGAGGGAAGTCCTTTACCCGTTTGGTGTGGATCTTGGGAAGGTCTGAGGGGTAAAGAAACCAGTGGCTGCAATGGCCGTTTCATGTTGGTGTGGTCTGTGGGAAGGGCTGAGGTGTAAGAAGCCATGTGGCGCAGGAAACCGTTACATGTTGGTGTGGATCTGTGGTGAAGTCTGAGGTGTAAAAGAAGCCATGGGCTGCAGAGGAAACCGTTAACATGTTTTGGGGTGGATCTGTGTGAAGGTCTGAGGGGTAAAGAAGCCATGTGGCGCAATGAGCTGTTACATGTTTTGTGGATCTGTTGGGGAAAGGTCGAGGGGTAAAGAACCATGTGGCAGCAGGAGGAAGTCTTTACATGTTTGGTGTGGATCTGTGGTGAAAGTCGAGGTGTAAAGAAGCCATGTTGCTGCAGAGGAAGTCTTACATGTTGGTGTGGATCTGTGGTGAAGGTCTGAGGTGTAAAGAAGCCATGGTGGCTGCAGGAGGAAGCCGTTACATGTTGGTGTGGATCTGTGGTGAAGGTCGAGGTGTAAAGAAGCCATGTGCTGCAGGAGGGAAACCGTTACATGTTGGGTGATCTGTGGGAAGGTCTGAGGTGTAAAGAAGCCATGTGGCGCAGGAGGAAGCCGTTACATGATGGGTGGATCTGTGGTGAAGGGCTGAGGGTAAAAGAAGCCATGGGCTGCAGGAGGAATCTTTACATGTTGGTGGGGGATCTGTGGTGAAGGTCGAGGGGTAAAGAAAGCCAGTGGGTGCAGGAGGAAGCCGTTACATGTTGGTGGGATCTGTGGTTGAAGGTCTGAGGTGTAAAGAACCATGTGGCTGCAGGGAAGTCCTTACATGTTGGTGTGGATCGTGGTGTAGGTCTGAGCATGGACCAAAAAATTGTGGAGAGAAAAGAGTTTTTTTACAATTGGACTTCTGTGGAGAGTTTCAAAAATCAAACCCTAATGGCCGGGGGGTGGGGGGGGGGGGGAGAGAAAACCCATCTGGTGGATCAGCATTTGGGAGAAAGGAGGCGTTTTTACAAGTCGACTTCTGGTGAACCTTTCAGTATTCAAACTCTTTAAAGGGCACTTAGAGGTTTTCGAAATTGGTCAGCTTGCAGAAATATTTAAAATGTTTGATAAATTGGGTAAAATAACATCCGATTCGCTCCCGACACAGGAAATCGTCCCGAAGTGGGGATTTTCACCTTAATCAAGAAAACGGAGGTAATCAACAAATCTTGGCATGGCTTAACTACACTTGGAAAGTGACGTACATGAGGACTGGCCATCGCGCGACCACACAAAAGCCAACAGCGACAGAAAGGCATTCTGATGGTTCTTGCACATCTCGATCGTATTAAATTATCATGGTAAAAGCGTGACTATGATTGCGACAGCCAAAGTAACTCTGGGATGTTCCTGCAAGTTTGAACGCTAAGTTCTTTTTACCACGTCAGTTCCAGCTGACCACGGAAACGAGCTATTCAGTTCCAGCTGGACGCCCGAACACATCATCCGAAGGCGTACGGACTTTACGAAGTCTCGAGGAGCTACGACTGACTTCTTGATGCGATCACGCATGGACGCGACGAATTCTCTCCTCAAGCCTACGTGTTCATTAATTTAACAAGTGTGATCTGTCCATAGATAAGAACAGAATAACGTGCGACTATCGTACCATCTGTACGAGCTTACCACTCCGCCTCAAAGTATACCGCACAATGCAGACGAGTTTTTGATCCACTCGAAGGGCTCGGCAATTGTGGAACAGCTCGTTTCCGTGGTCCAGCTGGAACTGACGTGGTAAAAATAACTTAGGCCCGCATGGTTGCACCAACCGAATCCACTTCTTTCGAGTATCTGGATCAGATGAAATGTGGCAAAGAATATCCGTCTCCTGCGAGCTGCTGCACACGCCTACAGCACAATATCTGCCACCCCCCGTGACTTTTTAGGCTGTGGGGATCGCAACTCGTGTTGATTTCACTTGGCGTTGGCTGTTGTGTAGGTCGCGGCTGCGGCCATCCACAAGTGAGTCACGGTTTTCGGTTCTACCGCTCGGGGTTTGAACAGGTGTGCAAAACTCGTTTTTTATACTGTTAAATTCTTTCCGGCGACTTTTTTTGAAATGAATACCGTACTGTAGTTTATTGACATGTAGACCTGTTTTTAACAAATTATCGAAATACTCTAAAGTAGACCTTTAACATAATGGACCGGTAAAAAAAACAAAAACCCACCTCTCTCTGGTGGACCAGGATTAGTAGAGAAAAAGAGTATGTTTACAACTCGACGATCTAGATGACATTTCAGTATTTGAACTGTGACATAATGGACACAAAAAGAAGAAAAAAAGTAAAACCCAGCTGGATCGGACAGCATTAGGAGAGAAGAGGTAGTACATCCACTCTAGACGCACTTTTGTGCCTTCAACCTCAGGCAAGCGCTAAAAATCTAGCTGATCAGAGTTTAATACAGCGAACTGAAAGTGACAGTGGCAGTAATACCTCCACTCTAGGACACATTTTCCACCGCATTCTTGGCCGACCTCAGACGAACGTTGACGTTGACTAGTCACAGTGGCTTGACTGGTTGATCTCTGTGGGCCTGACACGTATGTCTGGCCTGTATTCCAATCGTCATTCCTCGTATTTTAATATTTCATCGAGTGCTCTTGCCAACGTTCTGAAGCTCTGCTTATTCTTTGCAGCTTCGTTGCTTTTCATAGTGTGTTTCATGTATTTGGTCTCCCATGGGCATTTGTCAATATCCTTGTCTGCTGGTTTCCCTGTCTGTGACGCTTGTCACGATTGTTCCTTTACAGCGCTGTGACGCTTGTCACGATTGTTCCTTTTCAGCGCTGTGACGCTTGTCACGATTGTTCCTTTACAGCGCTGTGACGCTTGTCCGATTGTTCCTTTTCAGCGCTGTGACGCTTGTCACGATTGTTCCTTTACAGCGCTGTGACGTTGTCACGATTGTTCCTTTACAGCACTGTGACGCTTGTCACGATTGTGTCTTTACAGCACTGTGAGCTTGTCACGATTGTGTCTTTACAGCACTGTGACGCTTGTCACGATTGTTCCTTTACAGCAGGACTTCATTTGTGGATAATTCAGGTGTTTGCATAGTTATTCCATTTACACTGTAGTTTCATATGCCTAGGTTATAATGCTTAGGTACTTTTTTCTCTGTTACGAATATATGAATGCTTTCTTTTTTTTTCTTGGGTTTTTTTCTGTTTAACCTTTACGGATGACATTTTTGACCACACAGACCTGATCGTGTGTCGCCCATGACCCACACATTTTGTTGAGGCTTTTCTTATTGCTTATCCTATTCAGATCGCATGGGTCTTGTAAGACCCACACCTGATGAAGGGCGGTTCAGCAACTTATTCCTCACCTATAGCGTGGGTCATGTGCGACCCATTAAAAT
The DNA here is from genome assembly GCA_018398815.1 of Conus ventricosus. Lineage (NCBI taxonomy): Eukaryota > Metazoa > Mollusca > Gastropoda > Neogastropoda > Conidae > Conus > Conus ventricosus. The sequence goes on along the minus strand of CM031625.1, from coordinate 7,453,322 downwards.
ATGTAGGTCCTGGGGGAACCGCAACTAATTACGCTTTTACCTGATTGTGCCATTACAGGAAATTTCAGTGACAACGCTATTAAGATCGTTGAGAACTCCTAAGATTTTGTGAGCATAGCTGTATCTGTTCATGAGTTTGTGATGTTTTTATTGAGTCATGGGTCATGGAAGACCCAGGAAGCACGGTAAAGGTTTGAATTTGTATTCTGTGTGTGTGTGGTGTGTGTGTGTGTTGTGTGTTTTCATGGGGACTCTTTCAGGTACAAATAGCTTCCCTGACCTCTGGAAATCCTGTTCAAGTAACTTCCTTTTCCGGTCTCCAATTTTTTTTTTTACTTGACCTTTTGAAACATTTATTTTGTCTCCGTTACTGTTGTCTATTGTTTTTCTGCCTCTTGTGGATTATGGTCCTGTCTTTGTTCTGGAAACTCATGAACTTTACTTTTCTTACAGTAGTTTGATAATAATTATCCCGCTTTTTTTTGTTTTGTAACTGTGTGAAAGGTTTGAACATTGTTTATTCGTACCGAGTGGGGCTCTGCGGTGTCAGTTTTGCTGTATGGATTCTTTTTTTTTTTTTTTATTAATGCATTTCTTTTTGACACTGAATTTTTGAAAATGTATTCTTATGTTTTTCACCAAAAAAAATCTGTGTGTATAAAACAAAGGGAAATGCTTGACGACCTCAGCGTGGCCTGATGTGTTACAAGATGATAAGATCATAGTTCAGCTAACACCTTGACCGCAAAGGGCCATACAGGGCCTGAGTGTTACAGCTGTAAGATGTCAGTAGTTCAGCTGAATCACCTTGACTGCATTTTTTCTGTCAGTGGTGGGACTTGTTTTGTGGTATAACGTTATTTCTTTTGTGAGTTTGACAGCCTTGAAAAAGCTCTGAGGGGGTCGATTGGGCTGTAGTGATTAAAACTTGATGTGTGTGGGTGTGTGTGTGTGTGTGTGTGTGTGTGGTGTGTGTGGTGTGTAAGAGAGAGAGAGAGACAGACAGACAGACAGAGAGAGACAGTGCATGCGTCAGTGACAGTGCATAAAAAACAGTGAGCTTTCAGCCCGAAAGAGGAGGATCTACAAGTAGACTTTGCAGCTTCGTGAGTTACAGACCTCTGTGGCTTTTCTGCCGTACCTGTTGCCTCACCTTCTGTCGTGTGGTCATGTTTGACCGGTTGTGGTGACATGAGATTACAGTCTCCATGTGTGTCGGCATTGTTGTCATGTGCGACCTTCTGTGACGAAATGAGTCCGGCGCCAACCTGCTTTTTTGCCATGGTGTCATTTGTGACCGTCTGTGATGAGATGAGTCTGTAGGCAGTGTGTTTTCTTCCCTGTTGTCATTTGTGACAGGTCTATGATGAGATGAGTCTGTTAGTCACCATGTATTTTTTTTTTTTTTTTTTTTTTTGCATGTTGTCATATGTAACCATCTGTGAGGAAACGGGTCTACAGTCACTGTGGGTTTTTTTTTTTCCCCTGTGTTGTCATTTGTCACCACCTGTGATGAAATGAGTCTATTGTCACCATCTTTTCTTCCATGTGGTCTTGTGTGACAGTCTGTGGTGAAACGTGTCAAAAGTGACCATATTTTCTGCCATGGAATCACATGTGACCGTCTGTGTGATGAAATGCGCCTGTAGTTACATTACTTTCTGCCATGTACATTCCTGTGTGACCCTGTATGGTGAAATGAGTCCATCGTCACTTACTTTCTGTCACATACCAACATTTGTGACCCTGTTTAATGAAAGAAGAACAGATAAGTGACTTCCCCTATGAAATAAGGTTACAGTCACCATACCTTTCTGTCGTAAAGAGTTCTGTACGATGACCTTCTGTGGTAAAGTGAGATTTGAGTCAAACAGCATTGTCAGCCACAGGTGGCTTAATGTTTCTGCATCCTTCATGGGAAATTTCATTCAGCACAGCAAACTATGGTATTGGCAGGATATGTAAAGAAGGAAGCTTGAAAGATGCAGCAGATTTCTTTGATGTGCGCTTTGGAGCTTACAAGTCAGAAGCATTGTCCTGAAACTGGTTTACGCCCTCAAACATGTAAAAGTAGTCTGACACTTGTCTTGAATTAGTAATTTGTTTGAACTATGCATGGTTTTGCTTTTTGAGGTATATTCTTTATTTTTCTGCTCACAAAAAGAATGTTTGTGTCTGACTTACTCCAAAACATGAATTCAGAAAGGTTTCTTGTTTTTGTATTGATTGCTGCTTCCCCCCACCCCCCATCCCCAGACAAAGAAAACAGAATCATGGGATATATTCTTATTCGTCTTCCACCCTCAAGATCCTGTAATTCCATGTTTATACAATTTGTGACATTTTTTTGCAAATGTGACCGTTTTTAATTCCATGAATAAAGGTGACTACATTTGGTCTTGTGTGTGTGTGTGTGTGTGTGTGTGTGTGTGTGAACCTTTCCACCCACATACAATGGCCTTCTCTCAGACAAAAGAGATAGAAATGGCATTTCAGGTTTATTTGTTGGTGTGACTGTCATGCACGTGTACACACACAGGACCTTGGTTTTCCATAGGACTTGCAGTCGGCACAAATGTTGACTCCAGAGATGAAGTGAGAAGAACCTAGGTTGGTAGTTCGATCCCTGCATAGATGTGTTATCTCCCTTTGAGTTCTTTTTAAAGGTCCTGAGCAGCCCCCTGGGGGGGTCATCCCGATAGATCCCCGCGCCGATAGATCCCCGCACCGAACCGATAGATCCCCGCACCGATAGATCCCCGCATCGGTAGATCCCCGCAAAGGGATAGGGTTAGGGTTAGGGATCTATTGGTGTCGGGAGCTATCGAGGTGCACCCCCCCCCCTGGGTGCTGTTTGATGGTATCGTGCACAGTTAGTGTACAGTTCAGAGACTGGAAAGAACTCGGAGCAAACAGAGAGTTGTCTGTCCAACGTTCAGCCGAAACTCCCCTTCTGCTAGGTGCAGAATCTTTGCCTCGATATTTCTTGAATTGTTCAAAACATTCATCCAAAACTTCAGTTATCAGTTGGCATTTTCCATTTTTGTTTTTTCTGAATGAGAAAGTTGTCAAGTAATCAGTTGATTTGAACAGCACTCTTCTGATGATTCTGATTGTACTGGACCCTTGATTATACTTTTAGCCAGATGGCGCTTTGGACTGTCCATTCCCGATGATTCCCGTCTCTCACGACCCATACATATACAGACCTGTTTATCCACAGATTTTGCCGTATTTTGTACAAATGTTTGGCGAAAATACGATGAATACGACAAACCGGAAAAATTATGTATAAAAAAATCTCGAGACAAAGTTCTCCAGCAGTAGTGGCACTTGCGGTTAGAACCATTGTGTTTGAGCGTTGCAACCAAAGAGTAACAACTTGCACATCGTGCGCGCAAACTCGTGTCTGGATGATGTTAGGAGCCGGAATAGCTCAGTTGGTAGAGCGCCGGACTTGTAATCTTGGTGATCCTGGGGTTGCGGGTTCGAACCTCCGCCAGGGCGTTTCGGTACAGGGGGATTTTTCCCTCGGAGTTAACATTTGTTCTGACTCCGTTTCCCATACAGTCCTTCAAATGAGACTGTAAACCGAGCTTCCGTGTGTGAACGCACGCATAACATCTTGCACACACGTAAAATCCCATCACCAACTTTCGGAAGAGTAGGCCAGTTTGGCTGTTGGTATGGATGACACGTTACACATAGCATGCATCATGCGTGAGAAATGGAAAGAATGAAGGAAGTAAGGAAAATGAGTGATCGATATTGAACGATACTGACTGGATGACACGGGAAACAACTGAATGAAGCGCCGGCTGGCCGCTCTTCAGTCGGCACTACCCAGGTAGGCAGCCCGCTGTGTAAACGAGTGTTGATTGTAAAGCGCTTAGAGCTTGGTCTCTAGCCGAGAATAGGCGCTATATAAGTATTCATTATTATTATTAACAATATGAGGGACCTCCTGCTTCCACAAAAAGTGACAAATTTGGTTGATGTGTACACACAGTTTTAGGAAAATTCGCTGCTAATTTCAATTGAGAAATACACCGATAGTTGTTTCAGAGTAAACAGGTCTGCATATACCATGTCTCGCTCTCGGCTGGTGATGTGGGTCTTTTGAGGCACGTGCTTTTTGAAGACATGACCTCTTGCAAACGTATGTCTCATTCAAGACCGTCATTGTTGGCAGTGTGTAGTCAGTAGAATACCTACAAATGCGACGATAGGGGAAAAAAAAGGAGATGCTGGTCTGCTCTCTGGAAGGACAGTGACAGTGATTATGCTGAGAGAGAGAATGCGTAATGACAATACAGTATAAATGTAGTGCATGGAAACGGTCACAGCCAAAAATTGGCCTGTGTCGTTTTGTTATAAGAGACTTTGATACCTGCTTATGATCATGATATATTTGCTTATGTGTGATAAATGCTCAATGTTTGCCATATGTGTCCCCCCCCCCTTCCCCCTCTGTGTGTGTGTGTGTGTGTGTGTGTGTGTGTGTGTGTGTGTGTGATCATCTATTTAGTAACTGGCTTTTGTGACATTGGAAGACAGTAGTCAAGCTTGAATTGTCATATTTATGTTAGTTCAGTGCTTCATTATCAGTGTGTCTGTGGTGTGTCTGTCTTTGTGTGTCTGTGTGTGGTGTCTGTGCGCTGGCATGCCCCTGAAACCTGAAAAAGTGAAACAGCCCTCTAGTTGGTTAGGACATAAAAACAATGCTGGGGAAAATGTCTCATGATACAATTCTGAACTGACTAATTTCATAAACAGAAAGATATTCTTTCAGAGACTATATTCAACCCTATATTACATTCATGGACTTTTGTCCATGGTTTTATTATTTTTGTAAGAAATTTCTTTGACACTTGATTGTGAGTGTTTCTGTGAGTCACTGCTCTTGGTCATTTGTAGATGACATTTCAAAGTGTCTTGAGAAGCCATTTTTAAAAGTGGATGGATTCTTCAGATGTGTGTTTGCTTGCAAAAATTTTGTCCGTAATGCTGCTCAAAAGTGGATGGATTCTTCAGATGTGTGTTTGCTTGGAAAAAAGATGGTATGTTGCTCAATGATTATGTCTATTGCTGATGAGACTTTAAAAAAAAAATAGTTGTATGCTACAATAAAACCAGATAGGAAAAATAGCACACTAACAAAGAATAGATTCTGTAGACATTGTGACAGGATTATTACATCGGATGCATTTAATTTCATCATGGATTACCCAAATGTCTATAATTCCAAGGAAACTTCCATTTCTCTGTTTTGAAATATCGCTAAAGAAAAAAATATGCTGCTCAGTTTTGACAAACAAAATACCCCACAAAGTGAGTGTGCCTTGATCAATAATGCGTTTGTACCTTTGATGTCTATGTTTGATGTATTTGCATGTTTATTTGGCCTGTTGAAACATGTTCACCACTTTATATCCTTTGTTTATTCCAAATGGGAGTCAAGGGTAAATAAATCTGGAATCTTGATGTCTTTGTGTGTGTGTGGTGTGTGTGTGTGTGTGGTGTGTGTGTGTGAAAATGTCTGTCTGTCTAAATAAATAAATATCAGTTTAATTATTCCCAGAACCAGAGTTGCTTTAATGAATAGGTGTCAAAAGTCAGTAGACCTATGCCATCGAATCTAACACCAAAGTTTTTTTCTTCATTGCATGATGTGTCAAGTCAAGTCAAGTCAAAATTATCTTTATTGAAGGTTAAAGAATAAGCTTTCCAGCTTTTTTACATCCTGCCCTCATAAACAAGAAAGACACTAATTCAACATATAACCACAAGCTCAAAAAACATTTTAAAATGTGTGTGCGTGCGCGCGCACGCGTGTGTGTGTGTGTGTGTGTGTGTGTGGTGTGTGTTTGCAGAGGTTCCAGGAAAAAATCTATACATAAGAATGAAAAATGAACAGGCGGTCTGAATACGAATCGATATTCACCAGTGCCCAAACCATCTCAGCTTATTCCAATATTCCCATGTCCTGCTGCTCTCATCTTAGTCATTAATTCATTTATCCATCAGCTTTAAATCATGCACAGTGTGGTCTGAAAAACTTAGTGGATGTGGTGTAGCGTATATGGACTAGTCCACATGCAGTGATGCCTCCTTGATGAAACTGAAACTCAAACATGCCATGCTGGCATCTCCAGATTTCAAATGACACGGTTGTATTTCAAGGGAGATTTTGTTTGTGCATACTGCACATAAACACAGCTGTGTGTTTGTGTGTGTGTGCACATGCGCGCATGCGTGTATGCGCGCATCCTGTTGTGTCCGATGTTGTGAGACGGTCTGTGTGGGATCGTGTGTTGTGGTGTGGGTGTGGGTGCGCGTCAACATGCACCTTTGTTTGCAGGTGCATGGTACTTATAGCTATATTCATCTTCATATTGGTTTCATTTATGTTTTCTTTAACCTTTTCTGTATTTGTAAGCACTTAGGGCTTATGATGTAAGATTAAGTGCCATAAATAATCATCATTATTATTATCATTATCATTATTATACTCAACAGGAGGAAAGTGATATACACAGTCTACCCTCCCCTCACTCGCTGTCTCTTACAATCCTTCTGAGTACGGCAAGGGAAAGTAGATGAAACAATCTTTCGAGCGGAATAAATCACAAGTTTTGTTTTTGCTCCCTTAAAATCCATGCAGATGATATGAGTACTATCACCTCCATCTGCAATTAAGTTTTGTGAAATCTTCCGTTACATGTTGAAGATGGGTGTTTAGAATGGTCGCTGACATTTTGTGCAGAGTTTATTTCGGTCTAGGTGATGAAGAAAAATGGACTTATATTCAACAACATATCTAATCATTGCTTCAAATATTTTGCTGATCACAAGATAAGATAAGGTAATGTTGCTTATAGCCCAGCCGACCACAAAGGGCCACATCAGGGCTTGCTGATCACAAGAAAAACAATAAACAAACAAATAAAAAAAAAGCCCACAACAAACAAAC